>BPLQ01005795.1:0-14685 GCA_021605075.1 Caerostris darwini | reverse complement strand
TGGCCGCGTCCGTGGCTTATCTTCAAGTTACACGCGCCCCCTGGGTAATACAAAGTGAGTACGTCTGTGCAGCACTTGCCTTAAGGCATCTAAGACCAAGCTGTCTGTGTTTGCCAGCTGCATTAGAAAGAGAGAAAAAAAAAAAGAATATTATTTTAAAATAAGAAGCTAATTTTGCTAAGTCGTAGAATGTGAAAAGATAGATTCGGTTTACTGTTATTGTATCATCAGATAATTAAAAAAAAATTAGCATAACTTACATAACTGAAGATATAATTAAGCAGCAAATTATCATAATGTACTTTAATTTTATTACATTTACAAACCCATCTCTTTCCTTCTAAAATCAAGGCTCTAATATCAGTATGGCATAAGGAAGAAGGATGCACAAAAAAAAAACAGAGTAATTAACATTTTTGATAAAAAATATTGTGAATCTCTAACTCCTATATATAGCTATCTCTTTAAATCCTATATAAAGCTTGAATTCCTTTTGATCTGTATAAATGATCTGGAATTAGTTTGTTTCTCCGCTCTGCAGCCATTTGATGTCATTACGTCTCGCTCTACAGTCACTTTAGCCTGATTAGACCGGAACCTACAATTTAAAGTGGATTCCGAACCACAAACAAACATCCATGAATTGATCTGGGAAGGCATCAATTTGACAACTATTGTAAAATTAAATTATTAGTTTTTTTTTTAAACAATAATGAAATATATTATTTAAAAAATTGGCATTAAAATACCTGAGTAACTCAGTTTAGGAGACACACACACACACACAAAATTTATATATATATACACTGAAGTGACAAAAGTCATGGGATAGCAATATGCAAATTTTCAGATGGCAGTAGCATCGCGTAGAACAGGTATAAATGCGCAGTGCTTTCATTTCTGTTCAAGTTATTCATGTGAAGAAGTTTTGACGTGATGATGACCGCACGACGGGAATTAACAGACTTTGAACGCGGAATGTTAGTTGGAGCTAGACGCATGGGTCATGCCATTTCGGAAATCGTTAGGGAATTCAACATTCCCAGATCCACTGTGTCAAGAGTGTGCCGAGAGTATGAAATTTCAGGCATAACATCCCACCATGGACAGCGCAGTGGTCGACCGCCTGCACTTAACGACCGAGACCGGCGAGAGAGCAAAGAGTCGTAAATTCTAACAAACAGGCAACACTGCGTCAAATAACCGCAGAAATCAATATGGGACGTACAAGGGACTTGTCTGTTAGAACTGTGCGTTGAAATTTGGCTTTCTTGGGCTATTCCAGCAGAAGACCGACTCGAGTGCCTTTACTGACAGAACGACATCGCTCGCAGCGACTCTCGTGGGCACGTGAGCATATCGGTTGGTCCCTAGATGAATGGAAAACCGTGGCCTGGTCCGATGAGTCACGATTTCAGTTGGTAAGAGCTGATGGTAGGGTTCGAGTGTGGCGCAGACCCCACGAAGCCATGGACCCGAACTGTCAGCAAGGCACTGTTCAAGCTGGTGGTGGCTCCGTAATGGTGTGGGCTGTTTTTTCATGGCATGGACTTGGTCTCTGGTGCGACTGGACCGAACATTGACTGGAAATGCTTATGTTCAGCTACTTGTAGATCACTTGCAGCCATTCATGAACTTCATGTACCCAAACAACGATGGGATTTTTATGGATGACAATGCGCCATGTCACCGGGCCACAACTGTTCGCGATTGGTTTGAAGAACATTCTGGACAATTCCAACGAATGATCTGGCCACCTAGATCGCCCGACATGAATCCCATCGAGCATTTATAGGACATCATCGAGAGGTCTGTTCGTGCCCAAAATCCTGCACCATCAACGCTTTCACAATTATGGACGTCTATCGAGACAGCATGTCTCAATATTCCTGCAGAAGACTTCCAACGACTTGTTGAGTTCATGCCACGTCGAGTTGCTGCACTTCTCCGGGCGAAAGGAGGGCCGACACGATATTAAGAGGTATCCCATGACTTTTGTCACTTCAGTGTATATATATATATTTATATCCTTACTGATATATCCTTTGTTAATCTTATTTTTATTTCTAGCACGCCTGACAAACAGAACATCTGCTCACGATATCCCCCCCCAAAAAAATCATTCAAGTTCCATCGTACTGTATAGGTCATTTAAGCCAGCATATAAAGCTTTTGTATGTCCTATTGGAATCCTCCATTTTCCCTCTACTTTCAACGCAAGAAAGATCACACGAGGATCTTTGTGAATAACGAAGATTGAAGGGTGACAATCTGGCGTCAATTCTCAAAACACTAAGCTTCCGAATTCTAATCCTATAAACTTTTACCAAAAAGGTTAATGTAGTAATTTTATTATTCCATGTCTCGCTTGAAAAGTTAACTAGACAAAATCACATCCTTAGTAAAAACCGTCAAAGCACATCGGACAAAAGCAGTAAAAGTGATAAATTGTTTTGAAGTTGCTTAATTGTTTGTGATTGTTAGACGATTTTGGGCATATGGTTATGCTATATGCCTAAATAGAAGATCTCACACGTTGAATAGTAGCCAACATATCTCTGAACTGGTTATCAAAAGGGGAAAGAGAATCAGCAGAGACCATTTAGCCTATTTGATCCTACTTGAGATTTGCACAGATTATATTGCCCTTTTGTAAAATCAATCTCTGTTGAAAAATTATGAAAGGAAAATAGAGATGGAATAGTGAACTTCAAAAAAGTCATCAAAGAAGTCACTTTTGCAACAATATTTATACTTGAAAACTTAATACCTTGGAAAGCATGCATTAAATTCGAGAAAAATGATACCGCAAGAGTATCTTTAATCTAAACGGCGTGCATTAGACATTTTTTTATAAATTTACATAGTTTTATAGTAAAAAATTTTAAATTTCAGCATTTTGTCCAAGAAATGTGTATTATTTTGTACTTTTCTACAGGTGCGTTTATCCAAATGAATTTATTGATTTAATCGAATCATTCCATCTTCGCCCATAATCATTACCAGAACACTAGCCGCTCTGCCATCAGGCCGAGTGGCTACGCTGGGTACCACAGGTTTCGGGTTCGATGCTATGGATGTTTGTAGTGGTTCGGAATCCGCTTTAAACCATGGGTCCCGGTCTAACAGGATCGTAGAGCGTTGCGGAGGTACTGTTACCCCGCGTCTGTAGCTTATCTTTAAGCTACACGCACCGCTTGGGTAGTGCTAAGTGAGTAACGTTTGTGAAGCCCACGCTTATGGTGTAAAAGACAACTGTCTTAGTATTTGCCAGCTGCATTGGTGTAGGGGGGGTACATCTTTTATGCCTGACAAGATATTTTCAGAAATCGAATTTTCCTTAGCACGTTTATTTTCAAATCTCAAATGTTCAGTTTTAAATATGACATACAATTTTAGAAAATTATTAAAACATATTAGAGAATTTTTATTACAGCGAATTTATTTACTCAATGATTTTAAATCATTCATCAATTTTTTAAATTTCATGTATAAAGGATTTTTGCATCATGCATTTGACAAACTGAAAACATTTCTATTAGAAATATAATATGCACAAAAATATCAATTATGCTTCGTATGTACAAGGGTTCTAATTAAGATAATATTTTTATTTAAGACATTTAAGTCTTTGCTGAAAACAATATTAAATTATGCATACTAATAGCCGCCTGCTCTCGATATTTCTAAAATGATCTCTCACTACAAGTACACAATCGACTTTCTGAACCGTCTTTTTTTGCTGTTGTAAAATTTGTAATCTTAATTCTGCCTTTAAAACTATTTCAATGACAGAAGGGCCATATTGTGGCAAACCACTTTCACAATGGAGCAAAACCAGTGGACTTAACATAAGTTTCTTAAAAGAGATAAGACATTCTGAATGGAACTCCTTTAAACAGACAAGATATATTAGCTGTTTATCACCGTTACCCCCAACTACTTTATTTGTTTGGATGTCTTCAAATTACCGCAGATGTGATCTGGACACAGGAAAAGGCTAAGATGATTGTCAAATGCATGATACTTAGTGAGGAAACGCCAAACTGAAAAATATTTCCATTAAAAATATGTTATGTACAAAAATATCAATTATATTTCTTATGTATAATGGTTCTAATAACATCATATATTAAATTATGAATACTAATCGCCGCCCGCTCTCGATATTTCTAAAATGATCTCTCACACCAACTATATAATTTACTTTCTGAACCGTCTTCTTTGCTGTCATAAAATTTGTAATCTCACTTTTGGCTTTAAATCTTTTTCAGTGATAGAAGGGGCAACAATGGACTACACATCAGTTTCTTAAAGGAGATAAGACATTCTGAATGGAACTCCTTTAAATGGACAAGATTTATTAGTTGCTTATCACCGATACCTGTAACAACTTTAGTTTGGATGTAACTCCTTGTTTTATTTTATTTTTCTTAAATTTTTTTAATTTTAACTTTAAACTTTTTATTTTTTGGGGGGCATCGACAACGGACTCCTAATGTTATCGCTAATGTTTAAATTACTTTAAGATGTGGAGGTTTTGTGGTTCTTAAAACCACCTTGGAACCCACTCCGTTAGCGGTACGCCCGTTGCCCGTATTTGTTTGGATTTCTTCAACTTGCCACAGATGTGTGATCTGATCACAGGAAAACGGTAAGGTGATTGACGTTTCCCATACAAACGTGTAAGGTGATTGACGTTTCCCATACAAACGTGTAAGGTGATTTGCGTTTAGGAAAAACCGGTTGCCGGAATCAACCGGTTCCCCCTAAACATATGAGAACCGGTTGTAGATTACCTTCTCTTACTGTGACAAAATCCTAGAGATGCGATTTTCTAGACAGGCCACTAAATAATTTATAACCACTAACCACTCATTTAATGATATTCATATAAATATGGATTTCATTATTTATTTTTGCTTCTTAGAATTATTAAGATCGGGTTTGGCCCACCATAGTGCTATTGCGGCAATGAAGAATTATTGAGAATAAAAGGAAATACATTGTTACTAATCGAGAATCGACATGATTGGTTAATTTTAAGTCATTTATTCTTGATTGTGGATCGGATTTGATAGTTAAAATATTCTTCTGACGTTCCACACTTTAATAACTTTCACTACCTATAAAATCAGTCGCCATTTAAATAAAATCATTTACATTCATAAGCATATTTATGTCTACCTCGAGCGCATCTATTATGCAATACAAATGTTAGTAGTTTCTCTTAATTTATTAAGATATTGCGATTACTGATAAAATTTGAATGGTCGAACATTTCTATTTCAAACATATTATGAATAAATAATTATATTTCTTATGTATAATCTAATAATATGTATTTACAATATGTGGATACTTAATACGTATATAATGGTAAAAGCATACTCAACATATATTTCATACTGAGAGATTAAAATATTACTTTCAACATTATATAAATTCCTATAGAAGACTTACGAAATCTATGTGCCGCAAATGAATTGGTTTGGTTTGTCGCTCTACGGTTATTCACTAGGTTAATTTGACTGAGACCTACAATGTAACATGGATTCCGAACCACTCACAAACATCCATGCCACTGCCAGGATTCGAATGTGAAGCCTGTGGTACCGAAGGCCAGGGCGCTAGCCACCAGGCCGCGCAAAGGAATTAAGACAAATATCATGAATGATCAATCCAAAAATTAATCTTAAAAGTTCCATCTTAACAACACACGACGGTTAAATTAATATGAAATTAATCAAAAACTGAAACTCAATTGAACCAAACGACGACGACGACGACTTGTAGGTTGACGAAGCTCCTTGGTTTTTAGATAACCGTTAACTCCTTCTCTGCATATGAAAGGGAAGTTACTTTAGCTTTAAGCCCATTGCATTAGTAATAAACAATTAAAATAGAGAAAATAATAAATGTAGAAGAGAAGTTTTTTTTTTCCAATAAAGTATTTAAAAAAGAAAAATAATAAAAATTATATTTTAATAATTAAAGAAAAGTTAAAAGAGGAATTTGAAGAATTACAAACTGAAAGTAGTTAAAAATTACAAAAACGTTCCAGAACAGTTTGTTAAGAGAGAATGAAATGGTAATGACGGGGAAAATCTGTGAATCGTACAAGATCAGTTGCATGTGAGTGATGGAAGATCAGAGCCTGGAGGGAAACGAAAACGTTTCGACTATTCAAGCAGCAGCAGGAAGGGGGGGAAAAGAGGTGCAGAATGCTTTGTAGTAAACAAATAAAACCAGTGGGAAGAAAGCAAATCAATGGAGCAGCTGCGGGGTGATCCAGAAAGGAGGATATCAATGTTATTGGTAATGTTCAGAACAGCGCCAGGTCGTTTGCGGTTTTAAAAAGAGAAATGTCGTACTCGTAATTCCCAAGATCTTTTAGAACAGTTGTTTATATTAGGATTGGAATTATAGAAATTTTTCGCGATTTTGTGTACAAATTGTCTAAAACTAGGAATTGAAAGTGCATGTCTGATTTCCTCGTTTCTGAAGAACCAGCGCGAATTTGTGATCATTCGAATGATTTTATTTTCTAACCTTTGGATGACCTCAAAAATTTGACCGAGCCGTTGATCCCCAAATAGGACTCGCATATGCAAGTATTGGATGCAAGTAAGCAAGATATATGAGTTTTTTATTTTCCAGAGACATAGCAGAATTTCTACAGATTAGTGGGTACAAAATGCGAATGCAAGTATTAAATTTATCCCTGAGGTAGTTAACATGAGGGAGCATAAGTTAATTTGCGATCGAGAATAACACCCAAATATTTAGCCTGCCCAGTCCAAGTGATAGGATTATTATAAATTTTTATGGTTGGATTATTAAAAACCCTTAAATTCTCAATATTTAATTGGATTTTCCATTTAGTGAGCCATGATTCAAGTTGATTAATGTAATTTTGAAGATTTTTGCTGATAATCTGATGCTTGCGACCTTGGGTGAGTAAAGCAGTGTCATCTGCGAAGAGGCTAATTTTAACATTATATATTTGCGGGATATCATTGATATAAAGATTGTATAGAAAAGGGCCAAGGATAGAACCTTGGGGAACACCAGCCTGAATATTTTTGACAGAAGAGTCAGTATTGTCTATAGAAACCACAAAAGTTCTATTAGAGAGATAATTTTGAACGATTTTAATCAAAAAGGGTCAATTGAACCAAATAACCGAAAACTTTCATGTCTACACTTGGGAGGGGATTATAAATCTGCAGGTAGGAAAAGGCCTTAGGTTCAAGAGGGAGAGAAAGGTTGCCATGGGGTATAGTCGCACAACATTGCGATGACATCATAGAAATAACCACACCCTGTTATGCACTCTGAGAGTTTTCGGTGGCGAATGGCCCTGCACCGAGTCAGTCACAATACAGCCGCCTTTGACCTTGTATACAGGACTGTAAACAAGGTCAAAGTGCCAGTGGACAAGGTCAAGTGCCCGGAAAACATTAGGAGAAGAAAATAACAGGAGTATAAGTATTCGAAAACATTAAAATTGAAGAGCACGACGAGTTCAATCAGTATTTTTACTAATTGAAATATCGGTAGTGTTTTAAATATTTAACTCAAACAATTTAGGAACCTTATAACAGAATTCAGGGCTTTATATAAACCTGCAAATAAGGCCAGAGCGTTAGTCAATTGGCCATCAGGCCACAAGGTTAGATAAAAGTAATGAATAACATAATTAATCCCAACCAACCTTCAATCAAAAATTTTTTTAATATTTATTATGAAAGAAAATACAAAAAAAAACCTTCCAAAATTCATGATAAATTCATAAGAATATTAATTATATGTGATCATGAATTTCATTCAAAAGTTTAATTTAAAATTTTTTTTTTTAAATGATGCCGCATGGATAAGATGTACCAATCATTTTGCAAATTTATTTTATTTTCAAGTTACAATTCCATTGCTCTTGGCGGCGTAATGGATAATTTTCTTCCAGAATATTGTTTGTTCACAAGTAAAATAGTAATTCATTAAAAGGCCAGAAATTTCAACTTAAAAAAGTTGAAATGTTGATACTTCATTTACACTACACTGAACACCACTAACTTACTGTAACGTATCGCGAAGATTTAAACTTGCATATTTACACATGCACACTAAAAGTTTGCATAACAAAGAAAATATAGCCAAAAAAATTCCATTTTCCATCCAGGGAGGGTGTTTTTTTTCTTCACCCCTCTTTAAACAGAGTGCATGACCTTGTTCTCAAAAATATTTTCCCAAATCCTGGGTCGCTTTTTTTTTTTTTTTCTGCTTGGGTCGGCGAGGGCAGCTTTCTAAAGGGACCCCCTATTCTCTCCCTCTCTTAGGGGAGGGGTGAAGTAAAGACAAAAACAACTCGAAAAACGGAAGTAACCCAGACATATACATAGGGGAGCAGATGTTTATGAAAAGAAATGTTTCAGGTGACCTAAGGGATACAAAAAAAAAAATGCAGGGAACCCACCTTTTATAGTTTGAAATAATTCCCAGCATGTGTAACGAATGCATTTATTATTTTTTTATTTTTGGCCTTGATAATAACTGTGTATGAATTTATCAAATTTAGAGAAAAAATTACTTGAGCAATACAAAACTTAGTTTATTCATGAAGTTTTAATTTACTTAAAAGATAAAAAAATAATGATGTTCTAATACAGATGGCAATACAGAGACAATTAACCTTTATGCCATAAGCAAAGGTTGCACAGCTGTTACTCACTTAGCACTACCCAGGGAGCGCGTGTAGCTTGAAAATATGCTACGGACGTGAGTAATACTACCCACACAACGCTCTACGATCATGTTTAGTTAGGTTTGGTTTGTCGTTCTACGGTCATCTTGTGCACATGAGGGTCAACAGACCTGAACCTACTGTTTAAAGTGTATTCCGAACCTACAAATATCCATAGCACCGCCGGGACTTGAACCCGAAACCTGTGTAACTGGCTCCAGAGCGCTAGCTACTTGGCCATCAGGCCGCATATATGGTATATAATGATGTTGTAATGCAATTCATTTCTCTTTTTTTAAAATACATCGAAAACCAACTATTAGTTCGAAACTTGATTTACTTCTGACCATCACAGCATCTCGCATATTTTCGTAACTCTCAGTGGCACAACAGCAATGTCCAAGTTTTTAATAAAAAGTTCAATTAAGCTTAAAGTATTTTGATGTCATCTGTTTAGGGCTGCATCGAATCGGAAGCCCTTTTTGCATCCTGGAAAAACCAAGGGGAAGGGGGAGTAAGAAAACTTCACATCTGCGAGACCGAAGAAGGATTTATAGCACGTACTTACACAATAGTTGCCGCTCCCAATATTTTGAAGGGAATGTTTACTGGGGGCAGATGGTCGATGGGAGGGAAAATAATAGTTTGGTAAAAGTTATATCTGCTTGTTGCCTTCGATGCAGCGTACAAATTACATAAACTTTTTTCAAAATTGTTTATTCAGTTCGGAATGATCGAGGGGGAGGGGAATAAAAATATCTGAATCATTACCACAGAAAAAAATGGCTTTGGCCCTTGAATTCCTATAAATTTTGTCCTACAGTTGAACTGAGTTGGCCAAATTTGATATACATCTTTTCAAGGCCAGAAAATCTTACAACAATAAATAATTTGAATAACATGTCGTTGTTGTTACCTATGACTGTATTGGAACTCAATGCATACAAATTTGACCACTTACCGTTGAAACAAAAAGAATACATCAAGGAGAAGAGAAAAAGGGAAAAAGACCAGACATTCTTAACAAAAATGACCAAAAGGCCTTAAAAACATATAACAACAAGTTAGATGTTCCAAGAACCAAATTTAAAAAGCACGAAGCACCATAATAAAATTCTGAGTGATCTGGTTTTCTCTGGCCCTCCAGTACACAAATCAACATTCTGTAGTTAGAGCCCAGTCCCCGAGCAAACAAGTAGATTGGCCTTATTCATTTTCTTTCATAAAGCGTATATATCCGAGTTCATAATCCCTATTTTGGCCAGATGTTCGGCCAGGCAACTGTGTCCAGTTCTTAATCTAAAATTGGTAACAGCCTGTTCGCGAGTTTTTCCAATAATTTTTTTCTAGTCGTTCCCGATTGTCTTCCTTTACTTTTCTTTGGCGTTAGATAAATTTGAATAACATAAATATCATAAAATTTCATTTAACCAATAAACATTATTATGCGCTCAATTGTTGATATCAATATTACATTTGAGTAAAAATAATCTTTTCAATGAAATATTAACGAGCCAAATTTTTTTGACATGTCTACTTATATTAAAAAAAACATGCATCCTACTAAGGGAGATGCAGACTACTTCAATCTATTAAAAAAAAAATTTCTGATTTTTATTTTTAAATTTATTCTTGAATAACTAAAATTTATGTTTAAATAAGTCCTATATAATTTTTTTGTTCTTTTTATAAGAAAATCTTATTGTGCTATTGATGTCCACACTGGTACTCATCATAAGTTCGTTTTTTTTTTATTGCCAATTGTTACAAAATCTTGTGTATTTCTGAAAGACATACAGAGAAAGAATAACTTGATGATAAAATCATATTTTATTATCATATTATTCTTTTTAATAAAACATGAACTATGATTTTACTAAAACATGACACACACACATATATATATATATATATATATTGCGTGTGTGTGTTTTCAATAAATTTTTAATGTACATCAACAACTGCACAAAAATTGGAAACAAAGAAAATTGTTTAAAGCATTGATTGTTATGCGCATATTTACCTCTATATGCAAATCCGTAAGTACAATTATAATGTACGAGTTTGTGTTATGTATTATAAAAAATTGTCCGATTCTCTCTATATAATTTTGTTTTACTTTACAGAAAAGTTACTTTTTGTAAATGATTTATTTTAAAATCCTTGCAATTGCCTATAATGAAAAATGATTACATTTTAAATTAATTCTAGAACTGGAGGTAAGAGGTTAATTCTCCGGGAACTATCTGTGCCTTTCGTGCCTATGCCAAAAAATATATATATAGGAATGTACATACTATATATCTAGAAATGTATACACATACAAGTACAGAAGAGTTATATCGATTGCCGCGCCACCTACCGGGCCCAATTGTAAATCTATACCATCCAGGGACTCAAACACACACAAATTTCATTAAAATAGGTCCAGAAGAGGAGTTCAGGGACAAACACTTACAGAAGAATTATATATATATATATATGAACGAACGGACTGTATATAGACTATATACAATACATGTTGAAGTTGTATTATATACAATACATGTGAAGTTGTATTATATACAATACATGTGAAGTTGTATTATATACAATACATGTGAAGTTGTATTATATACAATACATGTGAAGTTGTATTATATACAATACATGTGAAGTTGTATTCCTTTATAACAATGTATACATATGCTCTTGCTCATTAAAATACAGATTAACGTATGTAGATCATCATGTGTAATTAAACGTATCTACTCATTACGACATTTCATACATCAGATGTAATTTTGCATAGATGTAAATGCATGTATGTTTCAGACAACATATATACCTATAGACATATCTGCATTAACAAAATCCTTATTTCATGGGTGGAATGATTTTACAAAAAGGTGAACTTGAGCTCCAAACTTGTATATAACGTTTATTCAATTTAGAATATTTTATGAAGCACCAATTTCCTTTTTATAAACAATGGAAAAAAAGTTTTAGCAAAATTTAAAGTAATCATAATGTTTTACTCTTGTTTCTTTTAATTAACTTTGCACAGCTTCTTTCTACCTTGAAAAACACTATATTTTTAACCATTGTGTACCTCAAATACATCTTTTGGCAAAGTATCAAAAAGAATAAGAAAACGTTTAAAATACTTTAGAGGACTTCGTAGTTCTTCTGAAAATACAGTCAAAAAAAGGAAAAAGAAAAACGATATGAGAAATCAACTCAATGGTTTGCCTTCCTTCAAAGATAAGATAAAATTACTCTCCTCAATAAAACCTTCAAACGCTTTAAAATTATGCAGCAGATAAGAAACGCAAAGAGAGAACTTGAGTTTCGGGATTGTTTTTACTGTTTAACATCTGTGAAAAAAAGAAGCTTATTGTATGCAGTTCGGCACAAATAATGATTGTGTTTATCCCTGGCCACCAAGATTCCATGTGCAAGAAAAGATTCAACAATTAACTTGTGTAGACCCCCCTTTCAAAAAGTAGCAACAGAATAGTCTTCCTAAAGTGAAATAACTGTATGTTAGAATAATACGAGTAAAATTAAACTTTAAAGGCTTAGCAATTGGTATACAAGAACCATAATTTCCAGTGTATGATTCATCAAGCAAATATTTAATCATTCCTCATAAGTCACTCAAACTTTATGGTAAATGTTGATTAATATTAAATTATTTGAAATACAGTTTGATAAATACAATAATTTTCCTGTTTATAATACGCTGATTGTGCAGAACCTTTTTATGTCAGGGTGTGGATTTAGGCTTTTGCATATGATGTGATCTTCCCCTCTCCGGAATTTCAAAAATTAATTAACCCCTGACCTAAAAATGCTTTAACAAAAAATATATACAGAATGTTATGTGAGATAAAACGATTTTTCAAAATAAAAAATTACGTAAATGATGAAATCAAGATACTTTGCAAGAAGTGTTAGGTTACCTATGGCTTTTGGAACTCAATCCATACAAATTTGGCCACTTTACCGTGAAACAACAGAAATAAACAAATCAAGTACCAAGGAAAAGACTAGACGTTCTTAACAAAAACGACCAAAAAGGCCTTTTAAAAACAAGTTAAATGTTCTTAGGATAAAATTTAACACGCTAGAAACACCATAAAAAAAGTTTCTGTGTGACAAAAAGATACTTTCTCTGGCCCTCCAGTAAAGAGTACACAAATAGCTATTCTGTCGTAACTTACAGTCAAGCCCCTGAAGGAAACAAGTAGCTGGCCTTATTCATTTCTCCGTATTACATAAAAACGCATATCAGAGTTCACAATCTTTATTTTGACTTTTGCAGAAGTACACAAAAGGAATATGTGAACTATACATACTAATATGTTAACTTTCCACCGAAAGTGTCAAAAAAACATAAAATTCTTAAGAAAATTATACAAACTTTGTGCGGGTGAAAACCATTATTTCAACGTAAAGAAACAGTTGTTGCAGATGAAGAAACTAATGCAGTGATGAAACTTTTTCCAAAAGTAAACAATGATGAAACTTTTACAAAAAGTAAACAAATGCGATGTGCATTATACATGGTCGTATGTTAATGGATAGGAAAAAAAAAATCTGGAATCAAGTTTAAATTTTATTTTGAGAAGACCAAATTAAGTAATTGTGATACACAGCGAGATTTCAATTTCTAAGACAAATGTGAAGATCACAAATCATCAAAAGTACAGTATCCTTTTATGTTACACCGTTATTAAATGTGTATATTTCCGGTTCAAAACACAATTTTTACACACATGTCGCAAATCATCAAAATATTTTCTCAAAATTGAAAGAGAGTTTTTATTAGGTATATATATCGTGGGTACAAAAAAAAACTCGATTGATATATGATACAGCAAACAGGCCTGAACAACTGATGGATTATAAGAGTCCTTATTATGCCTGCAGATTATAGACAGGAAATTATGGTAAATGAAAAATAAATCTGCATCTATATATTACTGCCCTTACATCTACCAATTAAATCGGCATGTTTGTTGCAATATTAAATGGATTAAGTAACAAAGATATGATTTACTTAAGTATAAAAGAGGCGGATTATCTTATACTTAATCCAAATTACTGATGAGTTAAGTATACATATAAAATATTTAACTTGCTCTTTCTATTACGGCATATTTGCTTATTTAATGATTTTATTATTAACTTATAACTTAGTATACTAATTATTAAATTATCTTTATCATATTGCATTGTATATGGCATGAGAAATATCAGAAAGAAAATTTTCAAAAGAAATTTTATTTCTGTAAGATTGGTTTGTCGCTCTACGGTCTACAGTTTTAAGTGGGGTTTAGAAGCACTAAAAAAACATCCATGCCACCTCCAGGATTCAGACTTTGAAGCCTGGGATGCAAAGGTCCGGAAACACTTGCTTTGACTTAGCCACCAGACCGCATCTAATTTCTGTAAGAGTTTACCTGCAATACGTTTTGTATGCACTATTAAAGAATTCAGTCAGTCCAGTAGAAATTCGTGATGAAACAAAATGCGGAACGCTCCTCATAATTTAAATTGAAGTTATTATTTCCTTTTGTTTTACGTTAGAATACATTTACATATTATTCGATACTGGTAGTAACTAAGCAAAATCTTCTACTTTCAAACACCCCCTTTTTCAGTGTCAGCTCCTTTTTGCAAAAGAATTTTTTCCAGACTTGCAAAAGAATTCTCCGGTTCTCCGAAATTCTAAGAACTTACAAAAGAAAAGCCAAACCCATCCTAAAGTTCACGACCTCCCCTTCCTCTTCAAGAAAACCCAAATGCTTTTCAAGTCACCCCTTTCACCTTTGACCCTTTCACAAAATTTTTGTTTGCCTCTCTACAGCCTGTCTTGTACACGAAACACAGCTTCCTGAAGGAATTTTTTTTTTGAAATTATTGAATTTTTTATCTTTGTACACATTTTTGGATTG
>BPLQ01005794.1:0-11526 GCA_021605075.1 Caerostris darwini | reverse complement strand
TTCTTTTTCAGTGTATTTTTAAATACGAAACAGAATATTTTTTAACAAAAAAGTGGTAATTAAAAATAATTTCTTTTTCTAGCGTTGTTATAGCGTTTAGGAAAATTTAATTGTTCTTACAAAAATGATACTTAAAACACTTAAAAGAAACTTTTTTAATGTTTTAATTATAGTAAATTTAGTAATTTGGGGTATGTTTGTTAATTAGACATTATTTCGTATAATATTTGTTTGAAATTTTTTTTCGTTGTTCTAGGTTTGTGTTTTTCATGTTAAAAATTATTATATTTGTTCCCAATGTATTTTAAATACGACACGGAATTATTATTATTATTTTTAACAGAAAAGCGGTAGTTAAAAACAATTTCTTTTTCATCCTAAATATTATCCTTTAATTTACTTAGTCATATAAGACATTATTTTCATCTACAGGGTGATTATAATTAAAGTCCCACTTTCAAAATGCTGTAAAATAAGAGCCACTCGTCACAATGAGTTCAAATTTGAACTGAAGATACTTGAAGAAGGGGGAAGCGGTACGGCAACAAGAAAAGTTCCAAAGTGTATTAATAGATGGTGCTATAAGCGGCATAAAGAAAGTGAATTCAGTTGCCAGTGATATTTTGAATCGAAGTTACAGCGTATTTTGCATGAATTGCACAACTGTAATGTTCAATGTGCTTAATGGTTTCGGGGTTTTGACGGAAAAAATGATTTCCAAATCATTTGACAGTTGTGACACTGTTAGTGGAAAGCCCATCCACCACTGCAAGGTCATACCAAATTGCATGGGGAAAATCGGCGAAACTTTTTTTGGTGCCATACCGTTTCCCCTTCTTCAAGTATCTTCAGTTCAAATTTGAACTCATTGTGACGAGTGGTTCTTTTTTTTTTTTTTTTTACTGCATTTTGAAAGTAGGACTTTAGCTTAAAAGTACAGGTGATTATAATTAAAGTCAAAGACTTTAGAAAGAATGAATTTATTTTTTATTAAATAAAAAGTATTATTGAATAATGTTTTATCCTTAGCTTGAGAGAAATTTAATAAGAATTTTTTTGTTTAAAATATTTGCATCGTCATATAATATATGTATTGAAAGTTATATATTCACTTGCATATATTATTATATTTTTTTTCATAATTTCCATAAATATTGAATTTTAGTATTTTAGTCCAAAATTGTCTTCAAGTATATTTTGTATATAGGTTACAAATTTCTAAAGTTATTCCCTACAATTATCTTCTTATAAACTAATTTTTTTTTTAAAGTTCAAATTATTAATATTTAAAATAATACTTTTTGTTCTAATGCTGCTGGCAAACACTTAGAAAATTGTCTTTGATGCCTTAAGGCAAGCGCTGCACCGACATTACTCACTTTGCAGTACCCAGAAAGGGCTTGTAGCTTGAAGATAAGCTACGGACACGGTGTAACAATACCCCCGCAATGCTCTACGATCATGTTAGACCGGCACTTACTGTTTAAAGTGGATTCCGAACCATTACAAACATCCATGGCACCGCCGGGACTCGAACCCGACACCTGTGGTACCGTGCTCTAGCCACTCAGCCATTCAGGCCCCTCTTAAAATAATACCTGGAAATTTAATCTATAAACGAGTAAAAACTTTTTACATTATAAATAAAAGTAATTTCCTATCACAAATTATACTTCCTATCACTAATTATGATTACTTTTATCCATTATACGGTGAGTGATTTTCTTTGCAACTTTTCCATTCAATTGCACATAAATAAGAAACTGTTATTTAATTGAGTTTCTTCTGAAATTGTGCTGGGTCAAAACACTCATTCATTATCGCTGTAACAAATACTATAAAGCGAGCGAAAACCTCCTCATTTTCTGCGGAATAGATTCGTAAATTCTTTTTATAACCTACATTTTCATAGTTGAGAATCGATGGCACACCCCTTTTGTGATTAGAGAATGGAACCAATCGAGTTTAAAAATATATCCAATTTTACTTTCATTAACTAGAAATTCTGGGTATTTTCCTTAACCCTAATGCACAATGATCACTATATTATGATAAGTGTTAAAAAAACATTTTCTCATAATAATAATAATTTTTTTCAACGAAAGGACAATGTCCGATAATGAAGCAATTGTACAATTGAAAATCAATTTAATTTTTTTGGACTGTTGCACTAATGGAAATGTATGCGTTCTAGGATTTTGTTTCTTATATATTTTTAATTATTCGTTAGATATGAATTATTATATATTATAGAACAATTTTAACATATTTTTTTAAAAGCGAATACGTTTTACAGAGGGTATATGAGAATAACGCTTGTCATGAAATAATAATTTGTATAATTAGTGTAATTTACTTTTAAATTTTTAGGAAGTAATTTAATTCTAACTGCTTACATCCATTGAAATACTTATTACTTGCCCAAGACTATACTTATTATCTTGGAGAAACGCAGCATTTCATTTTGTATAAATAATAATATATGACTTAGCAAACGTATACTTTAAATTAATAGATTTTTAATAATTTAAAATTAATTCAAAAATTAGTTTTTATTAATTTAAAATTAATTCATTAATAAAAAATATTATATTATTAATAAATTAATTTTCATTACATTAAATTATTGCAATTTTTATTATTAATATCCGACTATATGATTATTATTATTATCAATTATTAATTAAAAAATTTTTGATTATGCATTATTAATTAATTATTAATTATGTTAATTTTCACAATTATTAATTTATTATATTATTAATAATTAATTAAATTAAGTATTAATTTTCTCTTAAGGTATAGTGAAAAAAACAATTTAAATACAATAAAAAATTTCCGCAATGATTTTTATTGCATGGGGTGCAAAACATTCTAATTACATCTTGATAATGAGGAATTGGTTTTTTAAAAATTTTTCTAAATAACAAAAAGGAATTTTGAATAATTATGAAATTTTAAATAATTTCTATTTCATGAAAAATAAGTATTAGCGTATGTTTTAGTTATTAAAGGATTTTGTCGTTAGAAATTCTGAGAAAAATTTATATATTTTTTTCCCATTTAGAATCATTTTAATTTAAAGATGTAGTGGGTAGGTTGGGCAGCCGGATTGTATCTGGGTGTAGTTGAGTTGAGATATTTGAGGCTCTGGTTGGAGAACTCACAACTTTATTGGTACACGCATGAACACCAGATATATGCAGTTAGAGACGTACAATGTTTAACACATTTAAAGACAGTTAATTATAGATTCATGGAAGAATTTCACTTCTAAACCGAAAACTCGATGCTAGGCTAAGTTCAGGATGCGCGAAATATACTTCTTCGCCGCGTGAGAGTCTGAAATCCAACTGACCACTTCTCCTGAACGCCATAGGACACGCTCTTGCCAGTGCGTACGAGGAAGCATGGTTACAAAAAAATTAAACATATACAAGTGTGTTTATTGTCTCTGGAAAGGTTAATTACTATTATGTGATAATTGTAGACGAATTCAAGAATGATTATTTTGTACTATTGCACCATAAGTGAAAGAAAACATTTTCTGAATATTAAGATCATTTCGGGATCTTCCAAAACAATAAATTATATATATATATATATATATACAATGTTAATTTTTTTTTATCTTTTTTTTTTCAGTTTCTGCACAATCAAAATACTATGGTAAACTCATTGGTGATTTAAAGACATTTGCACATGGAGTTAAAGGGACAGTATACATTGCAAATGAAAACACATTTTTCATTAAAGATTTTGAATATGATGGCCAAGGACCAGGTATGTATTTTAGTTACATAATTTATCATACAATATTAATCTTCATTTCTATCTATTTTAATTTATTAAAATCAAGCATTTTATTTCGTAGTATGTTATGCATTCCAAAATCTGTTTAGCATCAATTAGAATATTTATCAAGAATTTTGTTCTACATTCTTTAGTATACAAATGTTTTTGAAATTAAAAATGAAATTATTTTGATAAACTCAGTCATAAAAAAATAAATAAAAATTACACTCTTAACTAGTCAAAAATCAGTTAGAAGAATGAGTCGCCAAGAAACCAGGCTTCCGATTGTCTGGCGTTCGTCAACGTGAAATTTTAGAAAATCGGTGGAAATTTTCTTTTAAACTCATAATTTCCAAGTAATGGTTAATTTCATGCCGGACATTGTGAAGCCTATATAGCTTAACCATTATGCGGGCGGTTGATGGCCAATTGGCTAGCCCTCTGGCTTTTGGTACCACAGGCTTCAGGTACGAATCCTGGCGATGGCATGGATGTTTGTTAGTGGTTCGTAATACGTTTTAAACTGTAGGCCCCAGCTTAATTAGCTAAGTATGCAAAAAATTATCGTAGACCAACAAACCAAATCAACCAATTTGCGTTAATTTAGAATTGTATTCTATAAAATTTGCCAGATGTTAGATAAAAACTATGATATCTTCAGAGACTTTTTTATCCAAGGATGCACAGACCGTGAGCCACTATAATATATCATGTTTTAATATATATATAATCATTATTATCATCATCATCGGCGCAACAGCCCCATGGTGGGCCAAGGCCGTCTGCCTACTGGCAGTTTTGGAGAAGATGATTTCTTTTCACGTAGGGTTGTCAGTCTTACGCCCAACGCTCGACTGCCATATTAGACCATTATTAGTCACTCGGGCAGCAGGCCTCATATATCTATTTATCTATCTATCTATCTATCTATATATATATATATATATACAAAAATGATAAAAAGGTAAAGAAAACATTTAATATAATCCAGCTTTAATTTAATAAATGTTAATTTGAAGGTAATTTAATAAAGGATGCAGGTAAATGAACTGTTTAGGGAAGAAATTTAGGGATAATTGGATGAACAATGGGGTTTATACTTAATACATCAGTTACGAATGGCTGAAATGTTTTAAGTATAACACTTCTGTTTGTACATAGGAGCATCTACAAATTACGGTCTTCTTCTACTCTCTAAAGTTCAAAGACAATGAAATAAAAATCCTAAAATCACAATGCAGTCATTAGAAAAAAACGCGATTTAAAAAAATGGAAGACAGTAGAGAAATCTATCTAAATTTCTATCTTCCCTTTTCTGTCCCTACAATGAAAGGAATTTTTTTCACAATTACATATTTTCGCTACAAAAACTTCCCATTCAATTTGTTGAAATGATCATTTGTTTCGAAGATGATTATGAAAAACATAGATAAAAAACTTAAATCTAGCATTTAAAGTAAACTTATCTTTGCTTTCGAAAATTGAAAATAATAGTAATAATAACAATTGGTACGCTACATTGTTTCATCATATTTCTAAAAATGATACATATGTGGGAATTATTTTTTTATTTATGCTTTTAAAACACAATAGTAAATGTAGCAAAGAATTCAAGACTAATTTTCATATTTGAAAACTCTTTTTACTTTTTTTCTTCTACATTTTTTCATTGTTCAAAAATGACTTTTTAAATGGTGTATTGTATCTCAATTTTTAGATGCCTTCTTTTGGGGTGACTCTTCAGAAAATCCTACTGTAGAAGGATTCATTGTGCCCCTCGAAAATGGAACGACGTAAGTTTTTTAATTTTAGTATTCAAGAAAGCGTATTTATTTCTTCATAGTTTTTATCCATTAATGAAGAGAACAGAAATGAACAGTGTAAATAAATAATTTATTCAAATGTTTTCTGAAAAACAAATTCCATTTTGTAACATATTAAATTTGTTACTTTACTTGCTTTAAGAACTGGGACTTTCAATTGCATTTTTTCGCTCATCCGCTATTTATTCATAAGAGAACAGACTCTTTCTATGAAAGCCATTATTTATAAACAGACATAAAATGCCTCCAACAATTATACGATAGTTCATATGATTCAATTTATTGGTATGAAAGTGTTTGAGGCATTCTACTCATCCGCTACTTATTTATAAGAGAGAAGACTATTTCTACGAGAGCTGCTTTTGGAGCCAACTGGATAAGCTACCAAAAACGGGAAATAGAGTTACATTTAGCATACCATTATTGAGCATATATACTGTGCTAAATCCGTTACATTACTAGGCCCTTCGATCAAGGTGCCTGGCATTTGAAATCAGCAACTAGTTATAATTTATAAAAAATAAATTTATACTAATCTTTTCTTCAATGTACTCATTATTATGTTTTCTCTGTTGAATATAAACATTTACAATGTACTTAAGTGTCATTTGATTTTGCAGCGACCAAGTGCTAAAGCAATACAATGGCCAAAATTTAATACTAGTCCTTCCTGAGGGAAAATTTGTAAAAGACATCAAGTCCTTATCTGTGTGGTGTCGGAAGTTTTCGGTAAGAAGTCGAATACATTTTTTATAGCAATTCATATATTTTTAGATTAATTATAAATTGTATAATATTTCATAAAATACAAAATATTATTGATTCCTCCAGAAATTTGGAAATAAATCTTTACATTCCAGTATTATTTTCAAAAATAGTAATAAAACCACAGATGGGGCTCTTCCTTGAGTGTCGACATTACCAATTCTAGCGGTCCATCACGGGGATGGTTCACTCTCTCTTTCCAATTTTTATCTCCTCCAGTTCCTCTTTTTCGATGTTTTCGGGGTCTTTTTATGTCTTTCCAGTTTACACGCCCTTCATGCATCATTGGCCATAATTTCCTCTTAAAATACGCCCCTGGGCCTTTAGACTTTTTTATTGTTAGAGGTGAACGCCAATACTTAATCAGATCGAAGAGGCTGCTAATCTTATGTATAACCCAAAGGTCAATTTAACCCATATAAGCTGCATTTTCCCAAAACATATGTGCTTATCATTCTATCTATTCTACCAAGGCATTCTGTTTCCGTTCGGAAGAGACACCCCATCAATAAATACGCGAATACAGATAATTTTACGAGTGATAGCTGTCTTAAACTTTCTCTCTTGAGCACTTGCACTTAGAAGTTCCCCAAGACTCCTCCAATTAAAACACCACACAAAGATATCATTTGCATTCGCAATTGCAGCGAAGGACCTGTTTCTGCCGGAACCGGTCATTCTTTGACAAGATCCTATTCGCTTCCAGTAAGGGCATGAGACATTCTTATACACAACATTCCAACAGACATACATAAAATATACCACCACAACAATTACAAACAATTTTACCTTAATACAAAAAACCGATTTATAAATACATATTAACACCCATATCGACACGACATATAAGAATCATAAAAATTTATTTAAAAATAAATAAATATGATAAAATTATTTTTTATTCAAGTGATACATATTTTTTTAATTAATTAAATTCTTCTTATGTATTTCAGGTAAATTTTGGAAGTATCCTTATACCATCTGATGATTTGCCCTTCGAGAAAAGTCTAGGACCTCTACCAACGTTGGCCCACGGTGTGCGGTCCGACGATGTTATTATACTAGACTCCAAAACCATTTACATCGCCAATTTGTATTACGATGGAGCTGGACCAGGTAAAAGAGTTGTGGAACTGACGTTTAGAATGCTTTATTTTCCATCCCTGTTACTGTATTAATTAAATTTAAAATATTGGATCTACCTGCATTCTTTCAGAAAACCTGTACATTATAATAATTCTTGCTATTGATTCACTTTATTTTTGATTACAGATGCATTCTTCTTAGCCGGTAAGGGTGTGAAACCAGACGGCAAAGGGTTCAAAATTCCCGACGAAAATGGAAGGCAAGTTCTTGATATTTCTTTTTTCACATGCTGTCATTTTTTTCTGAATATAAGTTTGTTTATGATTGATAAATTTTTAAACATTTACTCTATAGTCATGAATAGATTTTTGGTTTAATTATTATTCTAAGATCATATTTCTTAATAAATTGCTAGATACTAGTTTTCGTTTTTTTTTATTACATTAATTAATAAATTCATTGGAATTTTTTTTCTTTTTTTAAATTTTTAATTTCGTCTGTGCTCTTTCAATTCATGAAAATTCACTATGTTTTTATGCAAACTTTTTTTCCCGTACATCACAGAAACCCTTAAAAAAATGGGCATATACTATAATAAATTTCTTAATATTATATAACAAATGGAGCAGGATGGCCAAGTGACTAGAGCTCTGGCTTTCTGTGTCAGAGATTTTTGGTTCAATTGGTGGGGCCATATGGTTCGGAATCTATTTTAAAACACAGGTCCCGGTCTAATATGACTGTAGAGCGTCAGGCGTAGGGATGACAACCTTATACAGTTAATTGAGAACATGTCTCGAAATCTGCCTTTAGGCATACAGCCCTGGCCCAGCATGGGTTTGTTTCGCCAATGAAGAAGAAGATAATAAATATTTACTCTTTATATCAGTGGTTCTTAAACTAGGGTTTGCGATCTTTTAGGAGACTGCGAAGGGATCCTTTAATTCGAATTTGGGGGTTGTAAGTGTTGTCAAACGCTGAATTCCCCCTGTGTTGAGATTTTTAAGTACTACATTTTTTTCTGATTTTTCTTGTCTTGATTTGCATATAGCTAGCAGCTAAATAAAAATAAATTATGCTCATATTTCAAACATTTTTACTATGTCTTAACATTTTTATTATGTCTATTTTGATTGACCACAATGGCCTATATGTTAATTATAGTTCATTTAAATTTTTAAAAAGGACCGCAAGACATCAAAACATTTTTTAAACAGACCTCTAAGTAAAAAAATCCCAAAATGTTTCAGAACCATTGCCTTCCATATATCTCATTCTTTATTTAAAAGGGAAAGAAATTTTATCTATAAACAAACTAATTGATCAGGAGGTTTGTTTACGAATTTTATCGCAATAAGTGTAATTTCTTAAGGACTTGAAACATCTTCGCTCCAAGACTTAAATGAGGGGTTTTTTTTTTATTTGTGAATGAATCTCATTGATAAAATCTTCAAACTGGAACCTTGGCTGCCACCGCTGATTTTCAAGGATAATGCTTCTACAAAATGTCCCTCACTATCTTAAACAACATCAATTTATTACCTTATTTGCATTCGAAAGATAAATTGAACTTGGCAGAAAATTTGTTTACAAATAAACCACTTTCACTTTCATAGCCAATAAGAGTTCATTAATTTTGATTAATTACATTGAGCGAAAAAAAAATAATAATATAGTAGGACTTCGCTGTATTGTGGTTCAAAATAACACCGATACAGTTATAATACAGTTGTGGATATCAGCAAAAAAAGAGGATTTGTCGTCAAATATAAAATAACCTTCTCTTTTCATTAAGTATAAAGAAACCTTTTTAATTATGTATACTTATTTAATGATAAGTTTAGGAATAAGTAAATATGCTGTTACATTTAATTATATATATATATATATATATAGATACAGAATTAAATATAACAGCGCAATTACTTATTCAGGGAATATTTATTATAACAGGGCCTGATTGCGTTAAACGTAGTGTTAACAAACTTACTCCGCAAAAATAAAATAACATCTTATGTGTCGAAATCTGCCAGTAGGCAGACGGTCTTGATGGGGCTGTTTCTTCCAATGAAGAAGAAGATATATATAACATAAAATATTAAGTCAATTTTTATAACATAAAAGATTAAGTCAATATTTTATATAAATAAAATATTAATTTAATCTTTTTTCGTTTTTAAATAAACATGAGGGTGTTTAGTATGAAAGGGTGCTCAGAATATGCAACACGTATTTATTTTATATTTAATTACATGCGAGCAAACATCAAAAAGTTAATTAAAAAAACAAAAAACAAAGATGTGATATTCAATCATTCGGAACAAATCCTAGCCACTACTGCGAAAGTCCAGTAAATATAAAGAGGAAGCAGCTGATGCGTTGCAATAGCTTTTGCCAGATTTCTGAAAGGAGTGACTACGACAGAACATATTCAACCTTATGATCCCAAACTCTACATACCCATGAATTTACTCATAACTTTTTAACAATTGAAATCACATATTATATTATTCTTCTTCAATGGCGCAACAGCCCCATGTTGGTTTGCCTGCTGGCAGATTTCGAGACGAGAGATGTTTTGTTCTTACAGGATAGAGTTGTCAGCCCCACGCCCAACGCTGTCGCAATCGTATTAGACCTGGATCTGCGGTTTAAAGTGGATTTCGAACAACTTTTAACATCTATGGCACTTCAGGGACTCGAACCTGAAAGTTGTGGCACCAAGCACTATTCTCTCGTACATCAGGCCCCACAGACCAATTACTTATATTAAAAGTGGAAATATTGTTAAGTTAGTGCTCTACGTGGACGAACTGGATGGGTTACGGTTAATTTTGCTAACGTGGCGTTAAAAAAAAAAAAAAAAAAAAAAAAAGGCTCTAATTTCTCATCCGGCCTCTGTCGTCAGACGAAAAGACTCACATCGTCGAACATATTCCCAAATCTTTGTCTTACGAGGCGGTACGCATTGAGTTTGGAAAGAAATTCATGGCGAGATGACAATTCGAAATTGAGTGAAGAAATTCGTAGAAATGGGTGCTGTAACGGACAGGTGTCAATGTGATAAGCCTGAAGCGAAAGAGAAGATTGCAGTAAATTTCAGAGGATTGCTATGCTCGAATCTCACAGCAAATTAACCGAAAGATTATCCTGTCCAAATGTAATTTTATACAGAACATATCAACGGATTATAAAAAAGTTGAAATGTCTTACGTATACATTATGAAAATTGTGCAAGAATCGAAAATAACTGATAATATTAAGAGGTTACAATAATGCGATTAGGGCATAAAGAGTTTGTACGATTAATTTATGCAAACAGGAGAAGGCTCACACTTTAAGCATATGATTCAGTTTTCAGTTAATGAATTGAACTATTCTCATCAGAACGTGTGCTTTAATTTATTAAAAAAAACAATTTAATTTCTGTTATAACTATTTCATGTGTGATTTATATCCATTAGTAACCTAGTATGTAATGAACTTATTAATTAAAAATAATTTCGTGTTAATTTACAAGTGCTTAATACAATTTGTGATTCGTAAACTTTTATATTGTATATTACTTTACAGTAATTTTTCATATCTTATTACAGTAACGTATTTTAAATTAGACAATTAAAGAAAGTGCTTATATTGCACTGTACAATTAACATAATTTATTATTTTTAAAGTTAATATGAAAATGAAATCCAATTATAAAAATGAAATTGCACATTCCAAATATAGTATTTTTATTTATTTTTTTACATTTTGTTTCATCCTTTAATATTTAATTTTTAACTAGATATATAGCATTAGGTAATACCATAATATAGTATTAGGTGTTGCAATATTGCATTACTTTGTGTAGCATTTGGTGCTGCAATACTCATTCAATAGACATTTTTTAGTTTATCCATTCTATCTTATAACTCTATTAGCCTATAAAGCGTGTATAGTAGTTATTTGTTGGGATGGCGTTCGACACAGTATATTCTTCTAGCAGATTAATATTACTTAAATTTAAACTATATTTTACTGATTTTTTTTTTTAAATTTTTTAAATTATTTCAAA
>BPLQ01005793.1:0-506171 GCA_021605075.1 Caerostris darwini | reverse complement strand
AAAACTTTTTTATTTAAATTTTTTTCGATTGAAAGACTTTCTTTTTTAAATGGAATTGGTAAGCATTAAAAAATTATAAAGTGAAGAATTACTTTCCATAGAAAAATATATATAACAATTAAGTAACTAGCTCTACGGAATAGCATTTAAGTGATCCCTAATAAGAGGTGCATTTCAAACCAAAGAGCTAGCTAATTATAAAAATACACAAGAAGTAGAAGCATTTATGATATACTTATATATTAAGTAATCATAGCACAAGTTTTTTTAAGGTCTATAATAGCTGTCATACTTCTCTGTCAACAAAATGTTAAAAAGCGCATTTTCAGATAAAGGAAAAACCTCAAAGTCACTGGATTCAAGCGAGTTGTAGGAAAAGCCGCCCAATGTAATATCTATTGTAAAATTTGTCATATGGGCAGGACAGGCAGCTATGCCTTTGAAGACGCTTTTACTTTATACTTCTTACTATTATAGACATAAATGACAAATAATTATCGATTTAATTTTTGCAACATTGCGCTCCTTTTTTGCAGATAAAGAATTTGGCAAGACTTTGCCATTGTAATAAACTTTTACATGAAGGTAGACAATACTTAACTGACAAATACATATTTATCTTGTGCTCAAAAAAATTACATTATGTTATACTAGTAAAGTAATTTTATTACTTTACGCTCACCTTACTTAACAAAAATGCAACAAAAGTAACTATATTAAAGACTAAGTTTATAAAAAAGAAAAGTTTAGATTTTAAAGATTAAATGTTTATTTTTTAGATTAAGATAAAAAAAAATAGATTAAGTTTATTATTCTTATAAAGAAAGATTAAGTTTATATTTTTTATATAAACTTAAATCTTTTAAAAATTAATGAATTTCTGTCAACGAAAAATTAAAATTAAATAATATTCTGCACGCACTTTTATGTTTAATATTTTATTAATGATAATGAAACATACTAAATGTTTTTTCAAATTTGATATTTTGATTTTATTTAGTTAATTCATCATTATCAATTAATACACTTTTATTCTGTACCAGCATTTTGAAACTACAATTTGCAACAAGCACCCTAGGAGCTGCATCTGGGGATTCCCACTCTTTTTCTCATTATACCATATTTATTAATTCATAGCAAATCTTAAAAGTACGTAGAGAGACAAATATTTTACGGCTTTTACTCATCTGATATCAAAATACATTCGTCATTTCTTCAAATTGGCCAAAACATTTGGGCTGAAACGGTCTGGTCGATAGTATTTTGGACCCTAGTCGAGGGTATTTGATTCAAAATTCGAATTTTTACATCGAATTGAAAAATTCTTTGTCTATGCCCTGAAAGACACATTAAATCTGTTCACCAGAATGTCCTACCATTAAGATCCAGGAAAAGGAGGATAAGTTGAATAGTTAATCCTGTATGCCGCATTTGCACGTTCAAAATTACCTACAGAGATGTTAAGAGAGCATTTTAAAAACAATAAAATGTAGTAAAAGTAGTTCTTTAAATCACCCTTAAATAACCAGACCAATCCAATCCCCGATAATTAAAAATAAGAAATAATTGTGAATTCATGCTTTGCAAGAATTTTAAATAAAAATTAGTTCTTATACAACAAGTTATTTGGTGTTTCAACTGCAAATGATCATAGATCAAATACCTGTATTGCAATTTTTATTTTTAATTTGACCTCATTATTTGAAAAAAAACCTTTTCACATAACTTTAATACGTTCTTCAATATTATAATAAAAAAATTGATGATTTCAAACGCCGATGATTCATCTTAGGTTATTTGTCATCGGAAGCAGACATTCAGCAGATTCACTGTTACCAATAACGAGGTTTTTTATTCTGCACTCCCAATTTGTCACTACAATTTGCAACGAACGGCCTGTGGAGATTCGAACTCTTTTTCCATCTTTTCGATATGGAAAAGAGTTTGGAGACTTGGCGACCCATATACTAATCTCTAACACAATAACTTTGGGTTCATTCATTGAGTATCAAAATAAATTCGTCATTTCTTCAAATTGACCAAAATTCCTGGGTTGAAGTGGTCTGGTTGATAGTACTTTGGACTGGGGCGTGAATGGCCAAGTCTAGTCTCTCGCCCACGGTGCAGCAGGCAGGTTTCGGGTTTGAGTCCTGGTGGTGCCATGGCTGTTTGTAGTGGTTCAAAATCCATTTTAAACCATAGGTCCCGGTCTCATATGACGGTGAATAACTGCGTTTGACGTACTGCTGACAACCCTACCCCGTAAAAGAAAAACATCTCCTGTCTCGAAATCTGCCAGTATTCAGAACGCCTTGGCCTCCCATAGGGCTGTTGCGTCAGTGAAGAAGAATATTGTCCCTGCGCCAAGTACAGAGTTCCTATCTCTATAGTTGATCTTGATAACTCAAGCCAACTGATAAGCCAAGCCAAAAAATTGAGCCCAGTCAGATTGAACCACATTATTCCCAAACTGTATTGAGGCAACTCAGCTGTAGGCACTGTGATATGGTGTGGTGTAGTGGTAGTATAGATGAACTGATATGCAATAGAAAAAAAAGTATATTCAATAAAAAATTAAAAATGGTATAATTTAATATCGAATCGAACTGTTTCCCATACCTATTTTTGAATGAGTCATATAAATTATTTGTCATTTTACATGATTCCATGAAAACTGAATTATGTATTTGATTGAATCAATTGACGCATTTAAAATGGACGTTATTAGTATTGGTGTAGTAGTAGTAGTATTTTGGACACTAGTAGAGAGTGCCTGATTCAAAATTCGAACAGTAATGTCGAATTGAAAAATTCTTTAGACACAAAAAAAATCTGTAGACCAGAATGTCCTACCGTTAATCTCCAGTGGAAACAGGAGAAGTTGAATAGCTAATCCTTGCAGATGCAACATTTTCACATTCATAATTACTTACCGAGACCGGACAGGGGTATCTCAGCTGTAGGAGCAATGGTAGTGTAATAAAAATATTTCTTAAACTCAAAACACTAGTCACCAGACCAATCCAATCTTATGTAATTGAAAATAAAAAAAAAATAATTGATAATGCATAGTTTGGAAGAATTTTTAGTACTAAAAAGAACAAAAGAAAAGTTTTTCGAGAAAGAAAACTATAATAATAAGGTTTCAATTAACTGAGCAGTTCGAGTACAATATAATAAATCTTTTTCACATCACGGCGAGTGGGCTATCAATATTGATACTATCACATTTATTCTAATTAAGTTCTTAACTAATACATACAGCTGACGAACTATTCAGAACTAATAACTGATGTTCTGCAGATAAATAAGGTAGGCGTTTAATATATCCCGCTGGCAACGTTTCCATTCTAAGGTAATATGATTAATTACTCTTACTATTTTCTGGACGTTCTAATTAAAAACGAGTGTGCAATTACTGAGAAAACTAATAACTTTATTAACAGCAAGTATTTGGTTTGGGTAGTCACTTTCTATTGAAATGAGAAGAGAAATTACTTCAATTAATACTTTCAATTAAAAAAAATAATAATGTCTAGAATTAAAATATTATTTAAAATTGTTTACGTTTAAATTGAGAGTAAGGAAAAGGCTTAAATATTTATATGAAAATTTCATATTCAACAGATTTACAGTTTTAATTATTAAAACTGAAATTGAATTTTACAAGAGATATTTTTTATTGAAATAGAAAAAAATTTTTCAATTTGTTTTTTCACAAGCGAATCTTGTGTTCCATATATATATGTCACGAACGATTGATAATGGAAACATTGTCCTGGGAGGAGTTTCAAGAGAAAATTCTCCTTATTTCTATGTCATATGACATAGAAAACTAAGGAGATGCTGGTGGAAACTCCTTACTCACGCATTTACTCTCTATCTACTTACTCTAGCATTTTCGCCATGGAATCGTTTTATTAAAAACTTCTTCTTCATTGGTGCAACAGCCCTATGGTGGGCCACAGTTGTCTGCCTACTGGCAAATTTCAAGACAGGAGACGCTTTCTTCTTATAGGGTAGGATTGTCAGTCCTAGGAACAATTTTCTACAGTCATGGTAGACTGGGATCTAGTGTTTAAAATAGATTTCGAACCAATGCAGTAATTCAGGACACCGCAGGGGCTCAAACCTGAAACCTGTGGCCCTGAGCGCTAGAGTGCTAATCACTCGGCCATTGAAATCAGTGGCATAAAAAGCACCGCAAGAAGATTAGAAGCGAGACTTTCTGTAACCTACGTTAGGCCTTGATTAGTAAATTTAAAGAACGAAAAATAAAAATTAGTTTTTGTGGTATATATAAGTACAGATCCTTCTCTTAGTCCTGTTATTGCCTGTAAGTGGGTACATCTTGTTGTTGCCGGACCATAAACATCGTTGTCGGCAGATTGGTAAGAACTTAATTAAGAGCCTACTACACATTTAACTACCACATCATTTAATGACATTTCAAACTGCAGCACAACACAACCTACATTAGGCCTTGGACTTAGGACTTTCTGTAACCTACATTAGGCCTTGATTAGTAAATTTGAAAAACGAAAAATAAAAGTTAGTTTTTGTGGCATATATATATAAAGTAAAATCATTCTCTTGGTCCTGTTGTTGCCTGTAAGTGGGTACATCTTGTTGTTGCCGGACCATAAACATCGTTGTTGGCAGATTATAAGAACTTAATTAAGAGACTACTACACATTTAACTGCCACATTATTTAATGACATTTGAAACTGCAGCACAGCACAATTTATACACATAATAAGTTTGACAAAATGCAGCTTATCACGCTCCAACTATTCAGTTTGGAACTAATAAGGAATAAAATCTCTCTCCGACTCAGCTTTGTTCTCGTTACATATATATATATAATGTCGTCGACACTTTTGATTAATGTATTGAAACTACAGCAAGGATTAAAACTTACATTTAAACATAGTAACATATAGTTTTACATAGTAATCTTAATTTGACTTGATCATTGATTTTTCTTTTGCTATTTTTGCAAGGAGGCTATTTAAAGAACTGCAATTCACAAATTTGCTTATTTGATTTTATAAAAAAAAAATTGGCTGTGATGTAGTATACGAGTACCTATGATTTTGTTGTCACATATAGAATTATAACTGAGTTATAACTAATGAAAATTTAACTTCCACAATGACATTTACTGTTTAGCTAACATCTCTAGAATATCACAAATCATTTTGTTATTTATATAATTTGTTTCCAAATTTACTGTTTTTTAGAAAAAATTGATTTGTCTTTTGTTAAATTTGTTTTTTTATTCTTATTTGGTCATTTTTAAACTTCGTGTCCCACTCATACAATTTTCTACGATGTAAACATCATTTCCGTATTATACGGTAAGACACGAAATAATTTCAGCTCATGCCCATATCTGTCAATCAGATAACTGTTCTCTGCTCTGTTTTGCACATTTTTCCACTGGAGCAACTTATTTAGTTTGCAACAAAATAAAGAAAAATTCTTCAATATACCATCAAACCTTAGTAACATTTGTCAAAATTCACTTAACGGCCAACTTAGTTTAGCTCTCTCTTTTTAACACATGAAAGCTCTGAAATGCCTCTATTATTTCAGATAAACGTTGTGCGTTGTTCCTTATATATATTATTACACAACATCTGAAATTGTCTTTAGTTCATCTAAATATTCTTTGATTGGGATGGTGATACTACTTGCTGTTTAAAAAGTATGTGCAGAATCGTTCCTCTAAGTGATTTAAATCAAAACGAATCCAAATGACCAACTGGTTAAACAATTTAAATCCTAAACGGACAATGGTTACATAGTTCCAAATGAATTAATACTGAACACATTAATTTTATCATTACTATTAAATTAACTGGCAGTATAACTTGTATATTCACAAACTTTTTATTTCTACTCTTCCTGATGAATCCATAGGACAAGCCCACAGATTGAACTAGTGCATCAAACGCGGATTAGTGTAGATATTCAAATGGTTCCCTTGTTCCAACAAATACAATTTTTTTAATAAACACTGTATTCCTACACAAGATTCAATTTTTAGTACTACTATTAAATTCAAATGCTGTTAAAATGGGAAGAAATGTATACGCTACTGCACTGCCTGTTTCTTTTATGGAAGCTTATTCACAAAAATTGAATTAACTGACGTCATTTATTTTTATCTTGTTCTTTGTAAAACTTTTTTTATTAAATTCACTGGTAATGGTAGCTACTGTAATTTGCATATTCACAAAAATAAGTAAATAAAACTTCTACACACCGTTGCTACCAATAGTTCTTAACTGGCCCACGAATTGTATTCGGTTGAAAGATTCATTTTTCTGTTAACCTTCTTTAGTACATGTTTACTATTTCATCTCTTGAGCAGCTGATAAGACGTGTATCTAGTTTAAATGCTTTTACCCAGCAATGTGGATAAAATAACCAGGAAGAAATGGATGTTTTCATCTTGCCTTCTGTTCTGCACTGCCTCATGTTTCTTTATGGAAGCGTTATTGGATTGCCAGACTCAAGTTGATGGATTAGCTGATGTCATTTTTTTTTACCTTGTTCTTTGTATTTATGTTTTTTATGATATCTGTTATCCTGTAAAATTGCCATTTGAAATAAAAAAATGTGGATAAAATAATCTGTTAATGTCAGATAGATGCATATTTTCTCCTGCGTTGTATCAACACGCCCAACTGATTGACCATGCTTTTTATCTAATCCCTTTAAATCCTATTTCTTCTATTATATTAAAACTTAAGACAATTTCATCCACATAATATATAGTTTTTTGTAATGCTTTTGTTCATTCTATATATAATATCTATAGAAAATTACACAACATAATATACTATCTTCTCCTTTCTGATTAAATTACAAATGATTAGTTTATTACTTATCACTTTGATTTGACGATACACTTTATAAAAAATTTATGTTACTATATTTTCTTACTATATTTAAATTTTTTTTCAAGTTTGTAAAAGTCATGTCACTTACAAAACACTATAAAACTGATTTCTCTTGAAAATAAATATTTGATTTATTGACTCTGAAAAAAGATATACGTCGTAAAAATAAACTTAACTAACCTTAAAATCTTTACATAAAGACAGGTGACGTTGAATTATTTTTGTAATAAGCTTTATTAAACCCTCATAAAGGAATTGTTACATCTTCCTCATAAAATGTTTAAGGAATATTGACACTGAGTAGCAGAAGTCTTTCGCCTAGTAAAATATTTATAGGAAGCAAAAATAGTTTACATTGCACCGTTAACCAGAAAACTTTTTTCCTGTGCAAATATCTATATCAAGGATCTTTTGTTATACTATTCTTGTTTTTCGTTCTCATAAAATGTTAATATCACTTTATTAGTTTCTTGATTGCGTCTCTTACCATTAATAATGATGGGCTTTCTCATGGAATTAGATTTTTTATTCATAAACCTTTCCTTGGTTGAGTAAACATCAAAATGAATTATGAATACATATTCTAGGCTAATACATCGTAAAAAAGAAAGTTAGCTTCTTAGTATCAATATGAAATATGTGTGCTCAGATTGATTCATGTATTTATATAGCAGAAATATAACTTTGAGTCAATGCAGTTTTTTGGAAGATTATCGCTCCATTAAATTTCGTAGAACATTTAACGATGACATACTTTCGGATTAATTTTTCTTAAGATTATGTATAAGCTTGTATTTTCCAGTTCCTGAATTCATTAATATCTTATTTTGTTATTTTGTCAAATTAATAGATAGAGGGATATGTAGATATTTTCTGCTTTCTTCACAGATGAAAACACAAGGTAAAGTATATTTTGCAATGTGTGTATTTTCATTATGATCTTATGGTTATTAAAAATTATATTTCAAATATATTTACTAATTAAAGTATATTTTACAATGTGTATATTTTCATTATGTTCTCATGGATTATTAAAAAATTGCTTTTCAAATATATTTGATTTTCAAAATATAAATCCTGAATATTTTTATGTGCTGAAAATAGTTATAAGTAAATATTAATTTAAAACGATTTTAATATACAAACTAGTTCTGCAAGAAATCCACCGTGTTGCAATGTGCTTTCTTTAAATAAATCACTATGAAATATGTGTGATTGGATTGATTCATGTAATTATATAACAGAAATACGACGTAGAGTCAATGCAGTGTTTTTGGAAGATTATCGCTCCATTAAATTTCTTAGGACATTTAACGATTACGTACTTTCGAATTAATTTTTGTTAAGATTATATTTTCCAGATCATACATCCGTTAATACGTTATTTTGTGAAATTAATCGATAGAGTAGATATGCAGATATTTTCAGTTTTCTTCACAGATTAATACTCAAGTTAAAATACATTTTACAATGTGTGTATATTCGTTATGCTCTTATAGTTTATTAAAAAATTGTTTTTCAAATATATTTTATTTACAAAGTATAAATCCTGAATATTTTAATGTGCTGAAAATAATTATAAATTAAGTACATAATAATTAAAAACGTTTTTAATTTACAAACTAGCCCTATGAGCAATCCGCCCTGTCTCAATGTGTTTTTTTTAAAAATAAATAAATATTTAATGATAGTGCTGTAGTATTTTTGCCACGGGAAGAGTTGTAACATTTCAGGAGAGAGCTGATCTTAGCTGAATTTTCAGGAGAGAGCTGATTTTCCCAGGACAGAGCCGATCTTATACACATTGTAACATATCTTTAACTGATCCGTATACAAATCGAACCCCGTAATTTAATTTTAGTAAATTTCTAAAAATTCTTAGCTTGTACAAGTTATATATGAAAAAAATTATAGCGTATGATATATTTAAAATTAATGTATGATGAAATAAAAGGAAAAAGGTGATACATAAAAAATGATCTGAAATCTTAAATTCTTTTGTCCATGTTTAACCACTGATTTTTTTTTAGTATTTTTAAAGGTGAAAGTGAATAAATTGCCTGTAACTACTTTTCTGTGAATTAGTTCCATTATTTCACTTACATACCATAGAACAAAACGGTTGTCTTAATGCAAAGAAATAGGAGAAGAGAACAGAGTCTGGGAGTTGTTCTTGTAACTACTTTCGTAATTGCAGTAAACGACGTTAGCAAAATGTCCTCTCCTCACGTATACAACTAAGTTAATGGAAGTGTCCGCATCTTACACAGTTTCTTTGTTCATCGTGAAATATTAACTTCATGGGTTTGTATTTTACCACAAAAGTTCTTTCCTGAACCAAAGACAAAACAAAAATAATTAAAATTCCTTCCTGCAGAAATTGCAGAAGTTTTCTAAAGCTTAGATTCACTGTTTTCATAGAAGCATTTCAAGTTAATTTGTTTCATAGCATAATAAATAAGGTGGAAATTATAGTTTTGCAGGAATGACATTTTATAGTATGCATTGAGGTTGCAAAATGAAATGCGTAATTTTCTTTTTCCTTTTTTCCAATAAATTGAATTTTATAATTATTAAATTTAAATGAAATTCAGTTGATTGAGTATATAGATTTCTAATTTTGAGTAAATTAGAAATCTGGTAAAAGTAATGATATATAAAATATTTATAACTATAAATTCTATTTAATAGCACATGCTTTATTACATAAAAAACATAAATTACTTTCCTTAAAAGAAAAATCAGTGCTTTATAAATTTTCTACTTTTTTTTGTTAATACACAAAAATTATGTATGTTTTTTGCTTTATTAAAACAACAGAAAAGACATGAATATTTTGAATAAAATAATTATAATATGAATACAAATATTATACATATTTTCAAATTAACAAAATCAATTAATAAGAAAGTTTACTTTTTTAAAGTTTTTATTAAAATTATGTATTAGAATTGAACAAATAATTTTAAATTAGAATTAAAAATTGAAAATAAGAAATATTGTAAAACGTGCTTTTCAGGAAAGGGATCCAACCCTTTATGAAACATCTTCACGTTCAAGTATAAAATTTTGAAAATAGATTTAAAATTAGCATGATTTAATAATACTTTTCAAGAGTTTTTAATTTGCATTTATAATGAAAAATTGAAAATAATGTATTATAAAATTTGTTTGGACAAAAAAACTCAAAATAACTTTATGATGGTCGAAATTATAATACACTGGCGAGAAAAATTTAAGAAAGAACTATAAAAACTAATTTAACTTGAATGAATAAAAACATGAAATTTGAGCAAGTCCTTTATTTTATCATGCCTAACAGATATTCAAAATGCAGAACTGCCTATTTCTGCAAAAAAAAAAAAAAAGTTTAAATAATATAACATTTCTTTTCCCCCCTTATATCACAGAGGAATAAGTGATATAAGGAGGAGTAGTAAACGTTACTGTTACAACTTTTTAGAGACAAACCGGAAAATTCTATAAGGTATGTGATACCCCAAACTGAAATTCAAAATTTACAGCGATTTTCTGTACTGTGGATTAAATTATCCAGAAGTTCTTGTAAAGTAACAATGTGTATTTAAGAACATAACTTTGAAGCTCCTGGAGAGTGCTAGGGCGGAATTGCAAAGATGTAAGTCTGCGTCCTAGTGTGTCCCACACATGTTAAATTCGGAGAATTTGGGGCCACTCTATTCGCTGGATTCCTTCGCTCTCAATATAATTATTCAATAGTGCAGCACGATGAGAACGGACATTTATCATCAATTAGGAGGAAGTTATTACCGATTGCACCGCGAAACAACTAGATATAGAGCCTCATCTATTTACATTTCAGAATTCACAATTGCACTAGTAAAAATGTGTAGGCCAGTGCGGTCATTCAAAATGATGCCCCCCATATCATGACCGCTATATCGATGTCTTTCATCGATGTTTGCAGACTTATTAAGTGTATTCCTCTCCCTCCATATTGAAACACGTCTGGGATCACCCTCCAAACAAAATCAGGATTCATCGGTAAACAAAACTCGGTTCCGTCCGTGGTACTCCAATCATGCTGATCTCTTCACCTCGGTAACAGTCACATTTCTCCGCCAGAGTTAGTGGAATACAAATCATGAGCCTCCTCGAAAGCAACCCTGTTTTATGCAGCTTGTTCCTCACAGTAAATCTGGATAGTCGATTTCCTATTGTTGCAGCGCACTCCTTGCAATCTAAACTTAGACAATTTTCTATTTCTTTTATCAATCGACAAATAATGATCCTGAAAGTATATTGCGGCACGTTTCCGACCTTGACTTGGTTATCTAGGCCAGTTACCAGTTCCCAGATTCTTGACATGACGCGTGTGGCTGTTTTTAAGTCTTTACAGTCTCTTGCCTGTATCTACCCTGTTTCCATTCTCCCTATCTCACGCCATTTCTCACAATCCGTCAAATGTATTCTGGACGACATATACAACCTATTACGAACAAAAATTTTATTAAACTATTTGTACAAATATTGCAGTTTAACTTCATACCTGGTAGTACATGGATGATACGTATTTTCTTTTTCGCACATGCTGAAAACCCTTAAAAAAATATGCATAGTTTTTTTGTTGTGAAGGAGAATTCCATTGATTACGTGATAACGTTGACATTGAGTTACAAACCAGTTAACGTTGACATTGAGTTACATCACTTTTTATTGCTGTTTTTTTATTAGAAGTTGCCTCTTATGATTGTTTCTTTAATTTCTATCTCTAGTACATTAAATTATAATAGAATTTTAATGTTGAAATCAAATATTTTTTTATCTTCATGTTTTTTATAGAAAAATAATTTATATTTGTAATGCTATGGTGCATTAAAAGAGAGAGAGAGAGCGAAATTAGATTTTTATGAAACATAGTTGTTGATTTTAAAGAGAAAGATATTTTTAATCAATTAATAAGCAACAGAAGTGTAACATAATGCATTTAGTAAGCTTATCCATAATAAGTTAAGTTGAGAAAATCCATCAAGTACAAAAATTTATTTCTGAATAAATTATGTATTGCATTTTCAAATACTTGAAAAAACAGTTTTTTAAAAATCTCTTTTTTAAAAAACACTTTTAAATTTTTTTTTCAGGGCTCCATCAAATACATTTGTAATCCAAGATGGATTGATAAAAAGTGTATTATTTTCCTCTGTGTTTTCTCTCTGATCGATGAGCTGTAGTCTCCAAGTGCGGTGTTTGCGTAATATTTACGACACGAAACCATTTTTCAGTTCAAAAACACTGAAAAAAAGTTCGCTTTATTCTATATTTTAATCTCACTTGCACGAAAACGCGCAACATGAAAAAAGATGGGATGTTTTTCTCGCAAATATTGCAGACAAGTGGCCAGTGAAAAATTGCTGCGTAAAATTGAATGTGTATTTCTTTGATATTTTACGAATTTTTTTCTGAATTGCATTAAAATTTAAAGTTTAGTTTTAAAAAAAAAACGTATTTAAATAACTTTATAATGGAATTCAATTGGAACTATTAATGTAGAGATCATAAATATAAATTTGATGTGGATTTATTAAGATATTTAAATTTTATTATTCTATTTATATTTTATAATAAATAACCATAAAAATTTTATAAACTAATGTTTTATTTACTATTTTCATCCTCATCATTGGTGCAATAGCCCCGTGGTTGGCCAAGGAAGTCAGCTTGTTGGCAGATTTGGAGACAGGTGATGTTTCGTTTTGCAGGATAGTGTGGTTAGTCCTACACTCTGCAGTTATATTAGATTACAGGACTCGACATAAAGTGCATTCCGATGGCCCTGCCGAGATTCGAACTTGAAGCCTATGGCACCGAGCGTAAGAGCGCTAGTCATTCGGCCATCAGGCCCCATTTACCATTTTATTTCAATGAATTTAAATTTAGTAAAATTTTTATGAAGTGTATTTTTATATTTAACATCCTAAAAATTATACACACATTTTATTTAACCGAAATAAAATGGGGAAAAAATTTGTTTATATCAAATGTATTTTTTTATATTTAAGGGGTGCAATGTAGACCTACTTCCTAGTGGTGCACCCTGTGCAACGTTCTATGCGGCTAAGTGGTCTACAATTTTCGGCATGATCGTCCGGCTGGTCTATGTGTATTTCAATGGAATGCTGGTGGTTTGTCTCATTGAAAAAGAACTGACCAAATGTACATCTATATCCCATTCAGAATTTTGACCAGAAACTGCCCCCTTTGTGATTTGGCAGAACTAATGGACAAAGCTCATTTCCATCGTTGCTTGGCACTTCATGGCGAATCCAAGACGGTGAATATTGGCAAACTAGAGAACCCTTAAAGCAATGTCTTCGATCAATGTTGTTGAACTCTTTCGTGTACTTTTTTTTCTTTTTATTCTGTATTTTTTCTGTATTTATTTTCCCACTTTTTGTATTGTTTTGCTATTGGAAATAAAAAAAGTATTTAAATTTTTAATATACAGATGTTATATTGTATTATTTTCCTGTTAAAACAAACAAAAATGATTAAGTTATAAAAATAAGTGAAAAGAAATAAAGCAGATTTTATTTATCTCATCATTTTTCCGAGCAGAACTTCAATAATATAAGAAAATATTTTAGCGAAGGAGAAGCTAACTTTGAAAGGACTTGTGATTTGATCTGTGAATCTTACTGCATTTGTTTATTATTAATCCGCCTGAAATTAAAAATTTATTATTAAGTCTGAATGATTAATTAATTTTAAATCCACCTTAAAATCCATAAAATGTATTCTCTAGTTCCGAATTATTTCATATGTCAATTAGATACTACATTCATAAACTATTTATACAAAATAAGAGAGGGATGCACATATCAAACTGAACAATATTCACCATAAATCCTAGAATCGCATACCATTTTGTGTATCAGAAAAGCGTTTAATTATATGTCCAAATTGAGCTTTCAATGAAAGAGAATCAACGAGTGCTCAATTTCATTAATTTGGAGAGAAAGACCCAAAGTAGATGCTCAAGATGTATAATTCACACCTGAGAACGCATTCTCTTTGAAGGCTCTTTATGTAGCTTTTATCCCTTCCGCTGCAATATCAATTCACCTGAAGATATCTTTAATGGAGATCATTGTCTATTGTCCTATACCAATTACTTCGAATGCCACTGTAATAAACACTGAAAATGGGAAGATTTTAACGGATAACATGATTCGGTTGGCTTTCTATAAGTCACTGATGATCCAGTTAAATGCAATTGTCGACGTTGCTTTTTATTTACTTGAAATGCTTAACGGTGACGTTTTAGACCAGCCAAATGTGCTACTTTGTGCTCAATGCTTTCAATGCTATAACAACATTTTCATCATTCAGCAACAACAATATTCAGCTTCAACATTTTCAATGTTTCGAATTATTATCGTGGCATTCGAAATAATTGGTATAGAAGATTGGTCCTCGTGAAAGGTATCTTCATGTGAATTGCTGCTATGTTCTCTAGATGTGCTACTTCTGTGGCACAAAATCGATGATGCCAGAAGAAACTATTTATACTTTTATTGTATAGTAGGTAACAACTACTACTACTTATACTACTTATACTTAGTTTTTAAAACATGACAACAGCAAGAAAGACATTGAACAACATGGCAACGAAAATGACATCTATTCAACAAAATTGACACATTTTTTATGAAAGGAAGGAATACTACATTATGTGCTATAGTAAATATTGCTCTTCTGGATGGTTACTATCTTTTTTTTTTGGCCTATTTACAAACACTTTATGAAATTAATAATATTTAATGTTTATATTACAATTTCTTTTCATTTTTTTTCTCATTTATATATTTTTTACGTTTTAAATATTTGTTCTGATAAGTGTTGTTTAAAATTTATAACTTTTAGTTTTGTGTTGCACTTTTGTGTGGCGTTAGAAGATTTATAGATGCTTTAAATAAAAAATATGTTTTCAAAGTAATACTCATTCATTAATTGCTTTCCCCAGGAAGATTATTTTATCTTATTTCATAATTATTTAACAAACTTTATTTAGCAATAATATATGCCCCTTAGAACAAATTATATGACTAAATATTTTTTAATAGAAATTTTAGTGTATTGTGGGTTTCTATATTATCTTTATATTAACTCCTACATTTCTAAATAAAATTTGTGATTAACACATTGAGAAGATTTAGAAAATAATCTACTTAAAATATTTTAAAGGAAATTGAAAAGTTTTATGTTTTGAAACAATAAACATTGCATTGTGTCAAATAAATTATATATTTTTAATAAAAAAATAATTATTTTAATTGTAAGAGCAAAAAACTTTGTTTATGAAGAAAAAAACAACAACATTTATTTAAGGGTGTGTTTGACAATGTACTAGATGTTTTACTGGAATTCAAATGACTTAAACAAATTAAATATGTTCCAAATAAGGAATATGAGATTACAGATGATATGGAAGGATATGACAAGACGAAAAATTTAATGAAGAAAAGTTATATCGTCCTTTTAAAGTCATTCTTATAGAGCCACCAAAATAACTTACTAGTTTATTGATTGAAAAGAATATTTGAAATTGAAATAAATGAATGTATAATTATTTATTTAACAATAGTACTTCTCAATTTGAAAGGAGTATTTCATATGGTTAATGAAGATAATTGAACGACATGGAAATTGTTTGAATCAATTATTTCGTTTGTTAATTGAATAAAAAAGTTTTTAAAAAATTTGGGGAAGTTTTTGATGCCTATTTAAAATAGAACAAACAATTCTTCTAATTGAACTTTGTGTAATTTTGTAAGATGAATGAATTTTGAATATTTTGATATTCACCCGGTATAAAAGAGGTTTACTAGTATAGCTGTGATGTTAAAAAGTAAGAGTAAGAATTTAAATGCCAAAGTCTGACATTTGCAAACAATCAATCATTTTTCAATGTGTCAAAAATATCACACAAAAAACAACTTTACTGGCATAAATTGTAACTATTTTATAAACTATATCAAATCATTTTTAAGGAGGCTTTTTTGACTTAAAAAGCATCGTCTAGAATAGAATCCAATTTGAATTCATGAAACATAAATTGAAAAAAAAAAAGTTCAGTATGTTCTGTAAATTTGCCTTCCATAAAACCAGCTTTTGTTTTCTACTGGTAAGGAAATATCAAGAAAGCTAGTATATTTTTAGAATAACAGGATTCCAAACGCCCGACTTGAAATTATAATTATATGTAGTTATCGCAAAAAATATGAGTACTTTGTAAATGAAAAATTATTTTTTTTTTTTTTTTTTTTTCAAAAAAAAAAAAAAAAAAAAAAAAAAAAAATGAAATTGTCAGATTAATTTTTGAGATAATCACATTTATACTATATATAAAAGTGAAATAAGAGAAATATGAAGAAATGTAAAATCACAAAATTCTGTTATTTTAATTACAATTATCCTGGTTATTCAATTCCTTCTATTAGTTAACACTCTCCCTATATATGTCTTGTTCAAATTTTCAATCGTTATTAAAATACTTTTTATTCATCCACTCAAGTTCAAATAAATTTTTTTGAACTTATAGTGGATGACTCTGGATGTTAATATAGTTTTTTCAAATAATAATTCAGTAATTAAATTTAATTAATTAATTTCAGTTTTTTTTTAGATTTAAGTTGCGTATATCTACCAACTGATGGCGCCAGATAAACTTAAAAATGAATGAAAATTATTTAGAAAAGGATTTTCTGCAATAGAGTGGAAAAAAGTAGGAATTGACTTAAATTTTTTTTTTTTATATTACTTGTTTTTTGAGATAATCACATTTATACTATATATAAAAGTGAAATAAGAGAAATATGAAGAAATGTAACAACACAAAATCGTGTTGTTTTAATCAAAATTATCATGATTATTAAAGATCGAAATCTCGCACGTCATAAAATACTTTTATTTAAATTATATTTTTAAAAAGAAAACAAGTAATATAATTTTTTTTTTAAAAGTCAATTCCTACTTTTCTTTCACTATATTGCAGAAAGTCCTTTATAAATAATTTTCATTCACTTTTTTAAGTTTATCTGGCATCATCTATTGGTAAATATATGCAACTTAAATCTAAAAAAACTAAAATTAGTTAATTAAATTTAATTACTGAATTAATATTTGAAAAAATTGTATTAACATCAAGTGTCATCCACTACAAGTTAAAAAAATTTATTTGAACTTGAGTGGATGAATAAAAAGTATTTTATAAACGATTGAAAATTTCAACACGATATATATATGGAGAGTGTGAGCTAATAGAAAGAATTGAAAAATATGAGTACTTTGTCAATGAAAAATTTTTTTCAACGTAAAAAAAAAAAAAAAAAAAAAATTACCAGATTATTTGTTGAGATAATCACATTTATACTATATATAAGATTGAAATAAGAGAAATATGAAGAAATGTAAAAACACAAAACTGTGTTTTTTTAATCAAAATTTATCATAATTATTAAAGAACTCTCACACGGCATAAAATACTTTTATTAAAATTATATTTTTAAAAGGGGAAAAAAAAACCTTTCTATAAAAAATAAGAAACCTTAAGGGCTTTTTCTAGATGGGTATATTTCCTGAATTAAGACCTGTACAAGATCCAATATTTCTGATTGAATATCATAGAAGTAGGATAGTTGATGGGGCTGACTTATCCAAGTCTTCTCTCAGAGATAAGTTCAGTAATGGGGGAAACAATATGATTTATTTGATCATTAATGATGATCAAACTTAGAAGTGGTTTATAGTTTTTTGCTACAATTTCTTTATTTGTATCTATTAGGAGAAATAAATAAAAACTAACATTTGACACTTGATTTTATTTACCAAGGACAAAACTGAGGCTAAATGCCTTTAATTTTTCGGCTCTTAAAAACAAGGAAGTATTAAATAAAATGAAGATAAAAATTGATTTGTGTTCTTTATTAGCAATGATTCTGTAATTTGTAAATAGGTTTATTGTTTTAATTATTTTTTTCTCAGAAATCTTTGTAGGAATTGTTTATCTTTGAAAGAGAAAGTGTTATGATGTTTCTACCCATGTTTATTTTTATATTCTATATAATTAATAATATGTTTTCTTTCCAAATAATATCATCACATTAAAAACTATCTCTCTTAAAGCTTGCAAAAAGTAAGTAAATAAATATTATATGGTGCATATAGTTATAATAATATATTGTATTGATTATTCAAAAATAATATGTAATCATCTTTCTCACTAACATAAATATTTCAGATACTTACAATTCTACCAAAACTCTTCAACTTAAAAACTCTTTCTTTCTCTCTCAAAGCCTACAAGAAAAATTAAATAAATATTATATTATACATATAATTATAATAATAACTTGCATTGATTATTGAAAATTTTTATGTTATAATTTTTCATTTAAAATTCTATTAACTTTGTTAAATTAACTATTAACTTATAATTCAATTAACTCTGACAATATCTTATTTATGTATTTAATTCTCAGAAATTTACGTAGAAATTATTTATCTTTTAAAGAAAATGTGTTGTGATGCTTTTACCCTTGCTTATTTTTATAATTTATACAATTAATAATATGTTTTCTTTCCAAATGATAACATCAAATTAAAAATTAATCAAATTATAATCGTAATAATATATTTCACTGATTATTCAAAACTATTATGTAATAATGTTTAACACTAATTCAAATATTTTAGCTATTTAAAATTCTATCATCTTTGTTAAATCTTCTTAAGAAATTATAAATATTTCAGAAAGAAGTAAACCTGCCCCAGACAATATCCTATTTATGTATTTAATTCTCAGAAATGTATGTAGGAATTATTTATCTTGAAAATATGTTATGATGCTTTTACCAAATCTTATTTTTATATTTTATACAAGTTATAATATATTTTCTTTCCAAATAATATCACCAAATTAAAAACAAATCAATTTATAGTTGTAATAACATATTGCAATGATTATTCAAAACTATTATGTAATAATTTTTCCCACTTATTCAGATATTTTGAATACTTAAAATTCTACCAATTCAAATATTTCAAATACTTAAGATTCTACCTTAAACCTTCTTAAGAAAAGATAAATATTTTAGTAAGAAGTAAACCTTAACTCTAAAAATATGCAATTTATGAATATAAATTACAAGTTTTTATGCCATTTATGAATATAAATCACAAGTTTATTTGCTCAAAACAACTTGTCATACCTTATTAAATCGCCTTATTACAAATTACCTTATTACAAGCTAGTACATTTCGCTTTTAAAATGAGACTTCATTTAAATATTTCTAAAACTGAGGATTATAATATACATTTAGTTTTAAAATATGAGGCAATTTTCACTAATACATAATTTGAAAGTAACCGAGAGATTTATAAAATAAACAAGGTTTTCCGTGTGAAGTTATAAATTTATTATAACTCAAAGATTAAGTAGATACTGGAAATAATATGTTAGGAATTAAAAATATAAGTCTTAGAATTTTAGGTTGAGTAGTACATTTCAAAAAAGGTGTATCAAATTAGTGGGGATTCAGGAAACTGGGAAAAATCTTAGTTGTAAAAATCAGTATCAACAGTGCTGTGTAATTAATACGTGACATTGCAATCCAATTAGTGTTGTCCAACCTGAGATATATAATGCTGTTAAAGGATCAATTACGAAGGAATGTGCAAATATTGCAAAAAGAAAGTTACAGAAAGTGATATCAGCTTATTGAGCTTGTTAGTTGATTTTCTGGAGAGTCTGTTTGAAAACACCATTTAATTTTGCAATAAACTGTATTGATGACATAAGCAACACTCATGTAAACTGAAAAAAAAAAGACATAAGTAATAGTATGCAATAATCATATAAACTGCAGAAAAGATTTGTAAAGTTGATTAGCATGAAAATTGGTTAGTATGGTAAAAAAAAACCTAATTGTTTTATAAATAAAAAAATTTCATTAAAACTAATTTAAAATATACATAATTTAGAAAAGACTAAATTTTGTTGTTCTGAGTTTATTAACTGATTCTTTTAATTTTCAAAGATTATAATTAAGTAAAAATATACATTTGGCACGTTATTTTTTATTACTGTTCTGATATGTAATATGCAATAAGCATATGAAAAAAAATATTATTTGTTATTTTCACATATTTCAATCTATGAAATTCTTAAAATTCAAATTTACTTAATTACGTTTTTTGAAATATTAATTAATAAATAAATAATAATAAAATTTTTTAAAAACCTCAAAAAAATTTGTATCTTTATGACATCATTCTGAAATTTTTATATAATTTATTTCAAAAGTTTGAAATAAAAAATAATAAGAATCAACATAGGCTGATTTTGATGATTGATAAAATTATTTTGAAATTGAATTTATTAGAAAGTAATAATTGTTTAAAACATTTCGGTAAGAGAGAATTGAAATACGATTTGAAATTCATAAATGTTCGTAAAAATTGAGTTTCTGGCTTTAAACAGACAACAAGATAATGGTGATGATAATATAAATGTATGTTGTTAAATTAAAGATATATATGATTTTAAAGTTGTATTTGCAATGACTGTTTTCTTTAAACGTAGAAAAAAAAACCCCATAAAGGAAAAAAAAATAATAAACTGTTGTGATATTACTAAAATATTAATTTAAGTAATATAAAATACTTGATGAATAAAATAAACCGCGAACGATAATTATAACATAAAAGTAGAACCACTTAAGCATTTGTATGCTCACTATATATGTTTTCCTTGCGCTTATTTCTGATTCTTATTCAAATACAAAACTCTTAAAACAGAGTAAATGTAGCATTTCTACTATATCATTATTTGTGACTAGAAATGTATTATTATTACAAAATAACTGCTCTTCACAAAAAAAAAAAAAAAAAAAAAAAAAAAATGGATAATTTTTCTTGAGTGTGCAAATTATTTATTATTCTTTATTTTACATCATATTTTTACTAAGATATTACACCATACATTTCTTTTTCTTAATCTCTAGAATTTCGAGTTTTAGTGTAGTTCTTAAATAAGGATTTAATTCTCACTTCTTCCAAATTGTTTTGTCAGTTGTATTGGATAGATTGAGATAAAAAATCATTTGGATAGATTAAGATAAAGCAGCGTCAGCGAGCATAAAACTCAAAGCACCAAGTCAAGTCAAGTCAAGTCAAATCAAGTCGGTTACCTATTCTAAACAAAAAAATAAAAACATTTATGTGCGCGAAAAGCAGATTATTTTCCTACAAGCAAATTAGCACAAATTTCATTCTTGTAAAAAAAAATACTATTTTGGACGATAAAAAATAATCTTCACCGATTAACACCTTCTCAGAATCACACACTACAAAGCAACACTCTATTTACCGACTTAATTTGTACCCCTTCTTTCAAATATGCAAATACTTCAACACCTTACTGCTAATCCAAATGAAAACATCAGTGAGCTGTCCTAAACTGTAAGCATTCCCGCCCTCTATAAATACCCGGTGGACAAGCCTCTGACAAAGCCATCCAGAGCATGGACATGTGACAGTGATAGGTTCAAAGGAGTCGCAATGAGACACCGAGAATTAATCTACTCTCGACACCAGGCGGTTAGCCGGAAATAATTAAATAAAATTTCACGAGCCTGACACTGATAAATGCAGTCAAGAAGACTCAGCAATTTAGACGGAATGTAAATACTTCAGCGCAGTGATGTAAATGAAAACACTTTTATTCCTTTGGGTTGTCATGCTAGCACTCGCAGTAATGTTATTTGAAAACCAGCAGATATGGCCTAATGTTGTTGTCTTTTGATAGGAAATAGGAGAACTATGCCTTTGAGATTATAAATAACTCATCTTAAATATTGTAAATTGGGTAAATAATTCAATCATTCTTATCTAAGAATTCTAATAATATTTTTTCATTTTTAATCTGTTAGAATTTATTTTCAAGAATATTACAGATTTAATATGGGAAATAAATTTTAAAAGGTTAAAAGGTAAACTGTATTAACATCAAGTGCCATCCACTACAAGTTAAAAAAATGTATTTGAATTTCAGTGCATAAATAAAAAGTATTTTATTAACGATTAAAAACTTGAACAAGATATACATATAGGGAGAGTGTGAGCTAATAGAAGAACTTAAAAAAGGAAAAAACATTTGATCACTTATTTCTGATTCTTATTCAAATACAAAACTGTTAAAACACTGCAAATGCAGAATTGTGACTACAAATGTATTATTAAAAAAAACAATGAATCATTATTTTTAGTGCCCAAATTATTTATTATTCTTTATTTTACATCTTTCATTTACTAATGCATTATACCATACATTTTCTTTTCTCATTCTAAATAATAAAATAAACAACGTGAAATAAAATAAACATTCATGTGCTTGAAAAACAGATGATTTTCCTACAAGCAAAAGAGACATTGTGAGCAGATCTATTCTTCATCCTTGTAAAAAAGAAAAAACAAATACGAAATTTTATTTGGGAAAATAAAAATAATCATCACCAATTAGCAGCTTCTTAGAAATATTTCTACAAAGTAACACTTAATTTGTATTCCTTCTTCCAAATATGCAAATACTTCAACACCTTACTGCTAATCCAAATGAAAACGTCTGCGATCTGTCTTGAGCCGTAAACATTCCCGCCCTCTATAATACTCGATGGACAAGAATCTGATAAAGCCGCCCAAATCATGGACATGCGACAGTGATGGGTTCAAAGGAGTCGCAATGAGACACCGAGAAATAATCTGCTCTCGCCACCAGACGGTTAGCCGGAAATAATTAAATAGATTTTCACGAGCTTGACACTGATAAATGGAGTCAAGAAGACTCAGCAATTTAGACGGCAATGGAGGTACTTCAGCGCAGTGATGTAAACGAAAACACTTTTATTCCTTTGGGCTATCGGAGTAATTTTATTTGAAAACCAGCAGATATGACCATTGTTGTCTTTTGATAGAAAATAAGAAAACTATGCCTTTGAGATTTTAAGTAACCCTCACCTTAAATAATAATCCTTTTCCACTTTTAATATTTTAGAATTTATTTTCAAGAATATAGCTTTGAAAATTAATTGAAAACTAATATTGCCAATTTTCTAACTTATTTTGTTATGACAATAATCACCTGTCATCTTTTAAAGCTGAAGCCATCTGGTTGTGTGGAAATAAGAAGATATGTAACAAAATATATTTATTGAATTTAAAAATAATTAATGAAAATTTTTCGCTGAGTTTTGGATACGAATTTTAAAATGAAGTAATAAATTCCAATAAATATTAACTTTTAAACGTGGGGCCTCAATGGCCGAGTGTCTGGCACTTTGGAGCTCGGTGACACGGGGTTCGAGTCCCAGCGGTGTCATGGATGTTTGTATTGGTTCAGAATTCATTTCAAACCGTAGGTCCCGTTCTAATAGGATCGTAGGAATTGTCTTGAGGTTTAGTCAGTCTTCAGCTCTCGTGATTCCTCGCTAAAAGTGAAGCTGCATATTATCTTTACCGTGGACGTCGCGTGCGACGTGGTCATTTGGACCTATTGTAGGCTTTCCTGCATCAGGGGAACTAGTAATAAAAATTTAAATGTGTTATATTAAGTTATGCTGGTAATACTCATAAACATACATACATTTTTGTGAATAAATTGATACAAGATTAACATTCAAATAGCTGTTAATCATTTATGTGAGCTTCACAGATAATAAAAACATTTTTTTATTTAAAAATTTCTCCAAAGATCTTGTATTATTCGGATTATAACTGTCCAGAACAAAGAACCTTAAGTAAGGATCAAAGGACCCTTTTGAAATTTGTCGAATGATTTTAAAAGTTAATGAAGCAAAATTTGAAACAAAAGTTAAAATCTATAGGATGTCCAACAAAAGCAGAAATCTTATCTTAAATATTGCGCATGTTATATTGCATATTGTATCACATTTGTGCATATTGCATATTACATCACATTTTAACATGCATACAACAACACTGAATGTCTGCTATCATGCATGTAATAAATGATTTGATCTATAATTTATTTTTGATAATTTTTTAATAATTAACATAATCAGATTTAGTAACAAAAATAAAACCTTTTTAAGGAAGGGAAGCATTTGTGATATGGTTTATGGATTGGGGAATCTTTTAATATGTGTTGAATACCTTTAAAAATGCTGAATTAAGTCTTATATATTCCATAACTGGAATGTGAAAGAAAATGCAACTTTTATTTTATTGAGTAAATTGAATAAAGGGCGAAGATTTACGAGACATCAAGCTATGAAACTTTTATGAATGCAGGCATTACTTCAGTGCATCCAAACCGGTAGCAGAACAGATTCCACTAAAAGACCTGAATTACTGCAGGTTTCAAGTCAATATTATGCATTCCATATAAACTACCGAATATTTCTGCATTTGTATTGAAGAAAATCCTTAAAATTCCTAATAACCAGTTTGATAGACCAGTTTATTTTGACTTTCTCTGCCCGTTCTATAACGTCATGATGTATGGCACCAATGACATTTTTTTTTTTTGTAAATCGAATATCTTTCAGTATGTTTGTTACCATGCTCTACCAATTCGCCACAAGAAGGACTTATAAAAATTGCTTTAAATACATATATTCTTTCACTGATTTCTAACAAAAATATGTTTATTTTTTTTCAAAACTTATTCGTTACATGGAAAAAGAAAAGGAATCGCAATTGAAGGAACTGATAAAATCGTATTACGAAAATAATATCAAGAATTAATGAATGTTAAAAAGACATGATAAATTCTTCCATAATTTATATTTTAAAAGTCATGAACGTCATGATTTTTAAAAACTAAATTAAGAGGAAAATTCTTTTCTAAAGATTGCTATAAAAATTATATTTAAAAGAATTTAATGTACATCTATTTATTTTTGCTTACGATTCTCGTGAGAAGTGTGTAAATCTGGCAAAATAGTTTTAAATTGCGTGTCTTTTGAAAACAATTAGTCGAATTTGCGTGAAAAAAACCATCAAGTAGTTTTGTAATTGCATGGAAATTATACAATGAAATTTTTACATCAAATAATTTATCTTATCTTAATAATATTTTTAAATTTGATGATATATCTCGTATATTTTTAAGGAGTAATATTCCAAATATACAATAAAGAGCACATTAATCTTTGTTTAATTCATGAGAGATTTTTAAAAAAATAATTAAAAAAATTGAGGAAATATTTTTTTTAAGACAACTGTACTGTCAGTTCGATTTGATGATAATAGAAATATTAAATATTTAAATCTACATAAAGTTTACAGACTAATGTAAAATTAACCAAAACGTTAAGCGAAGCAGCAAAATATTCGTAACGAAATCCCTGCAAACATTTAGTGATTACATTAGATTAAAAGGAATGCTTAAGTGAAAGCTTTAATAGCTAATTAATTTGTAAAGATATTTACGCGGGGTTAGTTTTTGGCATTGTAAAAGAATTAAGAAATAATACACACGGAGAAAAAAATATTTAAGCAAATAGATTGAATTATCTTTTTTTAGGGAAACTGCATTGTTCTAGGTTTTATTTGATGAATTTCTTTTGTAACTCTAATTGAAGAAAATCATCAAAAAATTTTTCTGCTGTTTGCTGATTTAATTAAATAAAGAAAGTGAGGTAATCGCTAAATTCGCATTAACAGGTTTGTACTGAAATTCTTTTTTTTAAAATCTTGATTTATTTTTTTTTATTTCTTTAAGTAAATAGAAATAGCTTGATGTTCACTAGGATATGTAGTTTCCCTTTTCTTAAGCAATCAATTTAACCAAACCAATTTAAAATGAAAATGAAACAAACTTTTTTAAGTAAAAATATTTTCATATTCATTAAAAAATGATGTTATAATAAGGAGTTATTTTATTGAAATTTCAATGAAATTTCACACATAAATATTACTCTATCCAACATGGAAATAATTAAACTTTAATGCCTAATGAAGAAATAGTTTAAGTTAGAAGTCTGGGTAGTGTGCAAAAGTGGAGAAATTATAATTGTGGTAAATTATTTTCTTTAGAATATGTCATGCCTATTCCCCTGGGTTATATCAATATGTCGCATACGGTTTAGCACACAATATAAACATTGAGTGAAGATTTGAGGAAAATGTTTTAAAGATCACATGAGAGGAAATCTGCATTTGAGTTAAAGAAAACAAGACACACGCATTGAAAGATTCTTGACATTTTGGTAGTAGTTTTATTCTTGTTCGATTGTTACTATTCATATTGCTATATGATTGAAAATACATTAATTTAAAATTACATCTTTCATTATACCTTAAATCAATGCAATATACCTTATTTTTTAATATAAACATCAGTCAAGCCAATCAGATACCCAAAGTGACATTATCTAACCATTGGGTGGAAGTGGTATCAGCTTATTGAACTTGTTAGTTGATTTTCTGGAGAGCTTGTTTGAAAACACCATTTCATTTTGTAATAAACTGTGTTGCTAACATAAACAATACTAATAAAAACTAAAAGAAAAAAAAATGTAAAATGGAATATCTTTAGTGCTCAAAGGATTTATTATTCCTTATTTTACATTTTTATTTACTAAGACTTGTTTTTGGTTCTAATGTAGCTGGCAAACACTTGGACAATTGTCTTGCATGCCGTAAGGCAAACGCTTCAGGGTGATTACTCTCTTAGTACTACCTAGGAGGTGCGTGCAACTGGAAGATAAGCTATGGACGCAAGTAACAATACCTCCGCAACGCTCTACGATCATGTTAGACCGGGACCTACGGTTTAAAGTGGAATTTCGAACTAGTACAAACATCCATAGCACAGCCAGGACTCGAACCCGAAACCTGAGGTATTTACTAAGATATTAAAGTGTCCATTTTTGTTTCTTATTCCAAACAATGAAATAAGCAAAGTAAAATAAAATAAGCAGCATTCAATAAAAAACAACTTTCATGTGAACGAAAAATAGATTATTTTCCTTCAATCAAATTAGCACAAGAGACATTGTAAACAGAACTATTCTTCATTCTTGTTAAAAAAAAAACTTTATTTTGGACTATAAAAAATATCTTCACCAATTAACACCTTCTTAGAAACACATATCAGAAAGCGACATTCCATTTTCCGAGACTTAATTTGTATTTCTTCCTCCAAATATGCAAATACTTCAACACCTTACTGCTAATCCAAATGAAAACGTCCGCGAGCTGTCTTGAGCCGTAAACATTCCCGCCCTCTATAATACCCGGTGGACAAGCCTCTGATAAAGCCATCCAGAGCATGGACATGTGACAGTGATAGGTTCAAAGGAGTCGCAATGAGACACCGAGAATTAATCTACTCTCGACACCAGGCGGTTAGCCGGAAATAATTAAATAGATTTTCACGAGCTCGACACTGATAAATGGAGTCAAGAAGACTCAGCCATTCAGACGGAATGCAGGTACTTCAGCGCAGTGATATAAACGAAAACACTTTTATTCCTTTGGGCTGTCATGCTAGCTCTCAGAGTAATGTTACTTGAAAACCAGCAGATATGGCCTAATGTTGTTGTCTTTTGATAGGAAATAGGAGAACTATGCCTTTGAGATTATAAATAACTCGCCTTAAATATTGTAAATTTGGTAAATAATTCATTCTTATCCAAGAATTCTTAATAATAATATCTTTTTACTTTTAATCTTTTAGATTTTACTTTCTAGAATATAGCTTTGAAAATTAATTGAAAACTAATATTGCCAATTTTCTAACTTATTTTTTTATGATAATAATCGCCAGTCATCTTTTAAAGCTGAAATCTGTGCGGAAATAAGAAGATATATAAAAAAAAAAATATTTATTGAATTAAAAACTAATTAATGAAAATTTTTCACTGAGGTTTTGATACGAATTTTAGAATGAAGTAATAAATTAAAATAAATATTAACTTTAAAAGTGGGGCCTGAATGGCCGAGTGTGTGGCACTTTGGAGCTCGGTGACACAGGGTTCGAGTCCCGGCGGTGTCATGGATGTTTGTATTGGTTCAGAATTCTTTCAAACCGTAGATCCCGGTCTTCAGCCCTCGTAGTTCCTAGCTAAAAGTGAAGCTGCATATTATCTTTGCCGTGGACGTCGCGTGCGACGCGGTCATTTGGACCTATTGTAGGCTTTTCTGCATCAGGGGAATTAGTAATAAAAACTTAAAAGTGTTATATTAAGTTACGCTGGTAATACTCACAAATATACATACATTTTTATACATAAATTGATACAATACTATCATTCAAATAGCTGTTAAAATTTTATATGAGTTTCACAAGCAATAAAAATCTATTTATGCTTATAAATTCATTCAAAGATATTGTATTATTCGGAAGCGAACAATGCCCAAAACAGATGAACCTAACTAGGGATCTGCTGGTTTGAGGTTCGTTGAATGATTTCAAGGGTCAATGAAGCAAATATGGAAACAAAAGTTAATATCTATAAGATGTCCACCAAAAGCAGAAATATTGTCTTATATCTATCACATTTTAACATGCATATCGTGCATGTTATATTGCATATTGTATCAAATTTGTGCATACTGCATATTGTGCATACTATATCACATTTGTACATATTGCATATTGTGTATACTATATCACATTTGTACATATTGCATATTTGTGTATTTGCATATTGTATCACATTTTAACATGCATACAACAATACTGAATAATTACTATCATGCATGTAATAAATGATTTGATCTAAAATTTATTTTTGAATGGTTTAATAATTAACAAAATCAGATTTAGTAACAAAAATAAAACCGTTTTAAGGAAGGGAAGCATTTGTGATATGCTTTGTGGATTGGGGAATCTTTTAGTTTTGAATATCCTTAAAAATGCTAGATTAAGTCTTATATATTCCATAACTGGAATATGAAAGAAAATGCAACTTTTATTTTATTGAATAACGGGCGAAGATTTACGAGACCTCAAGCTATTGAAAGTTTTATGGACGCAGACATTACTTCAGTGCATCCAAACCGCATCTTAGAACGGTATAAGAATAGATTCCACTAAAAGAGTTGAATTACAGCAGGTTTCAAGTCAATATTATGCATTCCATATAAACTGCCGAATGATTCTGTATTTGTATTGAAGAAAATCCGTAAAAGTCCGAATAACCAATTTGATAGACTAGTATATTTTGATTTTCTCTGCCCATTCTTTAACGTCATGATATATGGCACCAATGAAATCGAATGTTTTTTTCGCAAATAGAATATCTTTTAGTATGCTAGTTACCATACGCTATCACTTAAACCAAGACGGGCAAAGAAGATTGTACATTTTTCTGAGATGAGCATTTTAATCAACATTCTTTGTATACATATATTTTTCAAGGATTTGTAATAAAAATACGCATATTTTGAAGATTTATTCGTTTTTGATACATACAAAAAGATAAAGAACATCCAAAAAACTGGCAATTGCAAGAACTGATAAACCTTAATAATATACATGATAAATGTTTTCATAATTTTTTTTAAAAGTAATGAATGTCATGATTTTTAAAAAATAAATTAAGAAATTTTTTTTTTCTACAGATTACTTGAAAAATTACTTTTCGAAGTATCTAATAACCATCTAGCATTCGTATTTATGATTTAATTTTCATTATGATTCTTTCGAAGAATGTACAAATCTAGCACAACAATGTGGCTTTTGAAAAACAACTAGTTGAATTTACGTGAATAAAATCCAGATGTGATCACATGAAAACTATAGAGTAAAGTTTTAGATTAAACATTTACACATTTTTTTTTAAAGTGATGGTATGTCTCGAATATTTTTAAGGGATAATATTCCAAATATACAATAAAAAACATATTTATCATTGTTCCATTCAGGAACATTAATTTAAAAACTTAAGAAAATATTTTTTAAGAGAAATTTACATTCTGTTATATTTGATGTTAACAGAAATATTAAATATTTAAATCTAGCTAAAGTTTACAGACTAATGTAAAATTAAACAAAACGTTAAGTGAGGCAGCAAAATAATCGTAACGAAATCACTACAAACATTTAGTGATTACATTAGATTAAAAGGAAAGCTTAAGTGAAAGCTTTAATAGTTAATTAATTTGTAAAGATATTTACGCGGGGTTAGTTTTGGCATTGTAAAGCATTAAGAAATAATTCACACGGGGAGAAAAAATATTTAAGCAAAGAGAGAGAGAATTATCTTTTTTTTTTAGGGAAACTGCATTGTTCTAGGTTTTATTTGATGAATTTTTTTTGTAATTCTTATTGAAGAAATTCATCCAAAAAAATTTTTCTGCTGTTTGCTGATTTAATTAATTAAAGAAAGTGAGGTAATCGCTAAATTCGCATTAACAGGTTTGTACTGAATTTCTTTTTTTTTTAAATCTTGATTTATTTTATTTATTTCTTTAAGTAAATAGAAATAGCTTGATGTTCACTAGGATATGTAGTTTCCTTTTCTTAAGCAATTAATTTAACTAAAACCAATTTAAAATGAAAATGAAACAAACTTTTTTAAGTAAAAATATTTTCATACACATTAAAAAATGATGTTTTAATAAGGAGTTATTTTATTGTAATGAAATTTCTTTACATAAATATCACTCGATCCAACATGGAAATAATAAAATTTTAATGCCTAATGAAGAAATAGAAATCCGAAGAGTGTGCAAAAGTAGAGAAATTCCAATTGTGGTGAATTATTTTCTTTGGAATATGTCATACCTATTCCCCTGGGTTATATCAATATGTCGCATACGGGTAGCACACAGTGTATAAACACTGAGAGATGATTTGAGGGAAAAGTTTTAGAGAGGACATGAGAAAAGACCTGCATTTGAGTTAAAGAAAACAAGAGAAACACATTGAAAGATTCTCGAAATTTTGGTAGGAGTTTTGCTCCCGTTCGATTGCTCCTGTTCATTTTGCTATATGAGTCAAAAGAAATTATTTAAAAATACAACCTTTCAATATACCTTAAATAAATGCATCCTTACTTTTCTATACACAAACCAATCAAGCCAAACAGCCACCCAAAGTTTCATCTTCTGACCTCTGGATGGAAGGGGTATCAGCTTATTGAACTTGTTAGTTGATTCTCTGGAGAGGTTATTTGGAATCACCATTTAATTTTGCAACAAATTGTGCTGTTGACATAAACAATATTCATATAAATTGAAAGAAAAAAAAATTTGTAAAGTGGATAAGCATGAAAATTGATTAGTGTGACAAAAACCTAATTATTTTATAAATAAAAAATTGTTTATAATACTAATTTAAAATTTAAGTAATTTAGAAATGATTAAATTTTGTTGTTTTGTTTTTTATTAACTGATTTTTTTTAATTAAGTAAAAATATACATTTGGCATGTTACTTTTTATAACTGTTCTGATATGTAATGTATCATAAACCCATGAAAAAAAAATATTATTTGCTTTTTTCCTATATTTCAATTTATGAAGTTCTTAAAATCCAAATGTACTTAATTTTAAGTTTATAAAATAATAAAAATAAATAAATAATAATAAAAAAAATTGTTAAAAGCTTCACAAAACATTTATATCTTTATCACATTATTCTGATTTTTTTATATAATTTATTTCAAAAGTTTGAAACAAAATCATTAAGACCCAACAGGCTGTATATGATTTTTAAAACTGAATTAATCAGAGAGTAATAATTGTTTAAAAGAATGGATAAAATGCTTAAAGATAGATAATTGTTTATAGGATAGAACACCAATACACATTGAAATTTTAGAAATTCATCGATGCTCGCAAAACCTTTGTTTTTCTAGCTTTAAACAGACAATATTTAAGTATAAAGATAATATAAAAGTTTGTTGTTGAATTAAAGCTATTTTATATGATTTTTCAGTGGTATTTGCTGTTATTGTTTCTTATCCCATTTGGTACACATCTAGACCAAACCCAAGAACCCGTATAGATTCATGGTTGAAGGGAAAGGAAACAGCTTCTGTTGTAATGAAGCACCCGCGGGTAGAAGTCTGACTTGACGTTGTACTGTCATATCAGACAGGGACCTACTGCTCAAAGTGGATTGCGAACCTCTATACGCATCCGTGATGCTGCCGGGACTTGAACCCGAAACCTATGGCACAGAGGGCCACAGCGCTAGAAACTCGGCCATTCAGGCCCCAGAGGTACTTGTAATGATAGCTTTCTTAAAATGCAGGAAAAAAATAATCTATTGTAATATTACTAAGATATTAATTTAAATAATATAAAATACTTGAAGAGTAAAATAAATAACGAATGATAATTATATTAAAAAAAAGAATACTATATATGCTATCTTGTACTTCTTTCTGTTAAAAAAACAGATTATATTCCTGCAAGCAAATTAGCACAAGAGTCATTGTGACATGAATCATTCTTAATTCATGTAAAAAAGAAAAACAAATAAGAAATTGTATTTGAGAAGATAAAAAAAATCATCACCAATTAGCAGCTCCTTAGAAATATTTACTACAAAGCAAGCCTTAATTTGTATTCCTTCTTTCAAATATGCTAATACTTCAACACCTTACTGCTAATCCAAATGGAAACGTCCGCGAGTTGTCTTGAGGCGTAAATATTCCCGCCCTCTATAATACCCGGTGGACAAGCCTCTGATAAAGTCGCCCGAAGAATGGACATGTGACAGTGATAGGTTCAAAGGAGTCGCAATGAGACACCGCGAATTAATCCACTCTCGACACCAGGCGGTTAGCCGGAAATAATTAAATAGATTCTCACGAGCTTGACACTGATAAATGGAGTCAAGAAGACTTAGAAGGAATGGAAGTATTTCAGCGCAGTGATGTAAACGAAAACACTTTTATTACTTTGGGCTATCATGCTAGCTCTCGGGGTAGTAATTTTATTTGAAAGCCATCAGATATGAACCAGTGTTGTTGTCTTTTGATAGGAAATAGAAGAACTATACTTTTGAGATTATGAATAACTCGCCTTAAATGATATAAATTGTGTATATAATTCTATGATTCTTATACAAGATTTCCAAATAATTTTTTTTCACTTTTAATCTATTAGAATTTGTTTTCAAGAATATAATTTTGAAAATAAATTGAAAACTTAAAATTTTTTTTAAATTTAAATGGCAAGGCAAGTACAGGAAGAATAAAAAAAATAATAATAACAATAATAACAGGGAAAAAAAATACAAAAGAATAAACGTAATCCAAAAAATGCAAAGATGACCGAAGTCATTGTCGTAAGAGTTCTCTCGCATGCCAGTAAAGCGCTGTCTCCGAGTCGCCGTCAAGTACCGTACATCGTTGGAGGTGGTCTCTGTTCATTGGGTCTATTGAACCACATTGGTGGCAGCCAAGGTTCGAAAATATTTTAATGCGATGGAGATGTTCTGCTATACAGTCATGGCCAGTCAGAAGTCGGAACTGGGGGACAGCATGCCATTGCGGATTGCTGGGTATTATTAAAAGATCTTCAGCTCTCCAACGCTTTGACTTAATCCAATCTTGAATTTGTAACTTGGGGTTTTTAGTCATTATTTGTTTGACTTTTATAGAATGGAGTGACAGTGACGAAGATCTCATTTGAAGTAGTTTTGAGCCTCCTTTTGCTAGACAATCGGTCTGCTCGTTCCCCAAAATGCCACAGTGGCAAATTGAAAACTAATGCTGCCAATTTTATAACTTACTTTTTAAGATACTAATTACCAGTTATTTCTTAATGTTGAAGTCATCTGGTGGCGTAAAAATCTGAAGGTATAAAAAAATAAGTTATATATTTAATTAACAAATAATTAATAAAAATGTTTCAGTTAGTTTTGAATACGAATTTTAGGAATGAAGTAATAAATTCAAATACAAATTAATTTGTAGGCGTGGTTCCTGAATGGCCGAGTGTCTAGGGCTCGGCGCCACTGGTTTCGGGTTCAAGTCTCGGCTGTGCCATGGATGTTTGTATTGGTTCGTAATCCATTTTAAACCACTAGGTTCCGGCCTAATATGGTTTTAGAATTTAGTTTATAGGTTTAGATCTTAGTTTTTAGGTTTACTCAGTCTTCAGCCCTCGTGGTTCCTCGCTTAATGTGAAGCTGCATATTACCCTTAATCGTGAACGTCGCCCGTGACGAGGTCATTTGGACCTGGTGTAGACTATCCTGCACCAGGGGGATCAGTAACAAAAACTTCTAAGTGTTATATTAAGTTATGCTCATAATATTCACAAACATATATCCATTTTTATACATAAATTGATACAATACTTAATCTTTTATATGAGTTTTACAAGCAATAAAAATTCCTCCAAATATCTTGTATTATTCGGAGTAGAACAATGTCCGAAACAGAGGACCTTAATTAGGGATCTAAGTACCCTTTTGAGGTTTGTCGAATGATTTCAAGGGTCAATGGAGCAAAAATGGAAACAAAAGTTAAAATTGATAAGATGTCCGACGAAAACATTCATTTATTTTTTCTGAGTTAAAATCACATTTAAACATGCATATTATCTTGTACAAAACAAAACTGCATCTTAATGTTGATATTGGAAGAAAACAACAACACTGAAGCAAGCACTGCTATTATGTATGCAATAAATGACTTGGTCTAAATTTCTATTTTTGTATTGTTTTAAAATTAATAACACAAGATTTATTAACGCAAATGAATAGTCTTTAAGGGAAGACTTTGTGATAAATTTTGTGGATTGGGAAATCTTTTAATATGTGTTGAATACCCTTAAAATGCTGAATTAAGTCTTATATATCCCATAACTGGAACATGAAATGAAATACAACTTTTATTTTATTGAGTAAATTGAATAAAGGGGGCAGATTTACGAGACCTCAAGCTATTGAAACTTTTATGAATTCAGACATTACTTCAGTGCATCCAAACCGTTTCTTAAAGCGGTATAAGAATAGATTTCACTGAAAGAGATGCATTACTGTGCAATATTATGCATTCTATATAAACTGCCGAATATTTCTGCATTTGTATTGAGGAAAATCCGTAAAAATCCGACAAACCAGTTTGATAGACTAGTATATTTTGACTTTCTCTGCCCGTTATTTAACGTCGTGATGTATGGCACCAATGAAATAGAATATTTTTTTGTTGTCTATCGAATATCTTTTAGTATGCTAGTTACCATACGCTATCACTTAACCACAAGGGGAACTTATGAAATATTGTAAATGCTACTGAAATAAGTCATTTTGTTCAAAACTGCTTAAAATACATATATTTTCAAGGATTTTTAATAAAAATATGTTTGGTGTTTTCAAGATATATTCGTTTATGTTATAAGGAAGAATATATATAAAAATATCTTAATTGCAAGTATCGTTGAATCTAAATAACGTATGATAAATAATATCAAGAACTAATGAATGTTAAAAATACATGATATATTTTCCCACAATTTTTTATTAAAGTAATGAATGCTAACTTTAAAAAAAAAAAATTATTTTCTGAAGATTACTTTAAAAATTAAATTTCAAAGTATCTATTTAAGTTATGTTATCCTACTAAATTATCAATCACAAATACGAATGCAAGATGTGTGGGTATATTGCATTCGTGATTTATTTTGACTTATGATTCTTTTGAGGAATGTACAAATCTAGCACAAAAATTTTAAATTGCGTGGCTTTTGAAAAACAACTAATCGAATTTACGTGAAAAAAATCCATCAAGTATTGTGATTGCATGGAAACTATAGAGTAAAATTTTACGTTAAAATTTCAAACAATTTTTCCTTTTTAAAAAAATTGGATGGTATATCTGGAATATTTTTAAGGGGTAATAATCCAAATAGACACATTAATTCATATTAATCATTGTTCAATTCATGGCCGAATTTGTTTAAATTAATTAAAAAAAGTTAAGAAAATATTTTTAAAGACAAATTTACATTCAGTTACAGTTGATAATACAAGAAATATTAAATATTTAAATCTACATCAAGTGTTACAGCCTAATGGAAAATTAAACAAAACGTTAAGTGAAGAAAATAATCGTAACGAAATCACTGCAAACATTTAGTGATTACATTAGATTAAAATGAAAGCTTAAGTGAAAGCTTTAATAGCTAATTAATTTGTAAAGATATTTACGCGGGGTTAGTTTTGGCATTGTAAAAGCATTAAGAAATAATTCGCATGTGGAGAAAAAATATTTAAGCAAAGACAGATAATTATCTTTTTTTTTAAAGAAACTGCATTGTTCTGGATTTCTTTTGATGAATTTCTTTTGTAATTCTAATTGAAGAAATTCATCAAATTTTTTTCTGCTGTTTGCTGATTTAATTAATTAAAGAAAGTGAAGTAATTGCTAAATTCGCATTAACAGGTTTGTACTGAATTTCTTGTTTTTTTCTAAAAAAAAATCTTTATTTATTTTTTTATTTCTTTAAGTAAATATAAATAGTTTGATTTTCTTAAGGGTATGAAGTTCCCTTTTTCTTAAGCAATTAATTTAACTATATCTATTTAAAATGAAAATGAAGCAAACTTCTAGGTAAAAATATTTTTATACACATTAAAAAATGATGTTATAATAAGGATTTATTTTATTGTAATGAAGTTTCACGCATAAATATCATTCGATCCAACGAAGTAATTAAATTTTAATGTCTGATGATGAAATAGTTCGAGTTCAGCATCAAGATAGTGTGTAAAAGAGGAGAAATTCCATTTCTGGGAATAAATTTCTTTAGAATATGCTCTGCTCAATCCATCATATTATATTAATGTGTTGCATAATTGTTGGAAGTAGGCTGATATATTATACAAGAATGTATCACAAATAATGCTACCTGATCCTCCTTTGCCTTTTAGTCACAAAAGGCGATATATATATATTTCTCTATTAAATCCAACCGTTTAAACCTGTATAGAGAGAAGGCTTCTGACAAAAAGTGGAATTCCCTATTAAATAAGTCAACAAGAATTAGCAGTCAATTGTCTAGAGCTGTCGGCGTGGCTTGCTTTAGACTTATCACTGGCCATGACTACTTACAGAGTGTCCTGTATAGAAAAGGACTGGCTACTACAGATATCTGGCCTACTATTACGTGCCCATTACTGTAGAACACCTCATCATATGCCCTACTGCTCTTTACTGTATCCCTTTTACTGTTATTGTCAATGACTTTAGTGATTGTTTTTGTCGTTCTTTGCTGTATTGGGCTGCTCGTCGACTAGAGATCAGAGACGGACCTAGGATAAAAAATAATTGATAGCCCACAATTTGAACATACTGAGAGAAGAGAGAAGATTTGAGGGAAAAATGTTTACAGAGGACATGCAGGAAGACATGTATTTGAGTTAAAGAAAACAAAAGAGAGAGAGAGAGAGAGATAGAAAACAAGAGAGAGACAAATAGAAATCGAAAGATCTCTCGATATTTTGATATGAACTTTGATCCTGTTCGACAAGAGGAATCAATGCTGAACCCTGGCAGCACAAGAAAGCAGTGGTTGGTCTAGGAAAAAGACAGAAAGTGAAGACATAATGATCTTTAAGGAGGTTATCATAATTTATCCACATTTATCATTATCAAAAATACGACGAGTAAGCGGGACACCAGAAAATGAAAGGACCATCGGTAGGGATAGAGAACAGAATATTAACTCATTACGCTGATTACCTTTCACATGTGCATACTGACAAACACGTTTTCAGTAGTGACGAGCATTTCTACCTGGAATATCACTGATAGTAGTATAGTTGTTTTCAGTGATGAGTCCTTTATACACTGAAGTGACAAAAGTCATGGGATAGCAATATGCAAATTTTCAGATGGCAGTAGCATCGCGTAGAACAGGTATAAATGCTCAGTGCTTTCGCAGAGCTTTCATTTCTGTTCAAGTTATTCATGTGAAGAGGTTTTGACGTGATGATGACCGCACGACGGAAATTAACAGACTTTGAACGCGGAATGTTAGTTGGAGCTAGACGCATGGGTCATGCCATTTCTAAAATCATTAGGGAATTCAACATTCCCAGATCCACTGTGTCAAGAGTGTGCCGAGAGTATGAAATATCAGGCATAACATCCCACCATGGACAGCGCAGTGGTCGACCGCCTGCACTTAACGACCGAGACCGGCGACGTCTGCAAAGAGTCGTAAATTCTAACAGACAAGCAACACTGCGTCAAATAACCACAGAAATCAATGTGGGACGTACAAGGGACTTGTCTGTTAGAACTGTGCGGAGAAATTAGACTTTCTTGGGTTATTCCAGCAGAAGACCGACTCGAGTGCCTTTATTGACAGAACGACATCGCTTGCAGCGACTCTCGTGGGCACGTGAGCATATAGGTTGGTCCCTAGATGAATGGAAAACCGTGGCCTGGTCCGATGAGTCACGATTTCAGTTGGCAAGAGCTGATGGTAGGGTTCGAGTGTGGCGCAGACCCCACGAAGCCATGGACCCAAACTGTCAGCAAGGCACTGTTCAAGCTGGTGGTGGCTCCGTAATGGTGTGGGCTGTTTTTTCATGGCATGGACTTGGTCCTCTGGTGCGACTGGACCGAACATTGACTGGAAATGCTTATGTTCAGCTACTTGGAGATCACTTGCAGCCATTCATGGACTTCATGTACCCAAACAACGATGGGATTTTTATGGATGACAATGCGCCATGTCACCGGGCCACAACTGTTCGCGATTGGTTTGAAGAACATTCTGGACAATTCCAACGAATGATCTGGCCACCTAGATCGCCCGACATGAATCCCATCGAGCATTTATGGGACATCATCGAGAGGTCTGTTCGTGCCCAAAATCCTGCACCATCAACGCTTTCGCAATTATGGACGTCTATCGAGACAGCATGGCTCAATATTCCTGCAGAAGACTTCCAACGACTTGTTGAGTCCATGCCACGTCGAGTTGCTGCACTTCGCCGGGCGAAAGGAGGGCCGACACGATATTAAGAGGTATCCCATGACTTTTGTCACTGCAGTGTAGGTTGAGTGCCTTTGACTAAAAAAGGCATATCTGGAGATGACCAGGACAACAATAGTATTATAATTTAAATATCACCCATCACAGAACTCGGCTACTATATCAATAATTGGCAAGGGTTTGGGAATATATTCCATTGGTTTATTTCTGGTAACTTCTAAATCAATGTCAAACTAGAAACAGCTTGCATAAAGAACAGAGGTGAGCCAACTTTTTATAATTATTCGATATATGTAGCTGTCGAATTTCTTGCCATATGGATAACAGTTTTTTGAGCCGTCGTATTATAGGATTTAATTATAAATTAAAATATTCTACCTTTTACAGAAACAATCTTATAAGTGATTATTTTGATTTACTTTATAAAACATTTACTGCAGTTTTTAAAATTTTTAAATCATGTTTTAGGATTAGTTAACATGGCTGAAAATGTTTGAATTTCATGGAAAATTAGAATTGAATAATGTCATTTAAATTACCTTTCTTTATTACTTATTTCATTACTATCTAAATTAATCTTAAATTATTAATTACTAAATTATTAATTATTATCATTAATCTTTTTTAAAGCATCCATCATTTTTTTGTTTCTTGAGATACATAGTCGTCAAAAAAACAATCCTGCAAGAAAAGCAACATGCTCCAATACAAGGTATCAAAATATACAATAACATTTTTCATTACACACTTTGAAAGTTAATAATTGTTATCTTCATACACTTTTACGTTTTGTAAAAGCTGAAACTCTTTTCTTGGAGCTAAAACAAACAGATATTGCTTGAAACCAGCTGTTCACATGACATTTCACAACAAACGAGCATATATCTCGTTTGACCGTTTTGTTCGAATAGTTTAAATTTATCTATGAATAAATATATTTTAAATTAATAAATTGCTTTTCCCACACATCAAGCACGATATAATCTTCCTCTAAAATGTATCTTTTTCTGTGAAATCCTCAGAAAAATATTATAGTTTTAAAAGTTCTTTTTAGTCATCTCGATTCTAAAATTCTTCAAATTGAGTTTTTTGCAAACTCAATAATATGCGATGCACAATTGATAACTTATTCATGGAATCAAAAAACAAACATGGCAGTCTGAAAATTGTGATCGACTGAGCTCCTCGAATTTTTAAAGCTTGTAAACATCAAAATGTCAGTCAAAATGTCAACAATTGACTGACAACAACTGAGTTAAGCATGATTTAGATGACATGATGACAGCAGACATTCAGAGTGATTCTTTGTTCAGCTTTTTCTCAATAAGGATGCATGGTCTTCTTCGTAACCTTTATTTTTACTGAAGTTGTACCAAAACTAAAACATTTTATTTGATTAATAATTCTCCAGGATTTCAGTATTTTGTGAATAGCAGTGGATAGTACTTCTCCTGTTCCTGATGGAAATTCTAGTATTGAAAGAAAATGTTCACTGCTTTTCTCTGAAACATTGATTGATCAACAGTTTCACAGCCTACAATGTCTTCTAAAATTATATCCGAGTGAACCATAAAAAGAAAATCAACGGAGAGCTCGTTTTTTAAAACTTGATCTCTATTCTCTCTTTTTTTATTCCCAGACGCCAAATTGAGGATTTGTTCTTATTGTAAGACGGATGAAACCCTACGCTTTTAAATGTTGTCGTCAACACAAAATATATTTTTCTATTACTTGAGTTTGTTGCATCGAGACTTGTAGCAATGTTATTGTTGATAATATTTTTCTTACCATTGTTTTTGAAAAAACAATGTGAATAGTGCTCTTTTTTCATTTGAAGAACATCTATCACTTTTAAATGAATTACTTCACATCTATCCCAAGAAGATTGTATTTGTTCAAATAGCAATCTCTATTTTTTTTTCTTTTCCAAACAAGTTCTTTTTATCAATACATTTTATTTCTGTTTTCAAAAAGTTTTTATTTACACTTCTAATTTTATCAGATCGTCTCTTTTGTCTTTGAGAAAGTAAAAATTTTTTTATCTTGACGGATTTTGATAATTTTAAGGACATTAGTATAAACAATATCAAATAGGTCTTGTCAAAGCCATGCTCGATTCTTTTTACCTGTTTTAAAACCTCTGATAGTTTTATTTTATTTGTCTATTTTGTTTAAAGCTATTAAAAACCCTTCAATTTTATTTAAAGCATGATTTTTTTTTATTTGGTGGGAATCTGGGAATCTCAACCTTTTCCGAAACAAAAACAAAAACGAACATAAAAAAAACATGACTAACAGTAAAATAAGCGGATTAAAATATTTAGGTTTATTTAATTTTTATAAAAGAAAAATATGCTGATAATTTGTCTTTCTTACGACAGCTTTGTTTGGCACAATTATGTAGACATGTGACCAGAAAGTCAAATATGTATAGAATTTTTTGTCAACATGCACCGTTTACTACAAGCAGTAAACCACCTATTTTGCCAAGAAATCCTTCGTCGACTATTATCAGTCACTAATATTTTAATTTATAATACTTTTTACTAACGACTATTTGTTAGTAAAAAGCGTTATAAACTAAAAGATTAGTTAATGATAATATTATTATTATAATAATTAAATAACATCTGTTTAGGCTACTAAATGCCCCCCATCCCCCCACCTCCCGAAAAAAAGAATAAACAGAAACTATACTCAATACAGTAGCTAATTACAAGCTGATCTGCTTGAGTCAGGCTCAGACTGAGAATGTGACGTGAGCGTCTAGACACAACATTCTCATCTCACCATGAATGCTGACGGGGAGTTGAACTTGTAGTGGAGAGCCGAGGGAAATAAAAACAGTGGAAGATGTAGTCTCAATAGATCATAGACCGTTCAATAGACATGTCAGTGCTATAGACTGCCATCTGTTTATCAGTTTGATGTGAAGTTTATTCTACTTTTATGAAATTTATTGAGTTTTCAAAATTTTGAAGCTCAGTGGTGATTTCTAAAACTTATTTTTAAAATCTGAAATTTTTGTAGAATTCTGTTCTTATCGTAGGACATGAAAAAAAAATGAGAGGATGTCCCATCTAAACTTAAAAAAAATATTTTTAAGGAATATTCTACTATATATATATCGGGTTATATATATTTTAAGTTTTAAGAAAAATGTGAAGTTTTGCTGAAATATTTATCTAGAAATATGATTAATTTTACTACTACGTAAATAAAGTAATATATATATAATTTAATTACTGTTTTAATCATTATGATACATATTTTGCAGTAAAAAGAATATTTTTTGCATAAACGCTTGAATAGTTGTCACTTATCAGGCCATATATAGGCAATACTTCTCACATATTTTACATAATAAAGAATGTATATATTTTTAATAGAAATTAATTAAGGGGATATTGGACTGGGCTGTTTCGTTACTTAGAAAATTTAGCCTAAACCGCCGTTGACAGTCAAACAGTGGGTTTACCACTCCTCGCACATCCAACATTTATTCTCTAAAGTTAAACTGCAGGAAACATACTATCGCTCATTTCACATTACAAACCATACACATTATAAACTTATTGTGGGACTAGCAAAACTGCTTTACTTCACTTGAAAGGAAACAAAAAAAGCTCGAATGATAGAGACCAATGCACTCTTTTCATGCTGCTAATAGAGATACAAAGTGTTATATATATAATGTTGAAGAATGACTTAATGTGGTAAAGTACCATATAGTATAATAATTATTTTGAAAGTAAATTAAAATTCACTGAAATAAATCTGAAAACAAAGGAGATATTATTTAAGTAATGATTTCCTATAGATATCCCACTTATATCTACCTAATGTTTACTACACTATTAGTTTTATGTGGGTGTATTTTCATATTTTCAATAATAATCTTCCGTTTTTACTATGAATAAGTTAATTTTTTGTATAACATTTAAGAAAAACTTGTTGTAGATAATGTAATTAAAAAATGTCCGAATTTTTAATACATATACTAGGCAGAATATGAACAATGATTAGAGTAAAAAATATAAAAATAAATCTGAAAATTGTATTCAAATACACAAATTACAAATGATATATTATGTTAAAAGATAATACGGAAAAAGTGTTTGGTGTACTGAGATACAGTTAATAGCGTGCCTCATTCCGAAAAAATACTTTTTAAAATTAAAGAAATTCAAGAACTATACTCACAGAACTCATTGTATTTATTCTGGGTGTATAGTATATATTTATATTTATGCTGTTTATATAATGGGTGTTCCTTATCCGTTTCAACAAAATAAGAGAGGTGATAGTACCATGGCAACGAATAGTATTTACTGTGAAATCTATGGTAGCATTCCACACTGATTGCCAGAAAAGAGAAACTTCAAAACAAGTTCAACAAGCACAACTCTGAACTCAACAACTTCTGATGTCATTTCTTTCACATTTGAGAAGCACCATATTTGCAGAACACCCCCTTCAAGTATTTACAATATGAAAATTCTATGTTGAGCAGCATCGACAGTTGCAGTTGATTAGGATTCAATAGAAAGTCAGTTGAAGTAAACTTTCTTCTTGGAGTTAGATTTCCTATATGAGAGTGTAGACAACAAGTTGGCAAATTGTTTTGCTACAGAGGTGGGTGGAGGTTTTGCCCATTTTGGACACATCTATATATAAACAACGTCATTTCTTGTTTGCAATAATAAAGTGAGAATTGGTCAGTGTCAACATGTCATTTCAACATGTTTAAATTTTAAATTTTTTGTATTCTATAATTTGTTTCACTATGAATGTAATTTAAAACCATGCGATGGTCATATTTAGTTTTAAATATGACTATAGTAAAGATCTAGTATCTTGCATGTCTTCTATAAAATCTTCAAATAAGCGAAAAAAAAAAAAAAAAAAAAAAAGTAGAGCCGCCATGGATTTTAATAAAAAAAATCATACTCATTGCTGAACTTTTTTAAACTTGGAGACCTGGATTAAATTCCCATTATCTTTGTGGAGGGATTTCAATGTAAATTTTCCTTTAGATGATGACAACTTTTTGATTCAGATTTTGGACGAGAATTTATTGTTTAAAATTTACAATTTACAACTTGTGCATGGAACAACAATCAAAACAGCTTTCTCATGATATGTAGGAAGATTAGAATCAAGAATATTCATTTCACTCTTCAGTTTTCAAACGAACCCGATTCGTGGACCAGTAGCAGCAGGGGATACTGGTGAACATTAGAGTGGAGATTCAATCCACTGGCGGCTTTGTTTTAGACACTGTTTCAAAAAACGAGGAACCTCGATGGCATTTGTGATGCTAATCATCTTTTCTAGTTAGTCAGACTACTTGATGGGAGCTTTCGCGAATTTTCTCGCATAAGTCATTCTTCTGCCATCTGGTTCTCCATCATAACAGAAGCTGGTCTTCCCCTTCCTTTCTTCATGAGACCACACGAGTTCTTGGATTTGGTCTAGATTTTGCTGTCTACCAAGTGGAATAAGAAAAAATTTTTGTAAGACAATTATTTTTTTAAGAACGAAGATAATAACTTGTTAATACATACTCTAATATAAAATATTCGAAAAAAATGTATCTATCTCTTTAATTAAACTTGTTAATAAATATTTGAAATTTTCCTTTTTCCACCACAAACACACTACATGAAGTTAAATTTAAATCGTGCTTAGTTTTTTTTTACGCACGTTTCATAAAAAAACATCACATTCTCAGTGCTTCATATTACCATTGGAACATGTGAATTAATTGGTATATATAATACCTACTATTGCTACTACAACACATTGCCCCTAAGAATGAGATATCCCTTTGCAATTTGGGAATGATGTGGGTGAAGATATATATTTAAGGGATGACGGCTATGTAAAAATATATAAGATTCAATAAAATCAAGAGAATTAGAAGGAGAAGTGTTGGTGAATATTGCAACAAATATCTGAATAAAAATAGGACGAAGGAAAACCTAGGGGGCTATAGATTTTTGCTTGCGAATGGAAATAAAAATGCACAAAAAAAATTAATTTATACATTTACTTTTTTACACATCAGTGATAGAATCAGGATGATAAATTTAAAACAATATAAATGTAGGATAAAACACAAATAAGAACTTCAGAAAATGGGAAAATATTATGATAAGACTGAAATGCAAGACATACACTTAGTACAGGATAAAATGCAAAGAAAAAAATTTACTTTATATATTCTCTTTTGGCATATCAGTGATTGAAACTTGAAACGGTAATTTAAATTTACTTTCTATATTTACTTTTGACATTGTTAAGTGATTGAAACAGGATGAATGTAATATAAAACACACAATTTTAAACAGTATAAATGTAAGTTAAAACACAAATAAGAATTTTAAAAATGGAAAAATATTATGATAAAACTGAAATGCAAGGCATACATTTAGTATGGGATAAAATGCAAAGAAAAAAAATTACTTTATGTATTCTCTTTTCAGATATCTGATTGAAACAGGATGATACAATTTTAAGTAATATAAATGCAGGATAAAACACAAATAACAATTTAAAAAAAATGGGAAAATATTATTAAAAGACAAGACATACATTTAGTACGACCTTAAACCTATAATATAATATTTACAGAAAATATTTGTAAAGCACTACAAGATAATATACAGGGTATCAGAGTATTCAATGATTCTTTAACTTTTTAAAATTTTGTGCCCCCATCAAATGAAAATACTTCAAACGTACTAAGAAACAAAAAGATTGTAAGAAGGAAATGGTCCTCTTTTAAATTTCCTACACAGTACCCCCATCTCATTTTTGCACTATCAGCTCATACTTACCTAAATGCAAACATATTCCACACCACTGGCAACCCCGAATCTCTTCGATACTGTTTACTTTGCCGACTACTTTGAATGGAACAGAAATGGGAAAGCCCATAAGAGCTTTTCAGAATTTTCTTAACACAACAAAGAGCAAATGCACTAATATTGTTTCTTGTTTCGTTCTACAAAAACTTTTTCTAGAAACAAAATGGAATGAAAAAATATTCACATTTGCTATATTTTTATCTCTATTCGGTTTTTGTATAAAGTAGATTATTTGTAAAGTGTTATTTAAGTATCTTCTAAAAGAATATTTCTCTTTATAGATTTCATATTTATATGCTTGATATTAAGATGTGCTGGAATTTTAAACGTTTACATATGCTATATATTTTAAAATAATTTTTTTTTGATTAACTATTTCTACTCTACATGTTTCTATTACTATTCTACATGTTTTAAAATAATTTTTTTGATAAACTATGGTACAATAAATATACTCGACTCGTGGTTCAGTAGCAACTTGAGTCGCTGGTGAGCATTAGGTCTGAGGTTCAATCCACTGGCTGCTTTGTTGTACTAGACATTGTTTCAAAAACCAAAGAGACTCGTTGGAGTTTGTGGAATTCAACATCTTGCTACCTCGTTAGTCGGACTACCTGGTGGGAGTGTTTCGAGTTTTCTCCCATACAATATTCAAATGAGGGGTTGTTCTCCCGGAAGGCACTGCCCTCCTTTTTCAGCGACTCGGAGTCAAGCCTAACTTCTACCTGCGGGCGTTCCAACACAACAGAAACAGCCCCTTTACTTCCATCCATGAATGGACTGCTCATGGGATGTCCGTCTCGCACTGCAGGACACTAAGGATTTGTTACACACTATAAAATATTACTGTCTAATCTTTTTTATATGCTTTTTTAATAAATAATAATGAAATAAAAATAATGTTAATATTCTAAAATTGTCGTTTGTCTCTAAAGTGTTATGATTATATATTAAATATACGTAATTAATAATACATAATTAATATATTTTCAGAAGTATTGATGAAACTTTGCTTCAATTGTAATGAAAACTAACCTGTGAATCATAGCAGCCAATTCAATTGTGTTCTTTTTGTACAATTTTCACACAAACACTCACGATACAATTGTATTTATTATGATTATTATTATGATGAAATTAAATTAATTTATTATATAGAATTGTCGTATTATATATATATATATATATATACAAGAGAAAATGATAAACTCTTACGATATCAAAGCAGTGTAAAACACACATGAGGAAAAAAAAAAAAAAAATAGTAAGAAAAAAAAGTCAATGTCCCATCAGCAAAGTTCTAAGGCTCCAACATTTTTTTACCTCGTAGTCCGCACGCAAGGTCAGTCATCCTGCTATGTGGTGTCTGTCTCGTCTTTCCCACAGAGCTGGCAATTTGATCTATCAAAAATGCCATCGTGGTGCAGATAGCACGCCAAACAATCATATACCACCGCAAGTCTCAACATCGTAGCTGGAAAGGGAATGTTGAAACTCAAGTTTCTTAGATTGGGACAGGCCGCTCGAATTCCATTGTAAGACACAGCCTACATGCAATTCCATGAAGGTGATCAATCTTGGAGCGTTGCTGCATGTCAATGGTAGTATATCTTTTAGCTGCCTAAGACGTTTCCAGGGTCTACCACTTACTACTTTTGCACCTCCAAATATATATATATATATATATATATAATTTTTTTATCAGCATAAAATTTCATATTCACATAACCTGAACTCCAGAAATTCCAGAAACGTACTATCTTAATTATTTGCAATTAATATAAGATTTTACGATAATATAAGTTGACAGAGGTCCTATTTCCTAGGATGTACCTTAATAAGGGGCTGTTACTGCACTACACTTGGCTGTATTCATTCTTGTGAGGATTTTCTTTTAGCAATAACTATTTATTTGCTTTCTGCGTTGACTACCAATGCGAGACTTACTGCCTAAATCGCAACCGACCCTTCTCCTCTTTCAAAAATGCAAGTATAACTCTTTTTGTTATATTTCACACTAACAAGGATCAATTATTAATTAGATTTAAGTAAATCCTACATAATTCAATAATGGCTTATTTTTTAATGAAATTACTATAAATATAGCAGCATATGTATAATAAGTACTACATATATTATGTCATTAAATGAGAATACTGTCAAGCCTAGCTACCATTATCAATTTGCACTAACATGTATAGTGCATTTACGTCATGATAATATTTACTGTACGAAAGTGTTCGACTGTTTATTGGTGTATTAGAAATCTTGACGTCTGAATGATGTCCGTGTTTATTTAAGAGTAGTAGCTGTTGGTGTATTCACATAGGTAATGAATTTTCAGTTGAATAAATGTATACTATTAGAAAGTTGTAAGATGTTAATGATTAACTACGTATCGAATTAACGCCCTTTTTTAACAAAAAAGGCGTTAATTTAATGTTATCAATTAGAAAATGTTAAAAAAGTGTACAAAAAATGCTTTGCTTCATATTTTAAAATAATTATTTCACGGATTAAACCCATTTAAAATGACAATTTATACATGAACTATTTTGCCTAACAAAAAAGTATTTGATTCTTTATTATGAGATAAATATTCATTTATTTGAGAAATTATAGTTAAAGTTAAATATTTTGAGTGTCAATTACTTTTGTGAAGTTACAAATTGTATAGTAAGGATCTGAATTTTCAGTAATGAAATTTTAAATGTAAAAATGTAGTATTTATGGTTAGACATTATCCAAAAAATATTATATGAATAAAAAATAGATCAATTTGTAATATATTATTTTAAATAACCTTATTCTATTTAGATGGGCTACATTGATTATTATCGTGTTATAGATAACGTAATAAAAATACATTAGATAATAATGACGCTACTTTTTAGAAATATTTAGATTTTATAGTTTCTTTGTACAATATTTATTTGAAGTTTAATTTTAAATCATTAAAACATTAAATTAAATCATTTTATGAGAAAATGGCCTTAAAATACAAGAACAATTTTTTTAGCCTGTATAGAAGGGTTACGCAATAAAATATTTGATATTTCAAAAACTGAGGAGATTCGTGGGCGTTTGTGATATTCAGCTTCTTGCCTCATTAATCGGATTACCTGGTGGATGTTTTCCGGGTTTTCTCCCATACGATATTCAATAGCGGGGTAGTTCCCTCTACAAACCCCCCAGATATACACTGCCCTCCTTTTTTCAGCAACACGGAGCCAAGTCAGACTTCTACCTACGGGTGCTCCATCACAACAGAAGTTGCCCCTTTCCCTAAATACATGAGTGAATTGCTCATGGAATGTCTGTTCAGCACTGCAGTACACCGAGGATTATACATATAACAACATACTTTACTTGATTACATGCTAGGTTTGCGATACATGTTGGGAACGATAAATCTGTAGATAATATGTGTGTATGACAGCATGTCCCTTGTGATGCATTCTGGATAACATTGAATTTGTCGCTCTACGATCATTTTGTGCCCCTGAGGGCTAAACAGAGTGGGTCCTATAGTATAAAGTGGATTTCGAACCACTAACCAGCATCCACGATACAGCCAGGATTCAAACCTGAAGCTTGTGATACCAAAGGCCAGAGCGCTAGCCCACTTGGCACCAAGCCACTTGAAATTGATGCAGGTCTTTCAACCCAGAAGCAAAAATGTCAGGTCCAGATTTCACCATTTGAAAACAGCAATATTTAATGACTTTAGCATAGTATTGCAGTTATTGTTAATATGTTTGATTTAGACGTTAATAAACCTTTTATAAAAATATGTGCAAAATGATAATAGTTATATTTTTTAATTTAAACTAATGAAGGAAAAAATATATATGTTTAAATTAATTGCTCTAAATAGTTTGATCTCTTAGCAATAAGCAAATACGCTATCTTTTAAAGAACTAAAAGCTTATTAATTTTACTCAAAAATGAAACATATTTACAAACTTCTGGAGCAAGTGCAATTCGGTTTATTTAAATCAATTTCCAATCATTTGTTCCAATCATTAGATCCTTAAATAAATATATTATATCAACTCAAGCTTCTAAATCTGGAGAAAGGGAAGAATGAATCAGGTTGCAATTAATTAAGTTTTTAATAAAACCGATGAATAAACTAATTACTTGCATGCACGCTATTGATTTCATGCTCACTCAGATAAGAACAATTATAAAATTAATTATGAAAAATCTTGCCTGCCCTTTGCGAAATATGCAAAATTCGATTTCGGTTAACTAACTAATTTATACGCTTCTGGAGTTAAATTCATCGTATTGTTTAAAATCGTATTGTTTACATACTTTTTTCGATTAAAATTGGTTTTGATAAAAAAAAACCCCATGGAATTATTCAAATAAGCGAAGTTTAATTGCATTTTGGTGCAGAAATATTTCCATTTAAGCAGTAATAGTGATAAATTAATAGCTAAAATAAAATGTAACATACAGCAAAATTAACATTTATTTTCATTAAAAATATAAAAGACAAATATAATATAATTGCTGAAAATGTAACGATAATTAATTAATAACCATAATAATAATTATAAAACCATTTAATTTGATGGTTAAATTAAATGGTAATTACATTTTTAAAATTAAACCTTAATTTTAGGAACGTATCCTTAAGCACCTTAATCTATAATTATATAATCATCTATAATTATATTTTGACCAACGGCCGTACCATGCTGAATATACCGGTTCTCGTTAGATCACCGAAGTTAAGCATCATTGGGCGCGGTCAGTACTTGGGTGGGTGACCACCTGGGAACACTGCGTGCCGTTGGCAAATTTGGGACCTGAATGGCCGAGTATCTAGCGCTCTGGCGCTCGGTGCCACAGGTTTCGGGTTCGAATCCCGGCGGTGCCATGGATGTTTGTAGTGGTTCGGAATCCACTTTAAGCCGTAGGTCCCGGTCTTCTATGACTGTAAGAGCGTCACGGAGCAAAAGTCAGGCTTCTACCTACAGGTGCTCCATCACAACAGAAGCTGCTTCCTTCCCCTTCAATCATGAGTCCATATGGACTCGTGGGCTTGGCCAGCCAAGTGGGATAAGAAACAACAACATATAATCATTTAATTTAACCATCAATTTAAATGGTAATTAAATTTTTAAAATTATATCTCAAACTAAGACAACCTGATGGCCAATTGGCTAACGCTCTGGCATTTGGTAACACAAGCTTTAAGTTCGAATTCTGCAGGTGGCATGGATGTTTGTTAATGGTTCATATTCCACGTAAAACTATATGCCCTGATCTGTGTAGTCTAGATTGCGGCCAAAATGACTGTAAAGCCACAAACCCAGCCAATTTTTTTTCAATAAATATTTTAAAAAGAGCATTTAATTATCAGTCTAAAATGCGTTTTTCAAAACCATGCTTTAACTAATTGCTTTTGATTTCTTATCTATAGATTTGATCTTTTATACCTTACTAATCTTGATAATGTATTTCTTACCAAACTTCAATCTAAGACACTTCTAACTATAGCAAATGCCTCAAGCTCCAACATAAGAGAAATATCTGGTAATCCATTTCGAACTCCTACAGTCCAGAATGCAAATTTATTGGTTTGGTAGCTGAGATTTAACTAGTTAAAAATTGAAGCCAAATTTAAAAGTTCGATGTAAAAAAAAAACTCAGTTATCAAATATAAGTATTAATATAAAATGAAATCTTAAATTTCTCCAAGGTACAGAATCTAAATCTGTGGTAAAAAAAACTCCCAAAACTTGGAGTTTAAGCAGCTAAGCTTTGACATCAACATCAAGAAGTCTTTTTTTTGGAACCCAATTATCTAGAACATTCTTCCGCCATTTTTTTTATGCGCATTCTCATGGGAGGAATTACGAAGAACTTCACCTTCTTTTCAGATTCCCCCTTTCCAAGATTTTTTTTCTTCTTTTAATCTTCTTTTAAACACTCTTTTTATTGCATCTGCGTTTTTAATGGTTTCTTACTCGCGCTTTTGCGATAAAAGCAGAAACGTTGGGAATAGCGATGGTTTTGTACGTAATAAAATGTTTAGATTTCTTCAGAAAAAAGTGGTTTTTCTTGATTACACTTTTGACAAACACAAATTGAGTAAAAATCTTTTGCTAAAAATATATCTTTGTAGATATTAGTGTGAAACATTCATTTTTAATTTGAGAAAGTGCGTTGAATTTGCTAGTTGGGAGTATTTGCTTATAGTATTTCTGACTGAAATTGAAAGATTACATTTAGTTATAGGGTTGCTATAGAAAACTTTCAAAACTAAATATTAAATGCAATGTATTACTTCACAATTAAATGAAAAATTTGTATTAAATTTGCTCGTTGGAATTTGATTATAGTAGTTCAGGCTGAAATTGAAAGATTACTATTAGTTATATGGTTGTAATCGAATGCAAGAGTAAATATTAAATGCAATGAATTACTTCATCATTAAATGCAAAATTTGTATTAAACTCGTTCGTTGGGAGAATTGACTTATAGTATTTCTGGTTGAAATTGAAAGATTACAATTAGTTATCGGGTTGCCATCAAATATATTCAAGAATAAATATTTGTCCTCAATATCTGAGATTTTATCCAGATACGCTTTTATTAATATTTACAAATAATTTAAAATGAAAACAACTTAATTCTCTTAACCAAAATTCTTCCTACAAAAAAATCTTTCCTAAATTTCTTTCTCTTTTTGAGTTTCTCTTTGGTTATTTTTTACAGTGAGCTCACAAATTTGTTTGAATTTAGAAAAACAATTGTTTATTTGTTTTATCTCTTTTACAAAAATTTTATTTATTTTCTGTAAAACTAATTTCTGTTAATAGAATTTTATACCATCATCTTAACGACAGTTGTTTTTCGTAGGCTGGTTGGTTAGCGCACTGGCCGTTGAACAAGCTTCAAGTTCGAATTCTGGAGGTGGCATGGATGTTTTTCAGTGGTTAAAATTCCACGTTAAACTGTAAGCCCTGGTCTGTTTAGTTGCACAAAATGACCGTAGAGTGAGAAACCAAACCAATTATTTTTCAATAAATATTTAAAAAAAAACAACGTTTAATTATCAGTATGAAATGTTTTTTTTCAAAACCAAACTTTAACTAATTGCTTTTTGATTTCTTATCTACAGACCTGAAGTTGTATACTTTACTAATCTTGATAATGTATTTCTTTCCATACATCAATCTAAGCCACATCTAACTATGGTAAATACCTCAAGGTCCAACACAAGATAAATATCTGGTAATCCATTTCAAGCTCTTACAGCCCAGAATCTAAGTTTATTGGTTTTGGAAGCTGAGATTTAACTAGTTCAAAATATAAGCCTGAAGCCAAATTAGAAGGACTGAATTATCAAACATAAGTATTAATATAAAATGAAATCTTAAATTTCTCCAAGGCATAGAATCTAAATCTGTGGTGAAAAAAACTCCAAAAAACTTGGAGTTTAAGCAGCTAAGCTTTGAGATCAACATCAAGAAGTCTTTTTTTTGGAACCCAATTATCTAGAACATTCTTTCGCCATTTTTTTATGCGCATTCTCGTGGGAGGAATTACGAAGAACTTCACCTTCTTTTCAGTCTTTCCCCTTTCCAAGATTTTTATTTCTTCTTTTAACCTTCTTTTAAACACTCTTTTTATTGCATCTGCGTTTTTAATGGATTCTTACTCGCGCTTTTGCGATAAAAGCAGAAATGTTGGGAATAGTGTTGGTTTTGTACATAATAAAATGTGTAGATTTCTTCTCAAAAAAGAGATTACACTTTTTCCTTGATTACACTTTTGACAAACACAAATTGCATTGAATTTCTTGCTGTAATATCTTTGTAGACGTCAGTGTGAAACATAAAATTTTAATCTGTAGAACTATATTGAATTAATTTCTTCGTTGGGAGAAATTGCTTATAGCATTTCTGGCTGAAATTGAAAAATTACATTTAGTTATATGTTTACCAACCACTTATTTTTTGATACACATTAAAAAAATATTTAATGATCAGTATAAAATGTCTGTTTCAAAATCAAGATTTCACTAAATGCTTTTTGATTTCTTATCAAATATGATCTTGTATTGCTTACTTATCTTGATGATGTACTTATTTAGTCAATATCAATGCTTCCTTTTTATTTAAACTAATAATATAATAATTTTTATTTAAGCATCCGTTAGGTAGTATTTGATTTGTCGCTCTATTGTCACTTTTTGTACACTTTGGTCTAATTAGACTGGGACCTACAATTTAACATGGATTCCGAACCGTTGACAAACATGCATGCCATCTCGACGATTCAAAGCTGAAGTACCAGAGGCCAGAGCATTAGCCAATTGGCCATCTGGCAGCTAAAATATCGGTTAACACTTACGTATGCCAAGAACAATGTATGTCTACCAATGGGTAACGAAGAGAGAACATTGCATTAATTGCAAAGTAATTTGTTAGGGAATTATTACGAATTGGATTTTCTCCCATTCCCATTGGTGTATGGAAGAAAATCCAATTTTCTGTATCGCATTTGCGATATAATAGAGGAGAAAATCCGAAAAATCCCCAACAGTCAGCACGATGGTTGATGCGAGACGCCTATACATGCTACATAATTCCTCCTAGATTTTTCCCCTTTCTGAAAACAGTAACAGCAATGCGCACCACGAACGAATCCATATCGAACACTTCTGAAGGGCCAGCTTTGCCACGAACGGGGCAACTTAATTGCAGGAATATTTTCAAGTTCTTCAATATCCCAGTCGCTGACGTCAAATTAATGATTTAACTTTAATTAAGTGTTTTTTGTTCTAATGCAGCTGGCAAACACTTAGACAACTGTCTTCGATGTGCTGCAAGTTCAAGACAAGTGCTGCACCCATGTTACTTACTTAGCACTACACAGGAGGTGCGTGTAGCTTGAAGATAAACCACGGACGTGGAGTAACAATACCTCTGCAACGCTCAACGATCATGTTAGACCGGGACCTACGGTTAAAAGTGGATTACTAACCACTACAAACATCCATGGCACCGCCGGGACTCGAACCCGAAACCTGTGGTACCGAGCGCCAGAGCGCTAGCCACTCGGCCATTCAGGTCCTGCTGATGTCAAATTAATGATTTAATTTTAATTAAGAATGTTAAAATTAAATATTTCCTTCTTTCCTAAAAACTTTAAAAGATAATTTTACATATAAGTGAGGGGTTTAATTTTTATACATAATCTCGTATTCTTTACTGTTTTCACAAACAGAATATTTAAAGGATTATTTAATTAGCGGCTTTCATTATAATACATTTTCAGAGAAGAGGAAAAATAAATTTTTATTTAATTTCTGAACTAAAAAGAAAAAAAATATAACAATAATTTTCTTTGGAAATTTAGTATTGAACAGCATGCAATTAAATTTTAAATAAATTGAATCATGTGTTTTCAGCAGTACGGGGTATTTGTAAATTTAATATAAGATAAGATATGCTGAAGCTCATAATAAATGTATATTTCTATTGCTTTGTGCAGTAATAAACAACGAAAGTTATACTTCTAAGAAATGGAGTTTTATTTCAAGCTCTTCAAAAATTACTGTTTTATGATTCTCTTTGATGTTTATAAAAATATTTGAAAGATTAAATTTTTTTCATTACGAAAAACAAAAACAACTTGTTTTCATAAAAGATAGCTTGCTGGTTATAAAAAAATAGTTTCATTCTGAGAATAGTTATATTTTATCTCTCTGTTTATGTGTCTTACGTGAATTTTTATATTTATTTTGAAACTTGCATTTCAATCTAAATTCATATAATGCTGATATAGTTCTGCATGATTGATTGTTAATTTTTTTTTAACTAGGAGGATTTAACTTCATATCATTAGTAGATATATGGATTTGGTTTAGTTTAGGACTCTGGATCCGTTTGGTATGTCGTTTTAGTTTGTTATTTTGTACACTTTAGGAGAATTAGACACGCAACTACAGTTTAATTTGGATTCCAAACAATTAACAAACTTCCATGCCACAGCCAGAGTTTGGACCAGAAGCTTGTTGTATCAACGGCCACGTTACAAATTTAGACATCAGTCCCATAATTGAGCTCCATAGTGAAGTATATACCTGAAGGCATGTGAGTAAGATAATTTTCTTTCTAAATGGATTAGCAAGATAAATTTTCCCATGTTAATCAAGCCATATTTTGATTGTGCAACACATACGAAACCAGATTAAAACCTAATGCTGTCACTCCAACGAAGAAGAAACATGCGAATAAAGGATGAACCATTTTCAATTGAAAAGATGGAAAATAAATTTGATTTAGGTAGATGAATTATCTAGGCGTGAAAGCAAACAAATTGAAGAGGAAGCTTCAGAATTTGTACTGAAAAAAGGCATGATCAATTTCTAAGCTGGAATGCATTACTTTTTGTCCTCAAGAGGTTGAGTAAGAATCTCCCAGGTAAAATCTCTGGAGATGTTTGTATCAAATTATAGTAGCCCCAAGGGTCAACGTTAACTTACCAAAATGATTTTTATTTAAAATAATCAAGAAACTTTGTGACTTTGCATGTAAAAATCTGCATACATTATATTGGAAAATATGCAAACAAAAATTATATCACTGAGATTTATAATGTTGTTTTCTACAATCTTTTACAGTGAAGTAATACTTCTTAAGGTAATTAACCAAATCTATATTCCAAAATTTAAATTACACTGCACCTGAAGGGCAGAAAAGATAGATTAAGATTACAAATGTCTCATGTGTCTCACAGAAAGATTTAATTACACCCCCTACCAGCACCTTCGTAGGTCCCCCCACTTCAACAAGATTGATTTTTCAGAAAGGGATAGCAAATTGAAGAGGAAGATTCAGTATTTATGTGGAAAAAAAAGCATGGTAAATTTCTAATTTGGAATGTCTTACTTTTGAGACCAAGATGTTGATTAAGAATCTTTGGAGATTAAGATGGTGATTTAGAATCTCTGGAGATATTTTTACCAAATTATTGTAGCCCCAAAAATCAACTTTGACCTATCAAAATGATGATTTTATTTGAAATAATCAAGAAACTTTGTGGGTTTGCATGTAAAAATGTACATCCATTGTATTGAAATATATACAACTAAAAATTATGTCATTAATAGTTTTAATAGTTTTTTTTCTACATTCTTTTAAAGTGAAGTAATACTTTGCTGCTTAAGGCAATTAACCCAAATCTATATTCCAAAATTTCAATTACACTGTACCTGAAGGGCAGAAAAGCTAGATTAAGATTACAAATGTCTCATAATGCGTCTCACAGAAAGATTTAATTACACCCCCTACCAGCACCTTCGTAGGTTCCCCCACTTCAACAAGATTGATTTTTCGGAAGGGGATAATCGAGGGCTCAGCTCGCATTAATGTTTATGGGCTCGAACTACTTATCACATGCAAAGCATGTCCCACCTTCCCAATCCAATTAATTCCTGCCACCTCCTGTGTCTCGAACGTGGACGATCCTACGGTGCACGTGCTCGGTATGTTCCATCAACAATTCCTGTAATTAAACTGCATCCCTCCCTCCCCCCTGTGCATTTTTCACGAAGGGAGGTGCATGTTCTGTTCTACCTCATCTTCTGGATCCTGGATTTATTGAAAGGCATTTTAACTGCTTCTGAGTTTTGTCTAACTGCATGACAAATGCTTGAGTCTCTGAAGTAATCTGTCCACTTCGGTCTGAGTGATATATAATGACTGAAATGGCAAGTTGAGTAATTGCTTAAGCCTATTACTTAAGCTAGAAATCTACAGGGCATTTTTCATATTGCTTCAGTGTAAACATTGTTAGAGGATAAATTTAGTTACTTTTCTGTTATTTAATAAGGATTATGTATTTATTTTATTAGTATTTATAAATTATAAATGTATTTATAAATTAATGAATAAAACATTACACAGATACTTGAATATGCACTGTCTTGCAATGGTATTTCTGGCAAATATGAAGCATGTGTCTATGAAAATTTTCAATGTAATTTAACTAAATAATAACTAAAATTTTAATCTAATAATAATTTGAATTTTAAGACTATTTTAGAAGTAAGACCGCATTTTGATATTGAACTAAATATTTTATCAATTGTATTTCGCTCAGAATTTTTTATAAAATGTTCTAACTTGATACAAATTAACATTCACCTATAAAACTAAAATTCTACGTAATTTAACTTCTAAAGTAACATTTTCCATTCTCCAGTAAATAAATTCAAATTAAATTATTCGTTCATTAGATCAGTATTTTACTGTACTTAAATATTCTAAAAGAAAAAGAAAAACACATAATTCATTTTAAAATCTAAAAAGGAAACTATAAAAACTTACGAAAAAAATTCTTTAATTTTTTTCTGTAGCTTTTGTTAAATTAAATTTCTGAATTGTTAGAAAAGTTAATTTTAAAAATATAAAAATGATCTCGACGATTAATTATTAATGCATAGTTTTTGTTATACGAGTAAAAGGTATTTATTCAATGACAAAATTTAAAGTGTAAATTTTTATTACAATTTAGTTCATATAATTACATTTAACAATAAAAAGATTATAATCGCAGACTAATGGATAAGTTAAGTAATTCCATTATTTATGTACTTTTTGATTTAAAAATGTATGTAATTTTAACTTCTTACAATGTTAATTTTAATTCTAAATAATCTCATTTATTACATTTATTCGAAATTTTAGCAACATAAATGAACAGAAATTTTTTATTTTGTACTAATGCAGCTGGCAAACACTTAGACAGCTTGGTCTTGGATGCCTTAAGGCAAGCGCTGCACAGACGTACTCACTTTGCGTGATCACCCAGGGGGCGCGTGTAGCTTGAAGATACGGACGCTGAGTAACAATGCCCCCGCAACGCTCTACGATACTATTAGGACCGGGACCTACGGTTTAAAGTGGATTCCGAACCACTACAAACATCCATGGCACCGCCGGGACTCGAACTCGAAACCTGTGGTACCGAGCGCCAGAGCGCTAGCCACTCGGCCATTCAGGCCCCATTTTTGGCAAAGTAAATATTTAAAATAATTTTTATTTAATCAAGATAATATTCGTTGAACATTTTATTTTATTTCAAATGGATCGAATTAAGAACTTTTATAATGATTGTTTTTGATTTTAAAAGGAGATATTTTTTAAAAAAAATATATGAACTTAACATAGTACATACTTAGATAATAAAAAAATTGAAGTGATTTCACTAATTTTTATCTTTATATTTTGGGATGAAATATTAACCTAGTACTGTCTTGTTGAAGGCATGTAACGTATAATTTAAATAAACAGTAAATAAGTAGGCAGAATAAAATTTATTAATATTTTTCAAAAACTTATAAAATGTTTTTAAATTAAAACTTTAAGTAATCACCATTTTGATTGAAAATAATTTTTTAAAAAACTGACACAATTATAAAATATTATATAATAAACACATAATATAAATATATATAATTTAATAAAATATTCAAATAAATTATTATTAATCATTTATTAATAATAATAATTATAAATAAATATTATATAATTTAAATACATTAATGTTTATAAGGACATTTATTAAAAAAAATTTTTAAGCAGACAATTTTATTCTCGAGGACAAAATAACGAAAGTTTAGATTCAATGGCGTCTTCAGAATCTGCAAATATATCATGCTAGTTAAATGCAGAAAATTTAGAAAATTCCACGGAATGTGAAAGCAAAATAAAAATGAAAGATAGACAACCATTAAATGTAAATTCTAAATAAATCGCTAAAGATAAAAAAAGTATTTAAATTTGGAAAATTACAGAGCGATTTGAAATGCCATCCTTTACGATCTCATTAACTGGGATTATTCGTTCGTTTAGAATCAGAACAAAGTTAAATAAAATTTGCAATCGTTACCAATAAGAACGAACCATTGGAGATGAAGAGCCCTTAGATAAGAGTTTTTTCTTAGGAAAAGTCACGTAACTGTTAAGTGACACATTGATTGCACTATTACTTCTCTAGTTTCATATATACTTATAGAATAAATGAAAAGGACGATTATAGATCAATATTCTGCATATTTGATGCATTATGTGTTTGATTATGTGATTATTCTCTGTTTCAAATAGCATAAATGATTATATCATTAAAGGACTCATTGACTTTTACGTGTTTGACTATGTTTATGCTTATTGTTATGTTATGTTTGTTATTTTTTGACGTGTTTGATTATGTGATTGTTCTCTACTTCAAATATCTCATAAGTGATTATATAATTAAGTGACTCATTGACTCAGTATATGGGTCAATGATTACGAGGACGTAATGACGTCAATAATTACAATGACTATTAGTCTTCTAGTGTCATATGTACTCAGATAATAAATGAAATAGACGAGTATAGATTAATATTAACTATATTTGATGCATTACGTGTTTGATTATGTGATTGATCTCTGTTTCAAATATCTCATAAGTGAATATATCATTAAGGGACTCATTAACTTTTATCATTAAGTTACACATTGTTTGCACTATTAGTCTTCTAGTTTCATATATACTTATAGAATAAATGAAATGGACGAGTATAGATCAATATTCTCTATATTTGATACTTTATGTGTTTGATTATGTGATTGTTCTCTGCTTCAAATAACTCATAAGTGATTATATCATTAAGTGACTCATTAACTCACATCATATGACTCATTGATTGCACTATTAGTCTTCTAGTTTCATTTGTACTCATATAATAAATGAAACGGACTAGTATAGATAAATATTAACTATATTGGACACTTGACGTGTTTGACTATATGATTGTTCACTGTTTCAAATTAAAAGTTAATTTTGTAACATCAAATCAAAACAACATAATCAGGCATCAACATCAAAAAGCAAATTATTTAATTTAAATGTCTTTCAATTGAATTAAATTTTTCAATGTGCATGTCTGTGAAATAAATTATTCGTAACAGCTTGATCATTTTATATTTTTAGAAGCAAATAATTTTAATTCTAATGTTTGGCATTGGTTACTGATTGTAATTATTGTATCAGAATTGGTATAAATTTAGGTTCACCACTGCAATTACTACATTCACGCATGATTTATCATAGAAAAAATTGCGTAACCATTGAGTGACTCATTGATTGCACTATTCATCTTCTAGTTCATATGTATTTATAGAATAAATGGAATGGACGAATACAGATCAATATTCTCTATATTTGATATATTACGTGTTTGTTTTCTGCTTCAAATAAAAAGTTCATTTTGGAACACAAAAATCAAAACAACATAATCAGGCATCATCATCAAACAGTAGGTTATTTAATTTAAATTTCTTTCCATAAAAATATTTTTTTTTCAATGGGGCTTGGATGAATGTCTGCGAAATAAATTATTCGTAACTATATGATAATTTTATGTTTATAGATATATTATTATGTTTATAGTTTCAATTATGATAGGGATTGGTTATTGAATTAACTTTTTTGATATAGAATAGTGATCTATACTCGTCCTTTATACAAAGTTAAATAAAATTTGAAATCGTTACCAATAAGAACGAATCATTGGAGATGAAGAGCCCTTAGATAAGAGTTTTTTCTTAGGAAAAGTCCCGTAACCGTTAAGTGACTCATTGATTGCACTATTCGTCTTCTAGTTTCATATGTACTTAATAAACTAAATGGACGAGTATAGATCTATATTATATATATATTTGATGCATTAAGTGTTTGATTATGTGATTGTTTTCTGCTTCAAATTAAAAGTTAATTTTAGAACATCAAATCAAAATAATATAATCAGGCATCACCATCGAAGAGCAAGTTATTTAATTAAAAAAAATTTTCTGTTAAAATCTCTTTTTCTTAGGGCTGTGGGGGCATATCTCAAAAATAAATGATTCAAAACAGGAGGATCTTTTCATATTTGTAGAAACAAATAGTTTTAAATTTAATGCTTGATAGTGATGTCTGATGCTGTGGTCATGATTTGGTGTTCTAAAATTAACTTTTTATTTGAATCAGAGAACAATCACATAATAAAACATGCAATGTATTAAATATAGAAAAGATTTATCTATACTTGTCCGGTTCATTTACTCTATAAGTACATATGAACTACTCGTAGAAGACTGATAGTGCAATAAATAAATCACTTAACGGTTTACTTGACTTTACCTAAGAAAAAACTCTTATTTCAGGGCTCTTCATCTCCAATGATTCGTTCTTATTGGTAACTATTTCAAATTTTATTTAACTTTGTTCTGATTCTAAACGAATGAATAATGTTGGCTAACGCTTAATTAATAATGAATGACTGAATACTGGTTAAAGGTTAATGTTACGAATAAATAATCCTGGCTCTTCATCTCCAATTATTCGTTCTTATTGGTAACGATTTCAAATTTTATTTAACTTTGTTCTGATTAAAAACGAATGAGTAATCCTGATTAATGAGATAGTAAAGGATAATATTTCAGATTGTTCTGTAATTTTTCTGTTTTTAGCGATTTATTTAAAATTTACATTTAATGGAAGTCTCTCTTATATTTTTTTACTTTCATATTTAGTGCAATTTTCTAAATCAATAATCACTTAACGGTACGTGACAATAATTATGATGTACTAGAATTGGTATAAATTTGGGTTCACCACTACAATTACTACGTTAAAGCATTTCTACTTTACATCCATCAGAAGAAGAAAAGAAAAGAATGCTTTTTGGGAAAACTTTTACTGGTAATAGACTTAGAATTTGTGGGGTGCCTTAGAAAAAAATCCATAATATCTATAATGAGACTGTGATGGTTTGACTTTCTGCCAAACTATGTCATAATTGCCTTCTAGTGTTTCAAAACAATGTCTGTCGCACAATCTATAGTTTAATTATATACACGTCTTTTTTGCAAACTGCAGCAGAAAATGTTAAGCCATCTATTATTTTTAACTAACACCTAATTATTGAAAAAGATGGCTTGCCTTATTTACATGGGTTTTGAATTCTAATTAACGAGAAAGATAGGATATGTTTGGTGGACAGAATGTAGAGTTTCTGAACTACGGATTAATGCTAAGTACGGTGCGTTTCTGAACTGTTATGAAACTCAATAAGAGATGCTGAATTGAAATCCACCATGTCTATGCCAGAAATGGGGGTAAGAGGGCGCGATCTCTTAGATGGCACACCTGGAATGTTTCAAATTGTATAATAGGAGGGCTATATAGCAGGAGCACATCGACGATAATGATGAATCTGTGATATGTTCGCCATTCTAGTGGCGAATGATTTCAGATCATAGTGTTTTCCAATAGAACAACAACATAACATTTCTTGAGTGCCTATGAAATAAACTCCTTATAGACGATTGCATTTTGGTACAATACATAACATCATTCAAAATTTGTTTTCATATAATGTGAAGGTATTAATTTCTCATGCCACGTCAGCAATTATTTTATTAATTTATTTGTATTTTCTTTATCCAAGAAATTATTACCATACTAACTTGAAACATCTTAAATCCGAAACAGTTCAATTAAATTAGTTTCTTTTACATCGAATAATTCATTAACTTAGAATTTGTTTTAAGATAGATCAACACACTGAAATTGCTGCAAAAAAAAAAATGAATTGCAACTTTTAATAATTTAGTCACTTGACAATTTTTACTATCATTGCCCCATTAATATAATGGAAACATTAAAAATTATGACAAAATCGAGAAGGAGTGGAAAAGTAAATTTTTAAAATGATTCAGGCTGATAACATTTTAAGTTGATTATCTTAATATAACTTTTATTCTCGAATGACTGGTTGTTAAATAAAATTGAATCTTGTTATCTATAAAATATGTATTTATTGTACATTTTGACTACTAATGTTATATAAGAATTGATTTTGCAATATGTCTCTTTAAATATCTTTAATAGTCATTAATATTTAAATTAGTTTTGAAATGAATAATAGGGTAGTTAATAGGTTATACAGAAAGCCAAATCTTTGTTCGCTGTTTTACAATGATAATAGTCAAGTGTGGTGCTGGATTGCTCTTCGACAGAAATGTTATTCAGTTATAAGTCTCTAGAAATGATTTCCAGCAATAAATACAAGTATAACAGTTGCTGTCACCCGTTGCATATATACCCATCCCCCGCTGCATACTGACAGTATGATTTTGGAACAATTTCCATTCATTTGATAGCAAAATGTGAATGTTGTAGATTAACATATTTAAAGAATCAAAAACTTGTAATAAAAAACCAGATCCAACGTTTTTTTAAGAGAGTTTAGTATGTATATCTCGCCCTCTCCCCCCAAACAAGTAACTCAACTGTATTAAGCTAATGTATTTAAATTAAAATGTAAATAAGTAAATAAGTTTTTATCATATGTATGCTTTTTTATCATATAAAAAACATGTTGCATTTATCGTTATATGTTTTGCAATGTGATAATTAATTTTTCACATTTCCCATAGTCATCTGCTGATAAACAAATAATCTGGAGTATTGTATTAAAATAGTTAGTGAATACACAGTAAAGGCATTGCGAAGCTTTATATAATTCCTGACATATTGTTTCAGATTCATTTACTGATTTGTTTGATTTTTTTCCACACATAAATTAATCTTTGTTATATCTTCGCTGTAAAAAATAAGTATATTACAGTAAAACAAAATTATGTTTAATTTGCATTTGGAATTAATCGAAGTAAACACAATTTTTCAAAACTTTAAGAATTGATGATCTCTTGAAGGTTTGAGAAATTGAATTATGTAATGCTTGAATTGTATATTATATGCTTGGGGAATTTTGCTATATCATAGAAATAATAAGTTTAACTAATAATAATACTATTTCCAACGTCCTGTTTAGAAATGGAAACAGTGTTTGAAATCTTATCGTATTTAAATATATTTACTTTAATTTATCTAATATAGAGAGACGACTTTTGAATAGCAAAATTCAATTTCTATGAGATATATTTAAATATTTGTACGAAATTATATTGATTAAAAAGATGTAAATGTTTTATATCAATAGAGAAAGAAGTATAGGACTTATTTATAGGACTAATGTTTAAAGATTCAGATCAGATACTCATTGATCTATGTATAGTCTTAGGCCAATTTGGAAACTATTGGATAATCTGATGTAGACTACGAAAAGACAGTGGCAAGCATCCATTGCAGATAATATACCTTACTAAGAGACGTATATTTATATTATGGCTTTTGGGCAAAGAATTATACGTATAAACGCTACTTTTTCAATAAATTCGTTTTTTCCAATCCCTTACTCTATGTGTTCTAATAATTTTTGAATTAGTATGATTTCTTTATTCTTTAAGTTCAAAATAATATCCCTATATTCTAAATGTCATGTTTCCAGACTTTTTTTGTGGAGTTACGGCAAAAAAACAAAACAAACCTAGTTTAAGACTTACAAATATATTCATAGCTAGAATCTTCATACTAGTTTAAGATAAAGATTTAAAATTTAATTAATAATATGTATTAATTTAAGGAAAAAAAAGCACAATAGTCGAAGGTAAGAATTTAATAAGCTGCATGGAAATCTTTTCTACTATTTTAGAAAGCCATAGAAATAGAATATTAAGGCATATAGTTATGCAATTCTAGCAATTTTTTCATTTTACCATAGTCAATATAAAAAAAGGCAGTTTGTTTAATACTATGCAAATTCACCAACATATAAACAGAGTTCTCTTTTTCTTTTATTTCAGGCCAAAATACAACAAAAGGTTTCAACGTCGGTTTAAATTTTAAAAAACGGTTTCGACGTTGGTTTTATTTTTAGTATTTCTTTCAACGTTGTTTTAAAGACAGTAGCAAGCAACTATTGCAGATAATTAAAGTCATATCCTTTTCTAAGAGATGTCTATTTGAATTGTCTCTCTTGGGAAAAGACGCATATGTGCATGTATATGCATCTTTTCCATAAATAATTTTTTGTTCATTCCCATACTCTATGTATTCTAATAAATTTTGAATTAGTAAGCTTTCTTATTTTTTAAATTCAAAATAATATCCCTGTATTCTAAGTATCATGTCTTCCAAACTTCCTTTTTGTGTATGTCTTTTCTACGAATTTAAATAGCTATAGAATATAGAATATAAAGGCATATAACTATGCAATTCTATCAATTTTATCTTTCATTTTACCATTGTCAATATATAAAAAATGCAGTTTGTTTAATACTATGCAAATTTACAACAGAGTTCTCTTTTTCTTTTATTTCAGCCCAAAATACAATAAAAGGTTCCAACGCTGTTTTAAATTTTAATATAAAAGAGAGCCTTTTTTTAAACAACGACTTTTTTAACCAGTTTTGTTGTCGTATCTGAAATACCATAAGGCTTAGATGATGAAAGACATTTCTGACAAAAAGTGATCATAGTTATTACGTAAAAACTATTTTTAAACATTTAACTTCTAAGAAAACAAACTATTATTTTTCTTGTATTTATTGTAAGATGTCAAACGCTGTATCATTTACGAGATAAGAGAACTAAACATTTGATATCCATGTCTGTTTATGTACTGGAAGAATGTTTGTTTAAAGATAAAAATTTGGTTTCTTATACTCACACGATTCATAAATAGCCTCAAAACTTTGTGTTTTAAGGCTGATCGCTTCTTAGAGACAAAGGTAGTAATCCTGATCTGATAAAAAGAAAATGGCATAAAATTATACAAATTTTTCGTTTTTTACATACATATTTTTAGTTTTTTATTTATTTTTAAATAAAAAAGACCTTTCATAATTTTTGAAGTTAATATATTTTATGTCAATCACAAAATAAAATATATATATATTGTCATTTTATATTGCATGTGGTTTTTTTATATGTATATTTACTAAAATTATTTCATTTATAAATAATTATTTTCTTATTTGGTTTATTTATAAAATCTTAAAAAAATTAAATTATCACTTGAGTGACAAATTTACTTGTAATTAATTATTACATTTGTTTAACGTTGACATAAGTGAAAAAGTGGTAAATAATTGCAATTACTCATTTAATTCTTTCCGAATTAATTGATTTTTAAATGAAATACCTTTTAACATTTTTCAGAATTATTTTAATATAGATTTATTTGCATTTTTTATATCAAATTTTATAAACGACAACATTGACCTTGTTAAACCAAGCATGGAGCTATTTGAGGTTTGAGCGTTGGATATCTGAAGATATTAAGTTAAAGAAACAAAAAAGAAATGTCTATGCAGGTGGCCCTAATGTAAGTATGGGTACATTAAATGTGTTAGTTGTAAGGCATTCCACTTTGATGGCGGCCTGATAGCCAACTGGCTAGCGCACTGTCCTTTGGTACCATGCGCATCAAGTTCGAATCCTGGCTGTTGCCTGAAGGCTTGTTTGTAGTTCTGAATCCACGTTAAACTGTAGATCCCGGTTTACTTAGCCCAAAGAGTGCACAAAATTACCGTAGAGTGACTAACCAAACTAAACCCATCCACTTTGATGAAATAGAGGAATGGTACAAAATCTCCACCTCTTTTACTTCAATGGTAGATAATTCCGACTGACAGATTTATTGTATACATGTCTGGCATACACGGCATCGTTTGGCTTGGTTTCACTTATCGAATTATCTAACACGCCTAACCTATCGAGTTATATATCCTGGTGGACTGGATAATTGGATTCCTGGCATACAGAAGAGCGTTTGGTTCGACCTCACTTACCGAATTATCCACCAGAACCCAAAGCGTTATCCACCAGCCTACTCCAGCCTATAAATATCCTGTAAAAAGAGCATATTTACTTTCAAAATTTTATATCATATAATATTTGGATCATCAATAACTAATGCTAATAAATAGACTATAACAGAATAATTAACTTTCAAACTTAAATTGAATTTAAAAAAAACTTTTACTTCAGAATGATATACAAACATAGGAAATTCATCTCATTATTTACTTATGATGCGATATATTATAATTTTAATACAGTCGATAGCGACTGTATTAAAATTATAATAGAAAGGCATAGGCAGCTTGATTACAAATAAATTATTAACTAAGAACATTTTTTGAAGTTTCATACGGCCTCACTTATCGAATTATTCATTACAGATCAAAGTATCACCAGGCCACACCATCCTATAAATATCCTATAAAAAAGGGCACATTTTCTCCAAAACTTTTATATATTTGTATAATATTTGAACCCTTAACAAATAATGCTAATGTTATAGAATAACTAAGTTTCAGATTGATAACTTTTACTTCAGAATAATATGCAAATATGAAATTCAATTCTATCATTTCTTATGATGGAATGCAATCTATTAGAATTATAATACAGCCAGTAGCAATATAGGCAGCTTTATTGCAAATAAATCATTAAATAAGAAAATTTTTCGAAAGACCTTTGTTCAATTTAAAACCTATTCATTGTTTTCAACTTTTAATTTTCTACAAATTTTCAGTTGTTGAAAATTGGTTTCACATAGTTCAGAAATTAGTTGGTTTATTATTAACCATAATGCAGCGTTTAGCACATTTTTCTTAGTACCACATTCGAATCTCATTGCATCTAATTTGAACAAAATATTGAATGTACTTACTGGATTCCGCACTGTAAATTTATTTGGCGATAATGAATTTCGTATATCTCTTCGTGAGAAGCAGAGAATGGTTAAACATGTGGAAGCGATGTTATGTATCTTAAATTTAAATTAGCAGGGTTGCAGAATTTTTGAATACGTAATCATTTCGGTGAAGTTTTGAGGATTCCATCTCGCACTTTGAGCTATAAGTAATGCAAAAGAAATTTGCATATTTGAATACATAATGACAGGGTACTAATTGGCGAACATAATTAGATGAAATAAATAAACGGACAAAGGAATTTTTTAGTATGTAAAATGATTTATGTTCATGGAAATGGGATGACGTAAAACTGTTATTAAGTTATTGCATGCATGGAAGGAATCTTCAAAGTGCATATTTCTTAATATTTTTAGGAAAATATTTTGGAAAGAAAGTAAGTTGTAACAGAGATGTGCACATAAATGTATAAAAATTTAATGAAACCGAAATTGTTAAGTAAATGAATACGTTCATACATAATGAAACCTATTGCCATTTTTGATAATAAACAATTATTTAAATATACATAAGTAAATTTATATTAGCTCCGTCAATCGAAAACAAATATATAATTTCCATAATATAAAGTGCATAACATTAAATGCAACATTGAAGCATGTTGATTAAAATACATTTAAAAACATGTAAGGATTGTGATAACAGAATTCGCAAAATTAAAACTCTTGTTTGAAATACATCTTCTTAGTTTAAAAGTTGTAAATATATTAGTATATATATATATATGTAGAGCATAATTATATTAAACTTAAGCTTAACTAATTAAACGAATGAAAAATATTTAAGATATTTTTTCTTCTTTAAAAAGAATTTTTAATATTACATAAAAATAAATTTTTTTTCCGCTTATAATAAAAAAAAAATGTAAAGATGTTATTTAAAAAAAAAATGTAAAATTTAATGAGAGGAATACTTAAAATTACATTTCTTAAAATAAGGATTGAAATAATTATGCAATTAATTCTCAAATATCAAAAGGAAATACGTGATAATATATATATAAAAAAGAATACGGTATAGTAATAATAATAATAATAAAAATTGTAGAGATCAGATGACAATTAAAAATTATAATAGATAATATTATTATTAAATAATTATAATATATAAAAATTATAATATATAATTGTTTTATTTAGATATATTACTTTAACTATCAATAATCTCTACCATTATTTATTGATCAGCAAATATTTAAGAAACATCACGATTAATTTCTTTCAGACTTAAATTTAATTTAAACAACTTTTATTCAGAATAATATGCAAATTTTAAATTCAATTCATTATTTACCTATGATGCAATCTATCAGAATTTCAAGACAGTCAATAGCAACATAAGCAGCTTGATTACTAATAAATCCTTAACTAAGAAAATTTTTCAAGAGACCTTTGTTCAATTTGAAAGCTATTCATCATTTCCAACTTTTAATTTTCTACACATTTTCAGTTGTTGAAAATTGGTTTCACATAGTTCAGAAATTAGTTGGTTTTGTTAGTAACAATAATGCAGTGTTTAGCACATTTTTCTTAGCGTATTCGAATCTCATTGCATCTAATTTGAACAAAATATTGAACGCACTTACTGGATTCCGCACTACGAATTGTAAATTTATTTGGCGCTAATGAATTTCGTATATCTCTTCGTGAGAAGCAGAGAATGGTTTAACATGTGGCAGCGATGTTATGTATCTTAAATTTAAATTAGCGGGGTTACAGAATTTTTGAATACGTAATCATTTCGGTGAAGTTTTGAGAATTCCATCTCGCACTTTGAGCTATAAGTAATGCAAAAGAAATTTGCATATTTGAATACATAATGGCAGGATACTAATTGGCGAACATAATTAGATGAAATAAATAAACGGACAAAGGAATTTTTTAGTATGTAAAATGATTTATGTCCTTGGTAATAGGATGACGTAAAACTGTTATTAAGTTATTGTATGCATGAAAGTACTCTTCAAAGTGCATATTTCTTAACATTTTTAGGAAAGTATTTTAGAAAGTAGGTTAGTTGTAACAAAGATATTCCCATACAAATGTATAAAAATTTAATAAAACCGAAGTTGTTAAGTAAATGAATAGGCTCATATATAATAAAGCTTATTGGCATTTTTGATAATAAACAATTACTTAAATATACATAAGAGTATATTTATATTTGATCCGTCTTTCAAAAAATAAATATGTAATTTCCATAATATGAAGTGCACAATATTAAAAATATGAATATAATATGTAATAATGAAACATGTTGATAAAAACACAACATTTAATAATATGTAAGGATTGCTATAGTAGAATTTACAAAATTAAATCTTCATAATTTCCATCTTCCATCTTCTCCATAGTTTCCATTCCATCTTCATAGTTTAAATGTTGTAAATTTATTAGTTATATGTAGAGAATGGTAGAACTAAACTTAAAATAAGATGATTGAATAAAAAATATTTAAGATATTCTTTTCTTCTTTAAAATAAATTTTTAATATCACATAAAACTAATTTTTTTTCTTCATCCAGCAAAAAATGCATCGAAAAAAATTTGAATGCAGCGAAAAATATAAAGATGTTGTTTTTTAAAAAATTTAAAATTTTAATGAGAGAAACAATGTAAATTTCTTTTTTTTAAATAAAGGAAAGGATTATAATTATGCAATTAATTCTTAAATTTCAAAAGGAAATACGCGATAATGTACAAAAAAAAAAAAAAAAAAAAAAAAAAAAAAAAGAAAGTACAATAATAATAATAAAAAATTGTAGTAACTCCATGACATTTAAAAAAAATTGTTTTATTTTGATATGGATCTTCAATTATCGATAATTACCATTATTGACTGACTAACAAGTATTTAAGAAGCATCATAAAAATGTATTTTTTATACTAAGATTTGAAATTAAAATTTGAATAAATTTTTTTTATCAAAGCCGTTGAAAAGTGCTTATGTGTACTATGCGCTTTTGTCTGATTATATCTATATTATTTTATTATTATTTAAATCTTAGATTGTTTAAAATTTTTATTTATTATTATCAATGTCTTTTGTTTTTGTTGTAAATATATACATCATTTATATGTTCTATTAAACTTAAACAATAAAGTATTTTCCGTCTAGCTTATATTAGTACTTCTTTTTATGGAATATCCATGGACCTCATATTCCACTCATGCATTTCAAGAGCAGACACCGTGGGATATATAGGGAGAGAATTGGCCTCTAGGAGGTACAGGATATAAATATCCCGAATTTGTGGATGGTATGGTTGAAAATTCTCATTCAATTTGTGAAATTCGTTACAGGCTTGTCACAAACACCACTGAAACCCTTCATTTCTGAAAACCGACAACAACAATTGATGCAGTCATCAAATTCGAATCTGATTCTCTTTATATAATAGCCACTGAGCCACGACAAGTTATGCCATAATGGCAATTGGTTTGTATATATACTGCATCAAACACAAATGAAAAGAAGATGTTTCAAATAAAAAGGAGAAATTGCTAAATAATGAGGCGTGCAATTTCCAAGTTTACCTAAATTATTTTAATTTAAACTATTTTTTGGGATATGTTTGATCCAAATTGTGCTGGCAAAATATGTATATAATGTAGCAGGTTCTAAATCAGGGCTGTTTAACCCACGACTTTTGATTCTCCTCCAGCCAAATGACTGCTAGAAATAAACATAAAATTATAAATTTTCTTACACCAATAAGACTTTTAGGAATTATTTGTACTTGTTTTTTTAATTACATAAAAATAATAAAATCAACGACGATTTTAATAAAATACATCTATGAACGAATATAAACTTATAATGTGGTAAAATAAAACACCAATAAATTTTTTTATGGATAAATAACTATTACATATGCTACAGACTAATCATTAAATCCCAGTTTGACCATTTTCTGTAAATATAGTCAAACTTTAATGACAAAAGATTTATTACAATTTCCAACAAAGACTTGTAGAGCCTATTCATTTTTTAAACCAACTTCCATCCAAACCAGAAAAGGCTTTAGGGTTAGATTTTAAAAAGTAATTTTATGGAATTTCAAGTCATATTCGGATAAAAGTCATATATTTAAACCATATGATGCAAATACAATGCTATGTAAATAAAAATACTTAAAAGTACCTTAATAATAAAACATAAATTCAATGTATTACGAATAAACCTGATGGATAAATAAATTTACATATGCCGCAGATAGATAAAAAACAAATAAATCGCATTATCGAACGATTGATTTGAAACGCCAAAACTTTTTATGCATATATACGAACTAATTCTTCACAAACCTGTTCAAAACTTCTTGAACATTTCTGTATCCAATTCCGAAAGTATTTCTATGGAATTTAATATCGCATTTGGATCAAAGTTCGTATATATTTAAGGCTTATGGTGTAACTCGAAAGACAACTATGTTATTATAAATTGAAAGACAAATATGTTATTCTTATCAGACTTGTAGATCCTATTCACTTTTTAAACCAATTTCCATCCAAGCCAGAAAGGGTTTTAGGTTTAGGTTTGAAAATGTAATTTTATGGAATTTCAAGTCGCATTCGGATAAAAGCCATATATTTAAACCATATGATGCAAATACAATGTTACATAAATAAAAATACTTCAAAATATCTAATGGTAAAATAGAAATTTAATGCATTACGAATAAATCTGATGTATAAATAAATTTGCATATGCTGCAGATAGATCAAAAACAAATAAATCGCATTATCGAACGATTGATTTGAAACGCCTAAAATTTTTATGCATATATACAAACTAATTCTTCACAAACCTGTTTGAAACTTCTTGAACATTTCTGTATCCAATTCCGAAAGGGGTACGATACAGGTTATTGAACGTTGAAAGTATTTCTATGGAGTTTAATATCGCATTTGGATCAAAGTCGTATATATTTAAGGCTTATGGTGTAAATCCAACGCTCCGTCTCGTAAGCTTGCGGTAAACCCAAAATAAAATATTGATTTTCGTGAATATTTCCCTCCGATGCTCAGTTCCAGGACTTACATCATCGCGTTTCAAAAGGATATATTCTCAAGGATCTAGAAGTTTCTTTTTTTTTTTCCTTTCCTATTAGCGATCATTGAAAATGTTATAAAAGCATATGGCTCACAAATTATGCGTCTGACTTCTCAAGGTAACGAATTTATATGCTATAAATTGATATTTATAGCCTGATTACTAGAAAAGTAACTTGGTTAAAATCAGTTCTATATTTGTAATAGTCAGAAAAGGCATAGTAATATTTTCATATTTAGGAATGGTAATGTAAATGAATGTTTTAAATAAGTTAATAATTAAAGAATTTTAGTGAATAGAATAATATCAGAATATAAAATATTGCTTAAGGATGTATGCTTAGCATAAAATGTTTAGGAGAGTATTTACTGAACCTTGAACATAACCTAGAATTTCGATTTAGTTATGCATATTTTTTAAAAAGTTTAATCATTTACTGCTATAGTATAACATCATTTATAACTTTAATCATTTACTGCTATAGTATAAGTTACCTATGGGGTTAGGTATTATTACTGTTAGGTATTATTACTGTTAGGTATTACTACTGTTAGGTATTTTGTAGGTAAAAAAAAATATAATAACCTCAAGATTGAAATGTTTTAATTATCTGTTTAATTATTAAAACTTATATATATATATATATGACTATAAAAAATGAATTTTACAATTTTGTAAAGAAGGTTAAACATTAAAACAATTTTCAGTACTAATTGGTAGACTTTTTTCTACTGTACAGTCCATAAAAATGTTGAAAAAAAAACTCATCTCGGGTAGACTTAAATTTTTTTTTTTTTTTTTTTGCAGTTGAGGAAACGTGGAAGGTGCTGAAAATAATCAAACACAGAGATGCATCCAAAGAATAGTTTGTTGAACTACATTAATAGAAATTGTTGGGATTGTTTAAGTGCTTCTAGTGTCAGAAATGTGATAATAATTGATGAAATCGTGAATCTACTTAAGAATAATTTTAAAAAAGCTGGGGAAAAGGAGACTTAATCGTGAATAAGTTTTATACCCTATAATAAATATAAACATACAGTGTAAAATACTTGATTTTGTGTGTTATATAGCAAATCAAAATTTATTCAATTTTTTCTTTAGTCCATGAAAATCAAATATTTTTAACACTTGTTGGTTGTTTTAGATAATAAAGTAAGAACAAGATTCCTTTCAAGCAAAGATGATCTAAAATTTCACTTTGAGAACAATGGAATTAATTTCTTATTCATAAAAGTTAAATTAGTCGAATACATGCAATACAGTCTTCAAGTTATCCTAAAAGCCAAAATATAACCAACTAAGTGTTAATTGTAAATTATTTGAAACAAATTGGTAAATTATTTTGACTGTACAAAGACTTTTTAATTTGTTAGATGAACAAAAAAAAATCATATTAACTATTTTAAATATGTAAATGCTCCTTTTATTTTAATTAAAATTAAAATGTAAACTAACAAATAAATATTTAAGTATAACCTAGTTTTGTTTAAAAGTTCCATTTAAAAGTTTGAAATTTCAGGTTCTTTTTAAATAAAAATAAAGGTGTACGAATGCTTTTTACACTCACTGCATGTATAATATCATTGAAAACGATATATATACATTGTAGATATTATTGAAATATATATATATATACACTGAAGTGACAAAGGTCATGGGATACCTCTAAACATCGTGTCCGCCCTCCTTTCGCCCGGCGAAGTGCAGCAACTCGACGTGGCATAGATTCAACAAGCCGTTGGAAGTCTTCTGCAGGAATATTGAGCCATCCTGTCCGATTGACGTCCATAATTGTGAAAGCGTTGATGGTGCAGGAGTTTGGGCACGAACAGACCTCTCGATGATGTCCCATAAATGCTCGATGGGATTCATGTCGGGCGATCTAGGTGGCCAGATCATTTGTTGGAATTGTCCAGAATGTTCTTCAAACCAATCGCGAACAGTTGTGGCCCGGTGACATGGCGCATTGTCATCCATAAAAATCCCATCGTTGTTTGGGTACATGAAGTCCATGAATGGCTGCAAGTGATCTCCAAGTAGCTGAACATAAGCATTTCCAGTCAATGTTCGGTCCAGTCGCACCAGAGGACCAAGTCCATGCCATGAAAAAACAGCCCACACCATTACGGAGCCACCACCAGCTTGAACAGTGCCTTGCTGACAGTTTGGGTCCATGGCTGCGTGGGGTCTGCGCCACACTCGAACCCTACCCTCAGCTCTTACCAATTGAAATCGTGACTCATCGGACCAGGCCACGGTTTTCCATTCATCTAGGGACCAACCGATATGCTCACGTGCCCACGAGAGTCGCTGCAAGCGATGTCGTTCTGTCAGTAAAGGCACTCGAGTCGGTCTTCTGCTGGAATAGCCTAAGAAAGCCAAATTTCTCCGCACAGTTCTAAAAGACAAGTCCCTTGTACGTCCCACATTGATTTCTGCGGTTATTTGACGCAGTGTTGCTTGTCTGTTAGAATTTACGACTCTTTGCAGACGTCGCCGGTCTCGGTCGTTAAGTGCAGGCGGTCGACCACTGCGCTGTCCATGGTGGGATGTTATGTCTGAAATTTCATACTCTCGGCACACTCTTGACACAGTGGATCTGGGAATGTTGAATTTCCTAACGATTTCCGAAATGGCATGACCCATGCGTCTAGCTCCAACTAACATTCCGCTTTCAAAGTCTGTTAATTCTCGTCGTGCGATCATCATCACGTCAAAACCTCTTCACACGAATAACTTGAACAGAAATGAAAGCTCTGCGAAAGCACTGCGCATTTATACCTGTTCTACGCGATGCTACTGCCATCTGAAAATTTGCATATTGCTATCCCATGACTTTTGTCACTTCAGTGTATATATATAGGCATTATACTAGTCTTCAAAATTTGCAAAATTTTTATGTGTTTAGATTTATCAATATTCTAGATAATTTAATTTTAATAGTCAAATGTGGTCTGGGTAATAAATAAATATACTCTATTATATATATTTATATAGTTATTTTATATACTTCATGCTGAAAAAAAAATTTAAATTATGGTTTAAGGACCAGAATTTAATGATAGAAAGTTTAATTTATATTTTATATTTTCGTTTCAGATTACACACACATACACACACACACACACACATACACACACACACACACACACACACACACACACATATATATATAAAGATATTTCGCTTATAATTTTCTCTCTCTGAATATATATATAATATATACATGCAATGCATATATACCTAAAGTCAGGCAGGCGGCATTGGCATTGAGTATTTTAATTTAATCCAATGCTAATTCAGATTTTAAGTACCTCTCTAAAGGTTATTAAAAGTGAGTACCATTTACTATTTTTAGATCCAGATCCATTTAAAAAGTATGATTAAAAATAAAAGATTGAAATTAAGTATGAAATTTCCTTTTCTAATTGTTATGATAAACGATTACTTTTTTTTTGTATGAAATAATTTTTTTCTTCTCTTTTCAGGAAATAAAACTTTAAGATCGAGAAAGTTTCTTCCGATAAGAAGTCGTTGAAGCAGTTTTGGAGATGAAATGTATCCGGAAAAAGAATCGGAAGGAGAAATGAGTCAGAAGTATCAACATTACTAAAGTAAGAAAATCGCGAAAGAAGTAAAAAAAAAGGTGCTGATGAAAAAAATCCCGAACAGAAACGTTGATTGGATCAATATATGGCAGTTCTGATTGCGAAGGGTTACATATGGCAGAAAGTCCAGAAGTGATTTTCGTTTGAAAATTGGTCTCTAGTGATTTGTTTTTATCAGAAATCGAAATTAAGTTTTTTCTATTTTTTTTCAACAAATTACGATGTCTAGATGGTATAAAGTTCTTTGATGTTTATTCATTTTTTTCTCTATTCCATATGTTCTTGTAGTTTTAGAGTTGTAGAATTTTTAAGCAGGGTTATTATAAATGTTTGGAGTTTGTATGTTATTTGTTTTATTGGTCTCTGATTCTGATGTAAATAAAATGTAGTCTGATTTTTTTCGTGACATATTCCCTGAGACGTTTTGCATATGATGAGCTCAATTTATACTTTTTGCTTTATTTGTTTGATGTTAGATGCAAGATTAGCTTGCTCAAATATTATTTGACATTGCTAATAAAGTGATTATATATCCTAATGCCAATTTTTATTAACATTACTATCAAATAATTTTTTTTCAATGTGATCCCCTTATCAATTTCTTAAAAATCACGAAGAAAAGATAAAATTTTATTAGTAAATGTAACATATATCAACAAGCAATGTTCTCCAAATAATTACATTTTCTATACATAATAATAAAATTTGAAATAGGAAACAATTGAATTTACCACCCTTTTTAAAAATTAACTCCAATGGAGATTTGTTTACCACATTTTTAGTGTATATTTTGTTTAATACATAACAAAATATGCACTGAAAATGTGCTAAACCAATCTCCATTGGAGTTAATTTTTAAAAAGGGTGGCAAATTCAATTGTTTCTTATTTCAAATTTTATTATTATTTATAGAAAATGTAATTATTTTTATAATAAAAAAATATACTAGGCATTATACGAGTTGTAAAAATTTGCACAGAATTTCTCTGTTTAGATTAGTTAATATTCTAGACACTGTCATTTTTAACGCCCAAGTGCACCATTGATTATAAATTAATATACTCTCTCTCTCATTTATATATATATATATATGTGTGTGTGTAAACCTGACTTAAAGTCTTAATGCCAGTGTTGAAAAGGCATTGAGTATTTTAATTTAATCCAATGCTGATTCAGATTTTAAATACCTCTCTAAAGGTTATTAAAAGAGAGGACCATTTCCTATTTTTAGATCCAGAACCATTTAAAAAGTATGATTAAAAAAAGATTGAAATTAAGTATGAAATTTCTTTTTCTAACTGTAATCATAAACGATTACTTTTTTGTATGAAATAATTTTTTTTCTCTCTTTTCCGGAAATAAAACTTTAAGATCGAGAAAGTTTCTTCCGATAAGAAGTCGTTGAAGCAGTTTTGGAGATGAAATGTATCCGGAAAAAGAATCGGAAGGAGAAATGAGTCAGAAGTATCAACATTACGAAGTAAGAAAATCGCGAAAGAAAGTAGAAAAAAAAGGTGCTGATGAAAAAAAATCTCCAACAGAAACGTTGATTGGATCAATATATGGCAGTTCTGATTGCGAAGGGTTACATATGGCAGAAAGTCCAGAAGTGATTTTTGTTTGAAAATTGGTCTCTAGTGATTTGTTTTTATCAGAAATCGAAATTAAATTTTTTTAAAGTTTTTTTCAACAAATTACGATGTCTGGATGGTATGAAGTTCTTCGATGTTTATTCATTTTTTTCTCTATTCCATATGTTCTTGTAGTTTAGAGGAGTTGTAGAAGAACTTATAAGTAGGATTATAATAGAAGTTTGGATGTTATTTGTTTGATTGTTTTATTGATCTCTGGTTCTGATGTAAACAAAAAGTAGTCTGATTATTTCATAGACTATTCACCCAGAAGTTTAGCATATGACCAGTTCCATTAATACTTTTTGCTCTACGTGTTTGATATTAGATGCGAGATTAGCTTAATCAAATATTTTTTCTACATGGCTAATAATTATATTTTCTAATGACAATTTTCATTAACATTAATATCAAGTATTTATTTTTTCACTGCCATTTCCTCCCAGAGAAAAAATAATTAAAAACCACGGACAAAATATAAAATTTCATTAGCCAATGCTGCAAATATCAACAAGCAGTGTTCCTATGCATTAAACAAGCAATGTTCCTATAGTTAATTTCGCATCAGATTATATATATATTTAGCTTTTAATTCTCTCTCTTTGTATATATATATATATATATATAAACCTGAATTAAAGGCAGGATTGAAAGGGCATTCAATATTTTAATTTAATCCAATGCTGATTCAGATTTTAAGTACCTCTCTAAAGGTTATTAAAAGAGAGGACCATTTCCTATTTTTTGATCCAGAACCATTTAAAAAGTATGATTAAAAAAAAGATTGAAATTAAGTATGAAATTTCCTTTTCTAACTGTAATCATAAACGATTACTCTTTTTTTTTTTGTATGAAATATTTTTTTTTCTCTTTTCAGGAAATAAAACTTTAAGATCGAGAAAGTTTCTTCCGATAAGAAGTCGTTGAAGCAGTTTTGGAGATGAAATGTATCCGGAAAAAGAATCGGAAGGAGAAATGAGTCAGAAGTATCAACATTACTAAAGTAAGAAAATCGCGAAAGAAAGAAAAAAAAAAAAAAAAGGTGCTGATGAAAAAAATTCCCAACAGAATCGTTGATTGGATCAATATATGGCAGTTCTGATTGCGAAGGGTTACATATGGCAGAAAGTCCAGAAGTGATTTTTGTTTGAAAATTGGTCTCTAGTGATTTGTTTTTATTAGAAATCGAAATTAATTTTTTTTAAATTTGTTTTCACAAATTACGATGTCTGGATGGCATGAAGTTCTTCGATGTTTATTCATTTTTTTTCTCTATTCCATATGTTCTTGTAGTTGAGAGTTAGAGTTGTAGAAGAACTTATAAGTAGGATTATAATAGAAGTTTGGAGTTTGGATGTTATTTGTTTGATTGTTTTATTGATCTCTCGTTCTGATGTAAACAAAAAGTAGTCGGATTTTTTTCTTGGAATATTCACCGAGACGTTTAGCATATGATCAGCTCAATTTATTTATGCTTCTTATATGATCAGTTTAATTCTATTTGATTTGTCCAGCATCCACACTTTTATTATGATTCTTTTTATAAATTTTTCTACAACTGTAAAACTACAAGATCATATGGAATAGAAAAAAAAAAAACATCAAAGAATTTCATACCATCCAGACATCGTAATTTGTTGAAAAAAATAGAAAATACTTAATTTCGTTTTCTAATAAAAACAAATCACTAGAGACCAATTTTCCAACAAAAATCACTTCTGGGCTTTCTGCCATAAGTAACACTTCCTTTACTTACTGGTTTTTCTGTTTGCTGTTAGATCTGAGATTAGATCGGTCAAATATTATTCTACATGGTCAATAAAGGGATTATATTTTATAATGTATATTTTATTAATATTAATACCAAATAGGGTTTTTTAATGTGATACTCTTGTTAAAACCCACGAAGAAAGCGTCCTTGGTTATGAAGTAATACACACTCTCTCTCTCACATATATATATATATATACATACATACAGGAAATGAATAAGCGATGTTGTTTACAAGATAATCTTATTCAGCGATGAAATAGGCAAGTTGGCCAGTTGGGTGTGAGACCACCTCTCTCATAGATAACAGTTACTCTATGAGGTACTGATTCAATTGGCGTGCTGATGGTGTCCCAAAGGAATGGCAGTCTATATGCACTCAACTAGTCTTTGTTCTCCGATTGAGGCTCTAGTACAGTGATTCGCAAAGGGTGCTTCTTAGAAGATTTCCGAATGCTCTCTGGGGTATTCCAGAGAAATACGTATGGGCTCATATATAAAAATAAATATAATTTCTCTTTTCTTGCCAGTTTTTCCATTCAAAGATAGTTTCATTACAAAAATAACCTTTCTGATTATTTTCTATTCTTTTTTTTGCATAAAAATATTTCCAAATATCAATGATGAGCCAGAGAACGTTTCCTAGAAACCAAGAACACTAACTCCTACTGCGTTAGAGTCTATATGAATGTTAAAAAGTTTCCATTACAGCCTCCGAGAGCCTGCCGTTTGTAAGTAGTAGTCTGTAGGGTTGAATGCCTGGATATAAAACTGTGAAGTGTCAACAGTGGATATTTATTTCTTAGAAATGTGGTTATACTGCGCCTACAATTATTTGTAGCTTTTAAAACGTGTTCCGATTTTAAAATTTTTGAGAACCTGTGCTCTAGTAGTTGATTATGAGGCCTTCCCAGCTTCTTTTTGGATGTGTTGATTCGAGCTTTCTGTTGTATGTCTAAGCCCACCAGTTATTTCGTGACGATTCACATTTCGTTCATCGATCCATCTGGTCCAAATTCCATGCATAATGGACACATCTATGTGCGCTGTAACAGCTATAAGGCGGTATTCCGGGACACCAGCCCTTCGTAACCCTACAATTTGACTCCTCGTAAAATCGTCTGAATATTGGAACTGCCTTCGTGATCTTCGTCCAGGCTTCTCTTAATCCACACGTGTCTTCTGAACTTCTCGAAATTTTCGATACCGTAGGTGACAGAATGTCACGACAGTTGTTTCATATGCAGTTTGTTTCCCTTTTAACCCCCTCTAAAATAGCGTGACCAACTTGCATTTTAAATCATCTGAATAACTTGTTCAGATCTGAATAACTTCTTGAAGATTCTCTAAAATTTGCATATTTATTCAGCTGGACATTGTATTTTATATATTCACTCTTTCTTTCTCTCACTCGCTCTCTATATTTATATATAGATTATATTTGAAATCTTGTCATTTAATTGTCCTCATGTTCATGCCTGCATTTGATTTTAATCAGTGGTTTCAGTAGGTGCTGATAAAACGAAACTGCTGTGAATGGTGGTATGAATGCTCTATTCTGTAATTATTTACGCAAATTATGGTTTATCCCTAGCAGTACAAGTTCTAAAATCGACAAATTTGGTGTATTTAAAGCATTAGCCAAAGTTCTTCCGAGTTTAGAATACGCAATACATTTAATGCACTAGGTTTCGTGCATTAAGCCCGCAAATAAATTTTCGATGCAAAGGGGGTGGGTTAAATTACCATCGAACCTTATTTGGAATCATGAACTATTTTAAAGCAATTTTAAGTGGATTCGTTTATTTAAAGAAATACTCTTAGGTGAGTGTAAGTGTGACTGTATCAGTGTCAACAGACGATTAGAAAATTCAACAAACACAATAAATAAATAATAATTATAATAAATAGTTCAGTCATTGATATATCTTTGAAACTTTATTGAACCTAATATCAATAACTTTGCATGGTCAAAAATAAAAAAAAGTAGTTAAATGTAGTTAAGCAGTGAACTTGATTTTGAATCAGAAACTTCAATATAGCATTCAGTTATAGCAACATGGTTTTTCGGGTATTAACATTTCTCAGCCTATATCTAACAGATTTGGCAAATTTTGAAATTTACACCAATAAATGGGTTAAACTACATTTGTTTATAAACTACTACGTTATTCCTTAACTTTAATCAGCATTAATATTTTACATATATCTAAATTACAATCCTCCATTTTTACTACATTCTCAATCAAGACTTGATAAAATGAATGGCTTGGTAAAATGAATATAATTAATTTTTATTATCTAAAATAGAATGTAAATGTTTTAAAGCTTGTTTATTATTGCTATAATAACCAAGAAAATTTTTGTAAAAAATTGCTTTCACATTTTTTATATTTTATGGATAACTCGCAGTGTTTATTTTTAAATATAAGCAAGTTCATTTCCAATTATTTTTCATTATTAGAGCTTCTAGAGGTAATTTTTAAGTTTCTATTCATGTGATACACAAATTTGGGCATTTTTTGGAAGCATTTAAAAGGCACTATTTCATCATAAATGGTTACTTTTAAAAATTGTGTATTTTAATGAATTCAATAAATTGGCAAATATCTTGGAGTAAATAAATTGCTGAAATATGAATGATTTCAAATAATCTCAATATTATAATTAAATGTTTTATAAAAAGTATTTTACATTTATTATCTTGAGCCTAGAAAAACCTGGTGGTTAGTGCATAAGTGCTCAGTTCAAAAAGATTCCGCAAAATACAACAAGTCGAAAGTTTTCGTGTGAAATTTTGGAGATAAATCTATAGACAGAAAAATGCCTCGATTGGTTTTTTTGATACAGATGGATGATAAAAACATCGTTAAATTCTATTTTGGGTGATATGCTCTACGTTGTTATGATAAAAAGTGGGTATAACCTCTTTAGATTTCCACTTTTGATGATGTTCTCTAAACTACAATGATAACAAGTGGGTATAACATAGTAAGTTTATCGTGGTATACTTGCAATGTCGTATCAGACAGAATTATCTTAAAATAATTAACAAGCATTTGAAAACAAAATTTAAATTTTTTTAATTCGATTATATTTCATTGGACTTTATTCAAGTATCCACTTTAAAACGTAGTTTTTAATTGAAAGAACTATCATAAAACAGGTAAATTAAACTTGCATTATATAATGAAATACTAGAGAATTGATTTTAACAAATAAGTAGAAATACAACAATTTATTATTTTATGTCTAATGCCAATGAGTAAGAGTTTTAGATCAATCGTAACAGCGGACTAGACATTTGAATAATTTATTCTCACTATATGTCTTAACTTTATATAACAATCTCCATAAAGTAATTTCTTTCTTACATTTCGATTATAGTTCAAAGAAAAAAAGTTTTGAGGATATACTCACTGAAAATAGTTTCATTAAGTTTTGTAGTAACATTCCTTTATTATTCAGTGAACATTAGTTATAATAAGGGTAAATATGGAATGGTTATTTCTTAAAAATATATTTTAGGTAGACAAATATGAAAAATTATCATCAATAATTTCAGGAATTCCTTAAAATTTTCTAGTTTTATATAGAGTTTGAGATTCAACTTTCCCAGGATCAAATACTTCAATATTCAGTGTGTTAGGAGACATAAGAAGTTATAATTGAATGAATAGATTTTCCACATTCAATATACGCTCAAGAGCCAAAACATTATGACCACCCCTACATTTTGCAATGAACTCGCCTGGATGATGTGGAAGGGACGTGATCAGGTGGAAGGGGTATTTAACTGGTATTAAGTGGTGGAATTAATCCACGCCAAGGCGGGTTGAAGCTGTGTTGCGCGCCAAAGGTGGGCCAACTCGTTATTGACAGGTGGTCATAATGTTTTGGCTCTTGAGTGTATGTTTCACAAAGGAATGTATACATATTTTACACATTTAATAAATGCTTTACGAAAGAGTAAATGAATTTCACACAGTATATGCTACGAACCAGTGAAGGAATTTATCACTTTTATGAGTGTTACGAATAAATGTATATATTTTACATATTCAGTATGTGTGTTACGAATAGATGAAAATATTTCTCACATTCAGTGTATATGTTGTGAATGAATGATGACGAGGTTTATGATAATCTCACATTACATACGACGAGTTTTTCATTTTTATTGTTAAACGATATTGTAATTAATAATTTCTCACCATATTTCAATCCCCATGATTTTAAATAAAAAACTAAAAATATTATTTCTATAATTAAAATAAATTTATACAGTGTGATATAGATGGGACTAGGTATAAAATTAAAAAAAAATATTTTACTAAAATCAAAGAAGTATTAATTCTCACAAATATTGTTAACTTGTAAGAATTCATACTTCTTTGATTTTGGTTAAAATTTTTTCCATCATTAACTAAACATCTTAATCTACCTTACAAATAGCACACATTTAAAAAAAAAATTACTGTTTAATCTTAAGGATTTCTTATTTAAACTGGTTTTTTAAATTTTATTTTAAACTTTAAAAAATACTTAGCCCTCGAAATATTTTTGTTCTTATGAAAAACACATTGTTCGAAATTTGATAAAAGATGATGGAATCAACTAATTAAACTATTTTATACGTTGACAACAAATTTTATTTAATAAAATGCTTTCTTCTTTAAATAATAAACGTAATGTACATAAGCTCTTTGATAAATATCTACTATTCGCTTTTATTTTAATTTTATTATAAAACAAAATAATTTACAATAAGTCATTAAAATATTAATTATACCAATAAAAGTCAAGCCGTAGTTCATTGGCAGCATAAGTGAGGAAAACATTTTTGAATTCTCTATAATAATTGCTTCCTATAGAAACATTCCGTACAGATTTTGTCTTCATATGTTAACATCTCGCATTGATTTGCACTATTATTGGAAGTTTTCTGGGCTTCCATACAATATTTAAACATAATTGTGGCCCTAATTTAGTATTAAATGGTTCATTTGTATTCAAATAAAGAAATAGATTAATCAATACTGATTGCTTATTATCCGGGCATGTTCCATTTATTATGGTGGTATGTAATTGTGAATGGAAGGTGGTAGGTAATTGCAATTGGTATGAAGCTAAACATGTAATATTCTTCGCCATTAGTACAACAACCCCATGGTGGGGCAAGGCCGTCTGCTTATTAGAAGATTTCGAGACAGGAGGTGTCTTTCTTTTAGGGGTAGGGTTGTCAGCCCAACACTCAACAAAAATATAATATAATAAACTTAAGAAAGACCCAATATATTATTTTCGGCAGAGTAGAAAGCTTGTTTGTGCTCAGCTTGCAAATTTCAGATTGTACAGCTTGTAACATACGCAACTCGTATGGTTCAGATTATGCAGTTCCTATTAAGCTCATCTTATAAGGCTCAGTATGCGTGTTTTGTAATATGCAGCTTATAAGACTCATACATTAGTGGCCTCCGTTGTAGTTATTTGCTTACAGAAGCGACTGGTATTGTGGTGGCGAGTAACAATTATAATTATGGTATATGGTGATTGTGGCAAAGCATATCGCATTGGCAATAAGTTTGTCTGATGAAGAATTTCCGCGTTTCTTTTTATAGAGCATATGAATGGAGTAGCCAGACCTAAATATCCTCCTAATGAGGAAATTTGCAAATACTAGCACAGTTGTCACTGTAATTTAATGCAACTCTGATATGCGCATTAATTATTCCTGCAGTTACTCGTCATTAAGCATTTTTCCTTTTTATAGCTGTAGTATAGCAAGTATCATTGGTATAAGGGATACGGGTTCACCCCTCCAACATATGTGTCCACATGTCCGGTGTTGAAATTTTTATAAATAGGAAATAGATTTATTAGTTATAGCTTGAAGTAGATTTCTTAAAAAATATTTAAATTTTATTAGATAGTCATGAGTGAGGAAAAAAAATGACTTTAGGGTGGGATTTTTTAGATATTCTAAAGAATTGTTACTCTTTGTCAAGCCATTAAGAAATGCTACTCCACGTAGAATGCTGCAAAATAACTTGAGGGACAAAATTATTTATTTGTTAACACATAAGCCATACTATGTTAGCTATGTATAAGCTATGCTCTAAATTACTATGCATATAAACACAATATGTCCAAACATCTATTTTCTAATTTATTTATTTCAAGTTTTCTCTAGTGTTACCTTAGTTACTGACAAAGTACAACTATAAAAATATATCAGATCAACTATATCAGTTTAACTATGAAAATAAACACTGCTGCAAATTTAATGGGAAAAATCTAAACAAAGGACATTAACAACGTCAAAAAATTTAATGAAAAAAGAGACAAAACATGTAACCTAATATTCAACTTACATCCCAATTTATAAGAAAACAGACAAGAAAGCAAATAAGATATTGTCTAAGATGTTCACAATTTGTAAAATTGAATATCAGTTACTTTCAAAGTGTGCATATTGCATCCACAATCTCAATATATATCGCAGCTAAGATGGGATAAATTTTTGATGGCAACTCTCAGTAGACTTTTTATTGGATCAGCATTAAAGCATTTGCCTTATATGTAAACAGAAAATGCAGACAGCCTGTGTTTGGACATAGGCTAGACGCACACGATTCTCGTTTATAGAGGTTTCAATCGTTCATATCAAATAATTAAATAAGTAACATTAGTAGGTTTGACAAAAATCATGCCAAACACATAGAATAATTCAAAATCAATGACAGTTTTGAATAAGATTACTAAATTATTATGCTATGAAGTGTATATTCCTTTAGTATACAAAATTGTACAATAAAATATCATTAATTTTGGCTTGAATCCATTGCATAATTTTCTCATCATGAATTCTACAAGTATGAATAATTAATTTTGTCTTTAGTTATATTTAAATACATCATAACGTTTATCAAAAGTACTTACGAATGATTCATGCTTTGAAATTAAAATTTGTCTGTATTTTACTGAGAATTCAATATTATAATAAATCGTTGCACAAAGTACATTTAAAAGATTGAAAAATTGAGAATAATTTATGATATTCAGAACATTCTCAGTACTCTCTCTCCTTAATGAAACCTGTCTATATAATCCATATATCCAATATTACCATTTAAACAAGCGTTTGAGATTTAACTTAAACGTTTATAAACAAATACATTTTAACATATTTCTGAGAAATTTTAATCTCGTAAGATTAGAAATAACTATGCAAATCAATTTCATCATGTGCAAGAATTCAATTTGCCAGAATGCAGAATTTCCTGCCAGTGATATTGAAATCTTTCAAGACATACAGGATTACTTAATCGTAGAAGATTTCGTATCACGTTTATATTTCTGGCCATTTCGTACAGCCATTAGACTACTTGAGTTAATTAATTGTTTAAATGTAATCCAATATGACTTTCCTACTGATAAAGAGCTTAGCTTAATTATTACCAGGAAACAGGCATGGACTATTTTAATGATACGGGGCAAATAGCGTCTACAGAAAATTATATGGAATTATTGAATATTTCAATAGTTTGGAATAAATAAACAAAAAGCAAATAATGAAGTAAAAAGTCAAACTTGACTTGAAGTGCTGTATTGTAGAGGTGGACAAGAAATATAAATGATAATAATTGTGAACAGACGATTCCTTATAAAATCTATTCTTGTTTATTTGCTTCGAAGACGAATGTATAGTAAATGTACTAGGGAAATCCTTTTTTTTTTTGCTTCAATAGCACATAAAAGCAATTTTAAAATATTTACTGCCTATATAAATAATGGAAATTCAACTATAATATAGAAAATAAGAAAAGTTAAGTTTTTGACAGATTTGATGCATAGCAGATTATTTTATTTATTCACAGTATATTCTTTTATGAAAAAACATCGTAGAAAATATTTCATTTAACAAAAGTTTTATTCAAGCGCTATATTAACTGTCATTGAAGGATTTTTAAATTGCTATTTTTACTTGTCATCCAAACCCTGAAGTACTGACAATTCACTAATTTTATTATGAATTTAATTTCCTTTCTAGTATTTTGAGCACTTTCTAGCTAATTACAAGCTATCTTTGTCTCGTGATTGATATTGGCTTAAAGTATTGATATATACATAAATAGGATACATAGAACTCCATCTACAGAACTAAGAATACATGAAGTGTTGAGGTAGTACTCAAAGATCACAAATTTGGAAGTAATACAGATATATTTAGGAATATTGCAGAAGAAAGTTATGCATAAGTAAAAAATGAGTCACTTTGGCGAGTCATACATTATTTAGTATACATATACATTATTTAGCATGCCATGGAACATTATCTACGTTGATGTTATTATGTAGTATATTCTTTATTAATTATCCTCATTGCTTATCTAATTCAGATGTATGTCAATATTGCTCCGCCTTCCATGATATCATAAGTGCCTTCATTGCCAGGATATAGAATACCTGGCAGGAAAATACAGTACGTAATAAAAATGAAGTTAATATTTTAAAATTAGCCAGTATATAGACAAATATTGCCCTGCTGATAAATGACGCAAGGGAATTTGATAGCATAGGATGGTTATAATATCTCGTACCATAGAAAGATGGCTGCAAGGTATCATTATCGAAGATAAAAGTCGTTGCCTTGAAGATGACTACATGTGATTGATTCTCTAAACAGAATACTCCCAAAGTTATTTTAATTATCAATTGGCGATAGTAGAGTGGCTTGTTCACTTCCATATGTGAATATAACCGCACTGAAAAAAGTGGTCCTGTAAAAGTGTCCCATAGATTAATTTGCTGCAATTCAGTCTAATATAGCTTAATCAACCTTTTCGAAATTTCTATAGTTAGTAACGAACCTCGAATCCAAAGTTTGTCAGTCGTCTTCAAATGATATCTATTGATAGCGTCATTATCATGTGTATTATAGAATGTACAACTGCTTGTAAGTTTAAGCATGTTCTCCACACTCTAGATAGCCCGTTTCTATTTCGTTGGCTCGGGAAGGTCTGATACCGTGCTATGTTGACATTTTCAATGCTTAATATACTGTTGCCTATTTAGCAACTACAATATATCAATAAAATTAAGTTGCCGGCTTATTAATATTAATCTGCCTTTCTGAATTATGTGGCATGACCACATTTTTAATTTGGGTAACGATATGTTGCATTAGTAAATATGTCTTAAAAACCTTCTTATCTGTAATTTTGTGTAGTTAATCTGACAACGCAATTGAAAATGAGAGAAATCACCATTTCTGTCAAATACTCTTCTCTGAGTTGTTATTATTATTTATACAAAAACCGACTTTCGTTATTTTAATTGATATATCATTTAATAATATAACTGCTTAATATCCATTTGTATGATATACTTTTTATGAATGTAACTCATACCTTCGAAGGGCAAATAATCTTCGATAGTATTTTAATACCCTAAATTATTTTCATAGTAGTATTTAAATAAAGGCATAATTAAATAAATTCAAAGTTTAAAAAAATAAATACCTTCCTTTCATTCATTGATCGTAAAATATTTGCATGTATTTTAGACCTAAAGTGTCTTAATATAACGCATCTGAAATATTAATTATCATTATATTCGTAATTCAGCTTAAACTGCTAAAATCTAAATTCTAAATAGCTGCCATTCGACAGAGTTTTAACTTTTTTTGCAATTCTACATGTTTATTTAATAGTTTTAGTTTATCATAATAAATAATCTTTTTTCTAAGAAATCATTATACATTATCTTGACATTTGATAGTATTAGTATTATTAAAATATCACTACCGATTAAATTTAGTAATATTCTAGTATTTTTTTGAATCGTTTCCGATATCTGCCCAGTCTTTTACTTGAGAAATTAATCTTGTAACAGCACATTTTTTTGTAGGATGTTTTCTACAATTTTGTGCAAGGTTTCCCTTTTTCTAAAATATGTATTTTGTTAATTATCTGCTAGAATTTAATAAACTTTAATTAAAAAAGCTTTAAAAAATTTTTAACTTTGAAAATTTAATTAAACTTTATTAAATTCCAGTTGATAATTAACAAAATACATACTAGAGATAGAAAGGTGAACCTTGCATAAAATTCTATAAACCATCCTACAAAAGAAAATGTGCTGTTCCAGATTAATCTCTTAATTAAAAGACTGAGCAATTATCGGATTTTAGAAAATTTTAGAAAATGCTAGAATATTATTAAATTTAGTCGGTGTTACTTTTCTAATAATATGGTATCTAATGCTGTGATAAAAGACATCTTGAAAAGAATTCATTTTTTTAGTTAAACTATATACAAAGGAATTATAGAGTACATAAAAGTAATATTTCTTATAATAATAAATTAAGTATTTTTAATTATGTTTTGTTCTTTTGCCTATTATAATTTGTTTGCTATTAACTATAAGGGTTTATATTAGAAATTAGCTGTCCCGATTATAATTTATTTTGTTTAAATTTTAAGTTTTTGCATTTTTGCAAGTTTTTTCATTTTTTATCATTTGCATGTTTTTATTAAAAATACAAATATATCTCAAAATATAAAAATAAGATCAAATAAAAAGATAAATATATTTATTTCAGACGATAGTTAATATTATATACATCATACATATATATAGTTTACTATAATAGTTTTAATTATCAGGCAATCATATTTCACGCTCTAAATTTTCATTCAACTTTTTCAAAAATATAAAATTGAACATAGAGAAACAACTTTTGCACTAAATGATATGTATTGGTTTTAATCTGACATGCAATTCATACTCACTGAAATCTCAAAGAACAAGATTTTACATATTGTTAAAAGAAATTCTGTCTGTTTCGTCAGGGAAAAGGCCTCTTTAATAAAATATCTACATAACTTCGATTAGTGACATTGAACTACATGAAATGGGTTAAATATATTTCCAATACCCAGAAATATTACTCTGTATAATTTCTTATATAATTTATTCAGAAAATAATTAAGCAGCATTAAAATAATTAATTAAGCAATTTTTCTCTAAAACTTTTTGAAAATATTGAAATGTATTTGGAAATTATTATTATATTATTATTATTTGAATTATTTTGAAATTAATTTGTTTCTTTATAATTATTAATAGTTTGGTTTCTTTCGTTTCTTTATAAAAGAAACATAATTATGAAGTTTATAAACTTTTTCAGAGCTTAGATGAAATGAAAAAAAAATATAAAACATTTTTGCTTTATTATAAACAGGAAATATAAAATGCTTAAATATAAAATATAAAAAATGAATTGCTTAAATATAAAATATGAAAAACAAAATGCTTAAATTTAAGATATAAAATCATACATATAATTTTGGTTTCTTTATGAAAAAAAACATGATTATGAAGTTTTTTCAGATCCTTAGACGAAATTAAAAAAAAATATATAAAACATAAAATATAAAATGCTTAAATATGAAGTATGAAAAACAAATGTTTAAACATAAAATATGAAAAATGAAATGCTTAAATATTAAATATGAAAAACGAAATGCTTGAATACAAAATATGGAAACCAAAATGCTTAAATATAAGACACGAAATCATACATATAATTTTTAAAGAATTGCAAAAGTTATTTTATTGCAAACGAAATGTTAATGTGGAATAAATTTACTGTATATCAAATTAAAAAAATCACTGTAATTATATGAATAATTCAAATATTAATAGAACAACTGAACTTTTAAAGATCATTTACGATAATTTATGTAAACGCTTATTAAAGAATAATTGTGAATAAGCAAACCTCAACATTTAAAAAACCCCACTATTTTATATAAATTTATTCTTTTATATAAAATATCTACGGAGAAACTTGCATCGCAAGCAGTTTTTGCAGTATTTTTAAAACTATGACTCCAGTTTAAAAATATTCAGAAATCCTAACAGTTCTCGAGATTTTAAATTCAACCAAGAATGCTCTCGACACATTGTATATTATTTGAGAATTTTAAAGTAAGATGTATATTTTGGAATAAAACGTGACATTGCTTATTCAAATCACGTACTCTGCTACTACTAGAGAGTTTGTACTTGAATAATATAGACATGTATTTCTTTACTTGAGAAAGCTTAGCAAATTATAATGTGTGCAAAATAGATGGGGATATATTTTGATTTTTTAATATATGTATGGATGTTCATAAAATAAAAGTATTTTAAATGTATGCATTTTTAAGAAAGTTTGAAAATTTTAGGAAATTTTAAAATTTAAATTGAAGAACTCCATTCTTAACAAAAATAGACAAAAAAGTTATATTAGAAATATAACTTTAAAAAAAATATAACTTAAAAAAGAATGTATTTTATATGTAATTTTATACCAAAAAATATTTTAGTACACAGAATTTGTATTAATAGCCTATCAATGAAGGAGGCAATTTTATTATAATTGCAAAATTAAAAGAAATTTACACTTACAGTAGAGTGCATTTTAGAAAATAAAGTTTAATGTAAATGGGCAAACATAAACCAGCAATAAAATTAAAATAATAGCAAGAATAAAAATAAAATAATAACAACAATAAAAATAAAATATAAATAAGAAAAAAAGCAAAATAACAATAACAATAAAAATAAAATAACAACAAACATTGCTCATATTTGTTTATAGCAAAATTTTCAATGCTTATTTTATTTTTAAGCTAAAATGAGGTTAAGGGTTTTTGTGGCAGCTTTCCAAGTGTCAAAGATGTATTCGTTTCAACAACTAATATTAATGTGTCTTTAAATATAAATATATATGTTTAGACTGAATAATCGTATAATAATAGTTCTTTAGCAATTAATGTCACTTGCTTTTTTAATTTTCGAATTTGTCCTTCCGTTATCTTTCGTATCCTTAAAAATAATGTTATTAATTTCTGATATAGGTGGATATCACTGGGCAATAAAACCGTCAGTTTCATAATTGTAATAGAATATTTACATTAACATATGTATACATATGCATAAGAATGTATATAGTTGTAGTGAATTAATCATTGAATTATTTTAGTTCTCTCAATATACAGAAGCAGTAGATGCAATTTTATCTAATGTAATTCTGAAAGATGATCCAATGATGGCATTTTGATATCATTTTTAAAATAATTAATTGTAATGTTAAGAAATATTACATAGAAGAAAAAAAAAGATTTAATTTTCAAACCTTGGCTACTTTTTACAAAATAATCAACCACGTGCCTTCAAACCAATATTTGTAGACATATAATTGAGTTATTGGTAAATTTATTTGTAACTAAAAACACGAATAAATTAAGTTGAAATACAATAATTTGTATTTCTGTAATACAAGTACTATTTAACAATATTGTGTTCTTTTCTTAGATTTCACTTCAATTCACAGGGCAAATATGTACTTATTTTTACCAAACTCATTACTTACTTACTTATATATATATATATATATATATACTTACTACTATATACTTACTTATATACTTAATAATAAGAAAGTATATATATACTTACTTTTTATATACTACTTACTTACTTACCAAAACTTACCTGCTTTATATTTACCAAATAAAATGAAAATAATTCATATAAAATTTTAACGATTTTATCAATTTCTCATTCAGAAGATGGATTTTGTTAACAAATGACATACGAATAATTATACATTTATTTATTAAGTTTAAAATATTATTAAAGAAAGAAACGTTTCTCTAAAATCCTTTTCTACCATCCCTTAAAATTACCACACATTTTTTATTCCATACTTTACGTTATTCAGTGCTTTCCTTTTAAAATATTTTCCGGTATAATTAATCACCCTAATGTACTGCAAGATAAAAAACAAAATATTGCTGCTTCATCTTTAGGGATAAATTCTGGATAACAATTCCCTGTCGTAGGGGAAAATTTTGCCTTTTAGTTGCCGGACTTCAATAAGATGAAGTTTTCAAAAACCATCAATGAAATAGTGGCAACTTCCACGGTTTTCCATGGTGAGGGCGCTGGTGGAGAATCCGGACAGAGTGCAAAAATGGTAGAAGCTCTTGGCTCGTTAGTTAGGATCGAGCTGTTGCTCTCGGCCGGATGACCGGTTGCCTGATTCTCGAGGCCGGATAGGAAAGTTTCTGACTTCTCTTCTTGCTCTTCTTCATCACCATCCCATCCTTCTCCTCTTTGACTGACTTTTTCCATTGCATCCGCACAGGTGAAGATGATGGCCTTTTTGAGATTCAGGTATGTTAAAAAGTTGAGAAGAAACTTCTAACTTTTGTTAAGTGATTATAAAAGAAAATAAAGTTTGTTAAATATTTCAAAACTTAGGAAAATATTTTTGTTAAGACAATCTTTTCTTAGAGTTTTTTTAAGCATTAAAAAGTACTTCAAAAATTTAGATGTATTGATTTGGTTACCATGGTTGTCAGTTATTTTAAATAAACAATTGTTTTTGTGTCAAATATATTTTATTATAAATGTTTCAAAATTTCACTTCTCGTTAAGTGATTATAAAAGACAAATAAAGTTTGTTAAATATTTCAAAACTTAGGGAAATATTTTTGATACGACTATAACTTTTTTTCGAGTTTTTAAGCATTAATAAGTACTTTAAAAATTTACATATATATTTGGCTACAATTGTTGTCAGTTATTTTAAATAAACAATTGCTTTTGTGTTAAATATATTTTATTATAAATGTTTCAAAATTTCAATTTTGTTAAGGGATTATAAAAGAAAATAAAGTTTGTTAAATATTTCAAAACTTAATACATATTATGGGAAATATTTTAGTAAGAATATAGTTTTTTTTCAAGTTCTTTAAGCATTAAAAAGTATTTAAAATTATTGGATTTATTGATTAGATTACAATGGCTATCAGTTATTTTAAATAAACTATATTTTTGTGTTAAATGTATTTTATTATAAATGCTTCAAAATTTCCTCAAATTTAAGGAAAACATTTTTATGAGGATTTAGAAGAATTTAATTTTTTTAAATATATTGAATAACTTAATAATAGTTTTATTATCATTGACAGTTATTTATTTTTTGAATGAAACTTTCAACCTTTGTTAAGTGATTAAAAAAGAAAATAAAGTTCGTTAAATATTTCAAAACTTAATACATATTCAGGGAAATACTTTTGATAAGAATATATATTTTTCTCGAGTTCTTTAAGCATTAAAAAGTACTTAAAAAAATTCGACGTATTGATTTGGTTGCAATGGTTGTCCGTTATTTTACATAAACTATTGTTTTTATACTAAATATATTTTATTATAAAATATTTCAAAATTTCTGAAAATTTAAGGAAAGCATTTTGATGAGGATTTAACTTAATTTCACTTTTTCTAAAAATATATTGAATAACATAAAAATAATTTTATTCTCATTGGCAGTTATTAATTTTTTGAATGACACTTTATGATCATGAAACATGAGCATGAAACTTATAAAACTTAACTTTTTTTAAAATAGTTTAGAGCAAATGTTTCAAAATTTTTTGAAGAAAATTTCTGTAGAATATACTGATAGAGAGTTCCTTTTCATTTTCTTTAAATACTATATATAATTTGAAAAAGTTAAGTGTGATTTTACTTGTATTGGGAAAAGGGTTTTTAAAAAATTTAATCTAAATTTTAGGAATAATTTTTCAAAATTTCATATAAATATGGAGATGAACTTTTAATGATGTCTTTTCTAACATTAATTGCTTTTTAAAGGTTAAAATACCAAGAATAATTTACACATTGGATTGCTTCTTGAGTTTGCAATTTATTTTTAAAAATGAAGCTTTTTATGTTAGAATAAAAGAATAAAATAATTCAGGTCACCTGACAAAGTTTTTTATAAAAATTTAAGTATTTGGGGAAATTTTATTTTTATTATTTTAAAGTATTGCAAAGTAATTATATATCTATTCGTTGAATCTTATTTAGTTTATAAATTAAACTTAAACAGTTTAAGATACGTATTTCAAAACTTTATTTAAAATTAATGAAAAAGTTTCGATGAACTTTTGTTTATATTCTTCTCTAATTTTTACATATCATAATGGACATTTCTCAAAAAAAAATTTATTAATAAAATCGTTTTTCTTGCAATAACTGATTTTTAATTTGGTAAAAAAATTATTGCGTTTGTACGTATATTAGAGCAGATATTTAAAAATTCCGTAGATATTTATTAAGAAACTTTTGTTGTAAAGTTTTTTATTCTATAAACATTTTGGCAATTTTGTTTGATTAAAATTTAAATAATTTATCGCATTTAAAAGCATATGACATGTTTGCATTTAAAAGCATGCATTTATTGCATGCACATGCTTTATTGTATTTAAAAGCATATGACATGCACATACATTTAATTTCATTGCAAATAATTATTGTTTTTTAAATACATTTATTTGCAGTGAAATTAGATACGTTATATTGTCTTAGGTTTAGATAATTTTGCCTTTCCATTAATGTAAAAATTTTGCAATTATAACAATCGATAGTCAATAATGTTTTTAAATTTTAAGATGCATCTATAATGAAATTTTTTCAATACTTTAAATACAGAATACATTTTTAAAAAAGTTTCAAATAGACTCATTATTGATATTGAAATTATATTGATATTGATAGTGATATAAAAAATTTGCATATTTTTGTATAATTTTGGAATATATAACTGTTATAACTCTGGAGTATATAACTGTTATAGCTCTGGAGTATATAACTGATATAGCTCTGAATTATATCTAGTTAAAGCTTCGAAATATATTAATTCTATAGTTCAGAAATAAATATAATTAATTAATTATTTTGGAAATAAATCTATAAGTATAAGTATAATAAATTGAAGATTAATTGCATTATTCCAATACTATGCCATATAATTCTATTACTCTAAAGTATATAGATGAATACAATGTATTTATTACATATATTTTGTTTAATCAATAATATTAAAAAGTATAAACTAATTCAATTTTATTTATTAAATTAAATGAGAGAGAAATTCTATATCTTTCGATTTTTGTGCTACATAAAAAAAATAACATAGACACACATAAGATTAAATTACGGCGCAAGTTCTGTTTAAGGGAAGTAAAACTGTTATTGATAAATTAATTTTAAATTTCTTTGAAAATTGTAAAAGGAAGTATTTAATTAATAATTAATTACTAGTTAAACTTTAATTAGTTAGAAGTTAACGGAAGTATTTTAAAGAATTAACTATTTTAAATATGTATATTTCATTCATGCTTTCAAATTCCAGTAATTACTTTTACTTCTAGGCAAAAAAATTCGTCTGCAAATAATATTAAAATATGTAATAAAAGTTGGCATCAAATTTTTGTTTTGATAATTAAAAAGATTTTTTACTCATATAATGTTTGATAATAGAGAGTTTTTGCATACCGTACGTTAGTTACCGTAGGACGTCCGTTAGCTTTTTCTCCCTAGCGCGCATGCTCATAGGAAACTGAGCATGCGCGCTAGGGAGAAAAAGCTAACGGACATCCTACGGTAACTAACGTACGGTATGCAAAAACTCTCTAATAACCAAAGCAATTACTTTTACATTTTCTTCATTGACTTTTAATAACTGATGCATTTTAATTTCAATTATTTGAAACATCATTTATCTTAATTAGCATGTTAAATTTTCAATTGAAAGAGAAATTGCCTTATTAATATTAAAAACTGCATACATTAGATAGCAACATTATAATTATTTATATGTATTTGTTAAATACAAAATATTTTTATAACATAAGTTAACATTAATATTAATAATCCATTGTTATCAAGAGAAGGAATAGTTTTCTTTTAAAATGGAATTGACCGATCCTTTTGAAATTCCAACATCATCAGCAAGGTCTCTAATTGTAAATCGATGGTTTGCAAGCACCAATCTTTAATTTTTTGGACGTGAGCTATGCCGGTTTAGGTAGATGGTCGACCAGAGGCTCTTCGCGCTCTTTACCTTCTTTGAACAATTTATACCACTACTAAACATTTCTTTCCGATATAGGAAAGCATTCCGAATGTTCACCGAATGCCGTCTGAAACATTCTATACAGATATTTCAAAAGTCGTCTCACAAACCCAAGCGTAACAAACAAAATAACGAATGTTTTGACGTCAAATTTCACACAAATGTCAAGGAAGTGCCGGTGACCTAAAAAAAAAAAAAAAAAAAAAGGAAAATTCCGTAAGCCCCGGGAATTTCAAATTGAAAATTGGTCTTACTTTTTGGACACAGTAGTATAATATTTGTTAACATTAATATCAGCAACCCATTGTTAGAGGAAGAATAATAGAATGAATAATTATTAAAAAAACAAAACAAATTATGGCAGAAGAGGGTTAACCTACTTTACCTTTTACACTCAGTTTAATTATAACGAAGTACCACGTATGAAATTATTTATACTAATATATCAATTAATTTTAATTGGCTTGCAATGGTGGCTAACGATGTGAAAATACCCACTCAGCAATTACGGTTTAATCAAGCGCTCTAAAATTTCTACTTGAAAAGTATTTATTCAATTATATTGAGTGAAAGTGCTTATTATAAACGGTTAACTGAATTATATTGGAAGGAACTAATTACAGTGTCCTTATATTGACTTAGATTAAAATGTGAAATTTTAGTTTCTTGAGAATTTTATCATTGCATAAAACTTAAAGCATCAACCAGAGAAATATATAATTATTTTAGAATAATTAATACATTTTTATAACACCTTATATTTTCAGTGATGGATTTAGGTTCGATGGCGCACGAAGCCCAAGTTAATTTGACACCCTTATAAATAATAATAATAATAATAATACGATTAGTAATAATGGATTCGAATTAATTTTAGGTATTGAATTTAAGCATGAATTAAATATTGGATAGATATCGCAGAGATCACCTGAATGTAAGAATTCATTTATTTTTGATGCAGAGCTTATACCTATATTGTTTTCTTGTAATTCTTCTAAGTAACACTGCAGGTAAATGCACTCATTACTTAACACTTCTTGTAAATCGTCTGAATATTTTGCAACTGTCTTTGCGTATTAATTTATACATGTTAATCCCTGGTAAATTATCAAAGAAGTTAAGGCTATCGTGAAGCTGCTTGTATATATCTAGTTAATTCTACACTCAAAATATCTAGAATGCGGTAATAAATATTAGTTCGAAAATTTTCTTGGCCAGAATGAGGTACATCGCGTATCATGTAAGTAATAATCTCCGATTCTTGAAATAATTTTGATTTCTCTTCATAGTGAGAAAAAAATCGATTTCAAATTTTTGCCGCCTCGAAAATTTTTCCGCCCTAAAAATTTGCCGCCATAGGCCCGGTCCACGCTGGCCTAAGCCTAAATGCGTCACTGTGTATTTTATATCAATATTTTTTTTTATACAACAACCAATACAAAATTAATTTTTGTATTGGTTGTTTGTATACAACATATTTGTTATTCAATTCGTAGCGAATTGCTAACTGGGGTAGATAAGGTATAAGAATCTTAGATTAAGTCAATTGATGAAATGCATTGTAATCAGAAACTCAAGAGATAAGAATATTCGATCGCGATTGCTACATAGAATATAAGCGTCATGAATCGATATTCAGAGGACCAATTGTTGGGTTTCCACCCGGTTTGAATTATATAAGAGACAGTACCTCCTATAAATATTATCTGAAGATACTATTCCCACTAAATCTATCAGTAGCACAAGAGATCCTCTGGATGAGATGTGGAATCCTCTAGCGGCATCCGTTCATTGTCCTCACTGCTTTCATGTACAAGGGGACACGAGGCTGATTGTGAGAGTCTATAAGTGTCTCGTCTCGATCATCAGGATGCCTGGTGGGAGTTTTCTTCTACCTTTAAATGTAGTCCAGTAAGGTGATAATTTCTGCTCATCGTTCGGGGGTTATTTATTCGTGATAAGAGAGGATTACAGGTGCACACCATTGTTCAGGAACGTAAACCACCAGGGAATTGTATGTGGCTTACTTAAATAGCACGCTTTTTTCCATATTTGGAAGAGAAAGATGGATGCGTTATACAAGTAGGCTAAATGATAAATTCGCTAACAGCATTCATTCCTTGCAGTCACTGCGTTAAGAAACAAGGGGACACGATGGTGATTGTGATAGTCTATAATAATGTATTCGATTAGTAATGCCTCGATCGCCAGGATGGCTGGTGGGAGTTTCCGAGTTTTCCCCTACAAGATATACAAATGGTGTTAAGTTACCCTTGTAAGTCCTCCTATAAGGTAATAACTTCCGCTCATCGTCCAGGGATTATTTATTCGTGATATACATAAGGGGGAATTACAGGCTCACACCATTGTTCAGGAATACAAGTCACCAATGAATTGTGTGTGGCTTAATAAAGAACATATTTTACCCAAATTTGAAAGAGAAAGATGAATACGCCTTAAAAGAGGTTCAGTGTGGAATCCTTCAACGGGATTCATCCATTGTAGTTACTGCTTTCAGAAACAAAGGGACTCGAGGGTGATTGTGACAATGTCTGTAAGTGTCTCGTCTAGACAGTCAGGATACTTGATGGAAGTTTCCGATTTCTTTCCTGGACGACATACAAATTTAGTTAAGTTACCCTTAAAAGACCTTCAGGAAGGTAATAACTTCCTCTCAACGGTCATGGGTTATCTATTTATGATATAAGTGGAGCTATAGTCCCCACAGCGGCTTAGAAACAAAAAAAAATCAGTGAATTGTATGTGGACTATTTAAGTAGAACGGCTTTGTTCCCATATTAGACAGAGAAAGAGGAATAACTCGTTAATATTTGAATGCAAAAAATTAATTATTAGAATACATTTAAAAAAATAAATAAATAAATTTTTCCTGAATTAGACTTTCACTACAGCACATCAAATGAATTTTTTAAAGTAATAGATTTATAATTTACATAAAAAAATATTCTAATTTTTTAATAAATAAAAATGAGTCATTGAAATTCTGAATATTTATGGAAACACTAGTTTTTTTTATCAAAAATTAATAATTTTTTAAAGCATTAAAGGTTTTCTCCAGCATACTTTCTGCTATAAAACCTTTGATATCTGACTCCTGATGATAATAAAATGGTTGTAAAAGCAGTTTATGTTCCATCCCATAAGAAAAACACAAAAAACGAATAGAAGACTAAGACTAGACGGTCAGACTTTAAGGATCAATATACTGGAATAGCGGAAAACAAGAATTGGACGGAAGGTTGATAAATAACATCCCAAACCATGTAAAATGAACAGTGTTTACAGAAATAAACAATATTTACACGAGTAAAATAAACAATATATTAACACTATAAAAATAGAGTGTGTAGTTTTTTACATTAAATATTAGTTAATGGAAACTAATTGATATTTATATTTTTGGCTGTAATGCAAGTAATTATTCAGCAGTCGTAAGTTCTATAGGGTCATTCAATGAAAATCAGTTGGATACTAGTATATTAAAATAATTTTATAAATTTTATAGTAAGAAAATATTTAAATGTTAGAAAAGCATCTATGCTTATGATGGTTAATTTTATTTTTATGTGGGTCTAATCCTCGATGTCCTGTAGTGCGGGATGGACATCCCATGAAAAATCTACTCATGGATGAAGGCAAATGTTTGGTTTGGTTTGGTCTGTCGCTCCACTGTCATTTTGTGCACACTTTGGGGTAATTGGATCGGAACTCACAGCTTAACGTGGATTACAAATCACTAATAAACAGCCATACAACCACCGGGATTCTAACGTGAAGCGTGTGGTACCAATGGCCAGAGCGCTAGCTAATTAGCCATCAGATCCCCGGAGGGCACGGAGAATCTTCTATTCGAATGGAGCACCCGTAAGTAAAAGTCTGACTCGATTCCGTGTCGCTGAAAAAGGAGGGTAGTGCCTTTCGGGAGGTTTTAAGGGGAATCACCCCGCATTTGGGTATAATATAGGTTAAAACCCGGAAAACTTCCACCAAGTAGTCTGACTAACGAGGCAAGATGCTGAACATCACAAACGCCATCGAGTTTCCTCGCTTTTTGAAACTGTGTCTACAACAAAGCCCCCAGCTGATTGAACCTCAGTCCTAATGCTCACCAGCAGCATACGTTGCCATTGAGCCGCGAGTAGTGCCTATTTTTGTGACGCGTAATAATAGTGAAAATGTTTGCATTTTAGCATAAACGGCAAATGTCTGAATGCTTTATTCAAACCATTATAAATGCACATGTTTATAAGTAGTCAACAGATTTACTAGAAAAGAATACTTTTTAAACTCTATTGTTTGAACAACGTCTTATAAATAAAAAGCTGATTCCAAACTGAGGCTTTCTTTCTTGAATGATAGCTGCGAACTTTAACATTGTACCATCACTTGGACATCGAAAATGATTTAAAATCCTCCATTTTATAAAATTTAAGGAGTACGTCACGCTGTCCGAGTTAAATACTTCAAGAATATTTAGTGCATTATTTCATTATCGCCCTAAAGTAATAAATATTCTTTCAAATGAGGTAATTTGATGAATAAATTATACAGCCATAGATCTTAAAAAACTTTTTTTTTTCTATAAAAGATCCTAAGAAACTGGATCTCTTTTAAACACATAATGATGCATCATCAGCATAATTTTTCCACCCCATTTAATATATGCACTAAAAAAATTCTTAAATATCCATGAGATAAATAATAAAATAACAAAAATGCTTTTCGATTAATGATTAGCTTTTATATCAGATTTTATGTAATCAAATTGATATTTTGGTTCATGAAAATTTGTATCACAGATATCCTTTCAGGCTATTAATAATCCCTTTTGAAAGATTCATAAATGTGATGAAGTAGAGATGATTAATATTTTATTGCAGTAAATGAAAAATGGTGAATAGTTCTGCATTCTCTTCAATAATTTGTCTGACCAACAGAAATAATCTAGTTCCCTTAAAAGGATGCATATTTTCCAAATTTTGAAATTATGTTATTATTACAATAATAAAAATATTATTATCATATAATTAAGTTATTATCATAAATTCAATTATATGCTCTGAATGCAAAACTGGAGTTTCAGAATAAACAACAGAAATTATTATTTAAATCTCCCAAATTTGGATATATGGGAAGAAATGGATGGACATATAAAGAAATTCAAAAGTCGATCTAAACTATTTGACTCATAATTGCTTTGTTATTCTTCCTAAGGAAATTGTTTGTTTTGGAATTAAAATTTTTCAGTGTTATGAGCTAAAAAATACTAAATGGAAGAGTACATAATAATAAATTTTTCTATATGAGAAATATTCGGTAGATGTCAATAGTTATTTTTATCAATTTTATTTATTATGAATGAATTTATACAATAAAATTTATCCAGCTTTCTAACATTAAATGTATCTTTTAAATTTTCTAGTTTATTTAATATAAGTTAAGTTATTTGCCCAAAGTCAAAAAATAAAATATGCTACAAAAATGCTAATATTACAACTAATAAATATTAATCAATACTCAATACTAATTAATGTGCTAAAAAATACTGAATGAAAGAATATATAATAATATTGAAATTTTCTATATAAAAAATTTGGTAGAAGTCAATTATTTGTTTATTATGAATTAATTTATGCAACGGAATTTATCCAACTTTTTTACATTAATCTTTTAAATATTCTAAATTATTTAACGGAAAGTTCTTCATCGCAAAGTCAAAGATAGATAAATCCCACAGAAGGAACACATAATTATTTTTATACCCCGCTTATTATGAAAATGCCGAGGTTATATATGAAATTGAGAAGCAATTCTAAATAATTGCCAAGAATAAATTGCCATTCTAAATATTTTACTTTTAATGAAATAAGAATAAAATGCATTTAGATTTCGAATTTTATTTCATTTTATTTATCTTACTGAAATTTTGGAAAATAAAGTTGCACATTTTTATTAAGAACAGCACAAAATTATTAACAATATCCATCTATTTAATATTTTTTTTTTTATAAATCAATGAAATATGAAATCATTTGAAATTTATTTTTGACAAATTAATGTGCTTAGTGAAATTTATGAAGTATATTCATTTTCAATGGCGCAACAACCCCATGGTGGGCCATTGGCCGTCTGCGACTCTCAGATTTCGAGACAGGAAATATTTTCTTTTTACGGGGTAGGTTTGGTTTGGTTTGTCTCTCTGTGGTCATTTTGAGCACACTTTGGGCTAATTAGACCGGCACCTACATTTTAGCGTGGATTCCGAACCTCTAACAAACTTCCATGCCAGGATTCGAACCTGAAATCTGATGTCACAAAGGCCAGGGCCCTGAACAATTGGCCATCAGGTCGCTTTACGGGATAGGATTGTTAGCCTACGCCCAACGCTCTAGAGTCCTATTAGATCTAGAGCTACGGTTATAAAGTGGATTCCGAATAACTACAATCATCCAGGGCACCTCCGGGACTCGAATTCAAAATCTGCTGAGCCAAAGCGGTAGTCACTCGGCTATCAGGCCCTACCACGTATATTCTAGAGAAAAACAATTCTTAAAGTTAGAATTTTACTGTAACTTGCTTGTCCAATAAATTTCTAAAAAGAGCAGCTCGAAACATTTAGAAGGAAATTACAAATAATCTTGCTTGAAAAATTTTAAGGAAATCATTAAAAATGAAAAATCATTATTTAGTCATCAAATAACTTTGCATTAAAATTTATGCATATAATTCATCCTAGAATTAGAACTTCACTTTAATATGATTCCATAAAGAAATCGTGGAATACAAAGCCAGAGAATTCTAGAAGGAAGAAAACGGAATTATTATCGAAATCCTCTTACGTGAGAATTTCGAAGAGGGTTTTGATTTCTGGAGAAACTTCGGATGCTATTCGGAAGGAACTCTTCTTATCCTGTGAAGCATTTTGGATTTCCAGGATTTCTGTAATCGATATCGGTATAGGAAGAGTTTACGTTTTACTTATTTTGGAAGATTGTCTTCTTTGGAAACCCGTGAACTATGGCCTTTGTCACCTAAAGAAAGATCAACATTTTGTCACCTTCATAAATATTATAGAATATTAAAAATATCCATATAGATTTAAAAATGGTAAACGTGTTTTTATGGAGACAATACTTTATACTTTTAGTATAAAGTATTATCTTCATAAAAAACTATACTCATATACTTCATACTTACTTAGTACTCTTACTTCATGTTTTTCAGTTCTTTTACTTAGTATACTTTTACACTTCATACTTATTTACTATACTCATATACTTCATACTTACGTTATATACTTTATACTTACGTTATATACTTTATACTTCATACTTACGTCAAATACTTTATACTTACTTAGACAATACTTTATGATTGTCTTTAAGATTGCGATTAATTATTTTTATTTCAATTGAATTAGTTATTTTATCATGAATAGAAAGAAAATGTAAATATTTTTTCAATAACAAAAGTGATTCCCAATGAAGTAAAATATAATTAATTAAAATATGTCATATACAATATAAAATCAACTCATATACTTCATACTTACTTAGTACTCTTACTTCATATTTTTTAGTAGTCTTACTTAGTATACTTTTATACTTCACACTTATTTACTATACTCATATACTTCATACTTACGTCGTATACTTTATACTTACTTAGACAATACTTGTAAGATTGTAAGATTGCGATTAATTATTTTTATTTCAATTGAATTAGTTATTTTATCAACAAAAAAAAAGTAAATATTCTTTTCGACAATATAAGTGTTTTACAATGAATTAAAACACAAGAAATTAAAATATGTCACTGCATATTCAAATAAATATATTTTTTAAAATTTATGAATTTTCTGAATTATTATTTGGTATTTTAAAGGAAATTTGAAGTTAAATTAAGATCAATTTGAAGCAATTTACAATAAGCCAAAATTTTTTTATGTTCACATTTTTCGCTAATTAAATATCAATTGAGTTAGCAACTATTTTCCAATATTATAGTTTTGAAATAATAAAAATTTTAAATTGCTTTAATAATAAAACTAAGATAAATAACATTAAAATAAAATTAAAATCAATCTGATGCAATTCACAATAAGCCAATATATTTTTCACATTTTTTGCTGACTAAATTGTAACTGATTGAACAAATATGTTTCAATATTTGTTTTGAGATAATACGAGTTTTAATTTGTTTTAAAAATGAAGATTAAATTAAATTTTGAATATGATGCAATTCATATTAAGGCAATATTTTTTATGTTCATATTTTTCTCTAATTAAAAATTAATTGAGTAAAAAAAATATTTTAAAATATTAATTTTCAGATAATTACAGTTTTAAATTGCTTTAATACTAAATTAAACTCACTTCAAGAATATAAAAAACTTATTTAAGTAGGCTTTTTAAAAATAACTATGCTAAAAGACAACAAACTGCATAATATAAAAAATATTTGTAAAATACTTATGCGCCTAGGGATATTTACAATAAATATTATTCATAAAAATACTTCAAAATCATATTTTAATAATTTCTGTTAAGAATATTTTTTATAGCTAATATTAAATCTCAAAAATTTCTAAATTGTTTATTTTCTGAATCAATGAATGCTGCCATTGCATATATTAATTTCGTAAACTTCACCCTTCTGAATTGAGCCCAGACATCAGAGCAGTGATGATTCATTTAACTTAGAGATTAGCATTTCTAAATTCTAAGCAAATCTCCTCCCACCCATTAGTTTCAGAGGAGTCGGGAAACTGTCAAAACCACATTAAGTATACGACTTTGGAAAGGGAAACTCGTGTTGATTCTTCGCATAGCCTTATGCAGTATTTAATGCAATAATCGATATTTTGCAAGTTTCTTTTTCAGTAAAATTGATTTATTTTCATTTATAAGCATCTATAAATATTAAAATTAATAAAATTATAATTTTAAATATCAACTGTAGAATTTTTTGTATAAAAAATATAATCTTTTAAATTTTTATTTTGCTATAAGTGAAAATAAATCAGCAGGTAGACATAGCAATAATTTTGCATAATGTTATTTAAATAATATAAAATTTGATATTGCAAAGAAGTAGTATAGTAAAATTTAGTTAAATTTAGTAGAATAAATAAGTTCCACATGAAAATGTATGTCAGCCTATTTTTAGATTGACATTTCTTTATTTGTCTAGATAAATGTCTTTTTTCTTTGATAGAATACTTTTTAAGTTGTAAATATTTTCTTTTGAATATAAATAGTTTTTAATTTAATTATTATATTTTTTTTAAATTTAATTAAAAAAGTATTATTTTAATAATAAGAAACCTATATTATCTATTGTATGTGATTTTAAAATAATAATAATAATAAATCAAACACATACTTTCAATACTTTGTTTAGTTTCATATGAATTTTTAAAAGAAGATCTTTGATTTTGAGTTATGCATGAAATTTTATTTATTATATTGTAAAAAGTATATATTTTGATTGAAATTTTCATATTTTATATTTAGGTTGTTTATTTTTCTTTTACGTTTGTATTAGTCTAGATTAATAATTTCCAAAAGAACCGATATGTATGTTTTGATAGATATCTTTTTTTCGTTGATAGAATACTTTTTTAAATTATAGGCATTTGCTTTTGAATATAAATGGTGTTTAAGTTAATTATTAATTGAAAAAAATATTATTTTAATATTAAGTAATAAATATTATAAATTGGAATTGATTTTAAAATAATAATAATGATAATAAATAATCAAAATATATATTATATCAAAATTATAACGTTAGTTTTATATAAACTTTTCGAAAAAGATACTTGATTATTTGTATTGCTTCAAAGTTCTTTAAATATCCTAATACTAAATATATTTTAGGAAGAATAAGGACAAAACTGGATTTTTAAAGTATTTCCAATTTATTATTTATTTGCTTATAATTCCATTTACATTTTTGTTTGAAAACGTTTGTAGAAATCCCAGAAAACTGAAAAAATAACAGTTCATCTGAATCTTGAAGATAATTTGTGAAAATATTTAAACAGAAATTTAACAGATTTTAACACATGTTTAAACAGAAACGGAAAACTGCAGAATTTGTTTTTCTTATTTTTATTTAATACGTAATTTTATCACATCTTGTAATTTAAAAAAATTTTAATTAACAACATTATTTACATTTTTTAAAAGTTTTTAAGTGTAACCATACAAAGCAAACGATTAAAAAGTTGACACATTTTTGTATCTTGTATTCGTGGAATTATATAGAAATGACTGAACATATAAATATAATAAGGATAACTGAAATTTCTCAAAATATATTCTTAATTTAATATATATATTTCTATACATATCGTTAATATAATTATGTGAACTTCCAATTATTTTTCTTTGGATCTATAATTATTCAATTCCTTCTATTAGCTCGCACTCTCCCTATATATATATATCTTGTTCAAATTTGCAATCGTTAATAAAATACTTCTTATTCATACACTCAAGTTTAAATACATTTTTTTTGAACTTGTAGTGGATGACGCTGGATGTTAATGCAGTTTTTTCAAATATTAATTCAGTAATTAAATTTAATTAATTAATTTTATTTTTTTTTAGATTTAAGCTGCATAAATGTCTACCAATAGATGGCGCCAGATAAACTTAAAAAAATGAATGATAATTATTTATAAAGGACTTTCTGCAATATAGTGAAAAAAAGTAGGAATTGACTTTACATTTTTTTTATATTACTTGTTTTTATGTAGAGTAGAGCAATGTAACATAAATTTATGAAATTTTTTTTCGTTACAAAAATTTCGTCTCTTTTAAATTTAAACATTTTTGTAATCATAAAATAATTCAAGCAGGGAGCCATCTGATGGCCTGAAGATGTTTAGCCCTGACTACAGTCATCGATGATATTAAAATGTCAAATGTTGAAAATGTTGAGTTTAATATTATTAAGCGATCATGTTTTCTTAAAAAAGTTTTAATTTGATATCTTTGCAGATTTTGGTGATAGTTTTTAATCAAAGCAAATTATATACAATTTCCAAGAAACCTATCAGCGTTTACCCAGATTTAAATATAAAAGAATTTCAGCCGTGAGGCTTCCTTATAGGTGTAATAAGAATTAGTAAAATTTTTGATTTTGTACCAAAAATTTGCTTTTGTTGACTTTGAGATTCTTTTTCAACTCATCTGTGCTTATTTACTATGGGTCTTAAAACCTTTTTGAGTTTTAATAATATTTCGCTTTAAATTTATTGAAAGTCCTAAGAGTTCAGTATGATATCATTTATATTAAATTAATTTAATCAAACAATGATAAATAAATAAGCATAATACGAAATAATTGGAACCCATCAGTTAATATCATTAAAACAGCCATTGAGATAAAACAAAACATTCTATCATACGTTATAATGAATCATTATTTGAAAATAATTAAATATAAAATATTTTTGAAACCAATTTCATTTAAAGTAATAAAAATAATTTTTCAATATTAGAACACTTTTGAATTTTTCCTTCTAAAATGAAAAGGCTAAATATTAAACTATCAATTGAAATAATCTTTCATTTCAATTGCGATGCATTTTTCATACATTCATTGAATAAGTCCTTCCACAATTAGCATATTGAATGGCTTTTTAAAAATATATAATGCGATCTAATTAAATTGGATGAAATGAATAATACTTATTCAATTTCCAAATAGTGATTTCCGTACATCAATATAGTTTTTAGAATGTTTAATTGAAATGCAATTTATTTAAATACAGTGATTTATTCACCAACTAATTGGAGTATGTTGTTATTAGATGATGTAACTTTACAGGGATTCAATATTATTTTTTCAATAACAAATTCATTTTTTCAAGTCTTTTAGGTTTAATTATTATTTTAATAACTTTATCAGTAAATAGCAGACATTTATTATTATTGTATGTGATTAAATAACTAAAGATTCTGAAAACCTTTAATTCTTTAATAAATAAATAATCAAAATGCATTTACGTCAGAAAAATGCAAAGTTATTTGACTTGAGAGAATATGAGAGTGAATTATATTTCAAGAACATGACAAGAATTAGATTCCTTATTCAAAATTTGCTTGCGATATGAATGATGTTGGCTTTATTTATTTAACATTAAGTATAATATAATATGAGGAAATTTTGTAATATTTAACAAAATGCAGTTTAATTCCCTTATGTTTTGTTTTAAAAATAATAAGTTGAGAACATCCTCACTAAATGAGATAAAGGAACATTTACAATATCTTTTTGGGCAACGAAAATCATATAATTTCAATTTAAAGTTCATGTTGGAAAAACAGCAAAACTGTCTGTTTTATTCTTAGTTTCTTGGTGGAATATAATAATTATTTGTTGTATGATTATTATTAAAATGTAAATGTTTACCGAGCTACCAAGTCTATTTGAAAATTGAAGATAAATTTACATAAGATTTACTTTATATAAGAGGATTTCTTATATATGATGGCTGATGCAAATAAATGCAGATATAAATTTCACAAAAGAAAGAAAAAATCAATTTTCAACTTTTATCGGAAAATATTTCTATTTGCGTTTCTTATTCCATGTTTGCTTAAAAGTCTGAAATTATTTTTTTTTCTTTTCAAATAAATACCTTTCGATTTTTCTGCTCATTACACATTTAGCGAAGAAAGACGGAGATTTTTGACAACATAAATACTTAACCTTTCCTGCTGTTTATCGTTCAACAATATGACATCGATATATTCATATTTTGTTTCATGTTCCACATTATTTTTTATTATAAAATGCTTTCCCTTATTTTTTTACTCTTCAAATTTGCTCTCAAATAACATAATAAATTTTCAACAATTTCAATTTAATAATATTATTCATTTTCTTGAAATATAAATTGCGTAATTTACTTCAAATCATAAAGAACGAAATTTTTTTTCATGTATTTTGGAATTAATTTAAGAGTAAGATTGTAGGAATCATTTTTAACAGTAGCTTTATTACACTAACAGTAGCAGTTTATTGTAAAATGTTTTTCCTTATATTTTTTTACACTTCACATTGTTTCTCAAATAATGTAATAAGTTTTCAACAATTTCAATTTAATAATAATATTGATTTTCTTGAAATAAAAAAAAACCATAATTTACTTCGAATTACAAAGGATGGAAATATTTATGTATTGTGTATTAGTAAGATTGAAGGAATTATTTTTGACTGTAGTTTTAAAATATTTATACAAAATAATTTGAAATTAAAATAATAATTGAAATAATTTTGAAAAGTGCGAGAAATTTTCATATTTCATACTTGTAATTTTTTCCCTTTGGGAACTGATAACCAAGTTATTAACGCTCCGGCATTGAGTGCCATAGGTTTCGCGTTCGAATCCTGGCGATACAATGGATGTTTGCAATGATTCGGAATACACTTTAAACCGTAATTCCTGGTCTAATATGGCTGTAGAGAGTTGCATGTAGGGCTGACAACCAAGAAATAAACCTCTTAAAAAGTCATCGTCAAGAAGCCATGTTAAACTTATATCTACGGGTGCTTCTTCACAACGGAACTGCCCCCCCTTTCCCTCTTTCCATGAGACCACAAAGATCCTTGGACTTGGTCTGTCTATTAAGTGGGATAAGAAAAAATCACCAGATTTTAAGAAATATAAATAATTATAATTTCATCATTATAATTACTCTAATTTTTTTAGCAATTGATTCAAATTAAAAAATGAACGGACAATGATATAAGCAATTATATCAAAAAATAGTTATTTCTATCTTTGTTAGCTATTATTATTTATTATAATTAAATTCATTTAATTTTTAAAATATTCCTAAATTTCAACTTGTTAATATTATTTACCTAGAAACTGTAGACTCTGATCTAATGGGACTATAGAGCGTTGGGCGTAGGGATGACAATCCTATCCCTTAAAAATTTAAAATCTGTCTCGAAATTTGCCAGTAGGTAAATGAACGGCCTTGGCACACCATGGGGCTGTTGCGCCAATGAAGACGAAGACTAATATGTTATATTTGAATCATACCTTATTCTAATGAATAAATCCTGTGCAGAAAAATGCTTTTTAAATTTATATGTTATATAACGAAATTGCTTAACTATCTAGTGCTTGTTATAATTTTTCATGGAAAAGACATTTTAATATTATACTTTTTGAGGTTAATTTTCAATTTTATAGATTTTGTACATTTGTAGATTGATCTAAACTATAATTAGTAGTAATTAATAATAATTATAATGTATTTAAAACTGTGATAATATATACTATTAGGGACTTGAATTTCGACTCTACTTTTACTGTACTGTTAAAAACTATCGAAATTTCTTAAAAATCGTAAATGACTTTTCAACAAAACCTAAAAGGTCTTGTGAATTTTTCTTCGGATGGTGGAGTTCAGAACTGATAATGTTTCAGAAGAACTAAGCAAATGTTCTTACTTTTGAAGATAAAATACAAATTGACATGTTGCTAATTTTTTAAAAGTAAGTAGTTTGAATGTTGGAATTAAATAGTATTACAAAAAAGTAAATTTGTGTGATGAAAGTTGATGATAATATGTTTCGTAGTTTTCATATTTCTTTTATAAAGTGTACATCTTTTATAATATGCAAAATAAAGTATGCTTTGAAATAATTTAATTTAATTTAAATGTAAGTTTATAAAAAGAAACAGTAATATAAAATACAAAATGTACAAAAGGCACAAGTAATTTAAACATGTAAAGAATGCAAATAATCAATATATAATAATTTAAATAGAAAGACCTAAAAGTTCTGATATAAGATATTTTAAGATAAAAATTAATTAACATTAATCTTTACAAGTACGTTTTAGTCTTAAGTCAGTGTTTTAATCTCTTTATATGTTTTCATAATCCAATAATTATTATTTTTTTATTTATATCAAGATATCATGTAAACAAAAAGAGTTAAAGTATTAAAAAATGAATTTGGCTTTTATTCAATTTAATTATGGCGGCAATTCAAATAAAAATAATTTTATATTTATAAAATAAACTGAATCATTTTTCATGAATCTAAAAAAATCAATACATAGTTTAAAGATATATGTAAAAAATTTTTTAAAAAAATATTACATTTTTTAAATTAGAACAAAAAATTCATTAAGTTTGTTTTAAAAGTAAAAAATAAAGATAAAGTTTTGAAAACTATCAAACATCCTTATTAGGCCATACCTATACATTTTTTTTTTTTTTTTTTGTCTTGCTACTTTTTAATATTACTTATTATTGTAAAATGTTTCAGACAATGAGGAATTTAATAAAATCTAAAACTGAATTCAATTTTCATACATAGATTTATTATTAATTTAAATAAGCATGATTGCATCAGAGAGTTTAATTTAAATACAGAAAATAATGTTTTATTATTGTTGTATTCTTCCGAATATTTTCTTAACACTATATTTTTCGTTAGTAAAAACAAAAAATAGATTCATTGAACAAATAGTCCGACAAGAATGTTGAATACACTTTTCAAAATGATGGGAACATTCAAGAAAGATTCTGAAAATAATTTGTTTCTTCACGAAGTGTCAAATTAAAGATGAATTCAAATTAATGATATTTATTAAATATCATTATTAATTAATTCATCTATAGATTGATGTTTAGTAAGTTTCATTATTGAGGAATTGATGGATAAGGGCTACTTCTGGAAATTTAAAAATTTAATTAAGTATGGTAATCAAACCATTGTGATTGCTCATATAAAAATGGAATTCAAAGTGATGGCAGAAATATTATACTGTAGATATATATAATAATATAAAAAGATGCGATAAGTTAATTTTCGAACTTTTTCTTTCAATGAAAAGACAATTTGTAATTTTGTATATTGCCCACAAATACTCATTTATTTGTTAGTTTCCCTACAAAAATAGCACTGCCTGTTTCCGTCAGCTTTAGAGAATTTTACAAATGTCTTAATTCAAACCAGTGACAATACTATATATATATTTACAAAACAAGCCTGATGCAAATAACCCTAAAAACGTGATTTTTTTGAAATCAATATTAATATTCTTAACTCCTCGCAAATCAATATTTTTGACAAAAGTAAATAATTGCACTTCTCATTCAATGCACTTACATCTTGGAACTTCAATAAGAGTATGCATAATATCCTAATTTCATCATTAATTAACTGCTCAGAATTAATTTCCTCTGTACAAATATTATTTTTAAACAACAAGATAGAAAAGAAAAGAATTGTCTTTTGAAAAATGGTACCCCCCTGCATCATCATTTTTTAATCTGTAATTTTCCAGCTCATTATTGTTGATAATTTCCCATAATTTACAGTTTCACTTAGCGTTCATTCTTTAGAATTTTCTCCTATTTTTTTCAAAAAAATAGTGAAACGTTCCAACACTCGGGCAATAATCATCCACATAGATAATCCATATACTAATTAATGATAGTAGTTTCAGCCAATCACTGGCTTAATTACCATTTTATTCTAAGCAGTTACGAGGTTCTGTATCGTGTCTTAATTTTTATTATATAAAACAAGCTCTACTACAAGCAAATTAATATTCTTCTGTCCTATATTCCTTACCGACTTTAAAAAGTAAGTTATTTTTTCTAATCCACGTTACCGGAATACATCGTTAGATGTGTTTTTAGCATGAATTGAGTCATCTAGTGAGCATAAGGGACGCGGATTATAGAACCTTCAGGATATTACAATTCCCTACATCAACTAATGTCAATCTGACATTTCTTGATATAAGTCTCAGGTAATTATAATTTAATTTCTTTTGAATTTTTGTAATTTATTTAATGCTTTTATTAGAAATTTCTGTTAGAGCTTTGTTAATTTATTTTGGGCTTTACTAATTTCTTGGACAACTTGTTTCACACCTTGTTATAGTATATTTTGTAAATATATGTGTGTTTCTTTGTAATATCTGTAGTCATTTACCCTTTTGCTAGTTCTTAGTGTCTAATAATTTTCAGTCTCGTTTCTGCAGCTTATACAAGCATCCTTTAAAATTTCTTTCTTTTTTCTGTAAGGATTCTGAAATAATATTTTAATCATATTTTCTTTTTAAGGATTCTGAATATGTGGCACTTCAGAGTTTTTCTATCGAGAATATTATTATGACTTTGTTATACAATTTATTGAAGTTCTATGAAACATATGATAGTTTATATGTAGAAAATGTTGTTTTAAGTTTTGTTACGCAGACTAAATTTATTTCAGTTCTCATTTGATTTTCTTATTGATATATCTATCTATCTATCTATCTATCTATCTATCTATATATATATATATATATATCCACATCTTCTTATAGTCCACATCTAGTCCACATCTGCTCACAAATTTCACAATTTGTTCTTTACAATTAATTCCTGTTTTTTACATGATCATCATGAATTTAAGGCAATAATATAAGATCATGGTTTATATGCAATTTTGCATTACATTAAATCATTAAATATATTAAGATGATAGCCACATCTGCTTATAGTCCATCTGCTCACAAATTTCAAAAATTTTCCTGTTTTTTACATGATCATCAAATTTAAGGCAATTATAAGATCATTTTATATTACATTAAATCATTAAATATATTAAGATGATAGCCACATCTGCTTATAGTCCAATCTAGTCCACATCTGCTCATTTCATTTGTTCTTTACAATTAATTCCTGTTTTTTACTTGAATTTAAGGCAATAATATAAGATCATGGTTTATATGCAATTTTGCATTACATTAAATCATTAAATATATTAAGATGATAGCCACATCTGCTTATAGTCCACATCTAGTCCACATCTGCTCACAAATTTCATTAATTCATGATTTGAATTCAATTATATATGCAATTTTGCATTACATTAAATCATTAAATATATATAGTCATCTAGTCCATCTGCTCATTTCACAATTTGTTCTTTACAATATACATGATCATCATGAATTTATATGCAATTTTGCATATTATCATTAAATATATTATGATAGCAATATATATATATATATATATATATATATATATATATATATATATATATATATATATATATATATATATATATATATATATATATATATATATATATATATATATATATATATATATATATATATATAATTATCTATACACTTGCTTACTAAAAGAGGAATATATGCAAGCCAAAAATAAATAAATAAAAAAAAAAAAAATGAACTAAAAAAGAAAATCTTTTGAATCAATATATCTGAGTTTTGTAAATCTCTATTTTGACAAGTGCTTATGGAAAATTTTCTCTTTTTCGATTGAAAGTTACTTCAGAACTTTGTCTCACAGTTTGATTTTTTATTTCGACAACTTCCTCAGAGGATGATATTTTCGTTTGATTTGTGTTTTGTGTTTTATTCTTCTTATTGGTTTTACGTTCTCCATACACCTTCTCTCTGAAAGCATATATATGCATACACACCACACACATATAAATATATATGTATATGCATGTCAAATATCACAAAAACTGCAATAACACCACACAGAAATAAAAAGAAAATATATTTGTCTGAGAAGTGATTTGCTTCTTTAATAAATTTAGAATGTATGCATAGAGAATGCTATGCGATAGTATACATAAAGTTTCATTAATATACAAATTAAGTTTCAATTTGAAAGTTGAAAATATTACAAAAAATGCCAAATTAACTGAAAAAAATGCTTTCACTATCTGAAGTGCACATAAATTGCAACGAACAGCATCAGTTTAAAAACAAATAAATGATTTTTGCTTCACATCTTATAATCAACAAATTTAATATGGGTTCACAAGTATTTTTCAAAAATACAAAATGTTTTCTAAATTTATAATATTTTAGTTCACCATCCTTTAAATTGTGTTTATTTTAATTTAAAGTTGAGTATATATTTATATATTCTGCAATAATTTTGAATTCATTTTCCTCATCATTCATTCGAATTTAACCATGCAAGTATAATTCTACCAAATAAATTATTGAAACGTATGGAAATTTTAATCAAACCAAAATCGAAATAGTACTTCAACTTATCAAACATTAAATAATTGGCAACAAAACTGGTAACGAGGCATATGATGGCAACTAATAAAGCTGAACGCAACGAACAAACAGAAAGTTATTTCAGTTTCATATATGTATGGGTTGCAGATTAAAACGGATATAATCTTCGAAAGGAACAGAGAATATTTCCTGTCCTTTCGAATACATTTATCTGTTCTACTATCTTAGTGGCGGAAATGAACTTGTTATCTCAAAGAAAACGTCTAAACTCTCATTGTCACCAAACAATATGGGGAAAGAGAACTCTTTATTCTGTTTTTAATTCCAATTACTCGAGAAAATCAAACTTTAATAACTCTTGAAAATTTTTCGATTAATTAATATCACTTAATGTCATTTATATCGATTGGAGAAGCAGCGTTAGAGAAAATTAAAAACGAATTTACTTGAAGAATATTATTTCTTTCGAAATTACGAAACTGTTTGCCAAGTATCTGTCTGCATGATAAGTGACTTATTGAAAGCACTTATTTATTGTGTTTTGTTAATTTTACTATTTGTTTATGCAAATAAGTATTTGTTATGAAATGTCAACATGTTTTGATCGTAAATATTGTTTTGTTAAGGATCAGATAACAGATGACTCTTTGGGTAAGTCGTTTGAGGACTGTTGCTGAATAATTTCTTGTTGGAATAATTTTGCAATTTCTTATGAAATATGTTTTAATTTGTGAAAGTATAAGAATTGGAGGAACAGAATTTTAAGAGAAGTGTTTAGTTTTAGTCTTATCACAACAGTCGAATTTATGTCATACAATTATAAATATTTGAGTGAGTTGATTGGTTGAAGAATATGGTAGAATAATTTCTGAAGTGCACATTAACTGCAAAGAATACCATCATTTTAAAAGTAAATATATATTGTTTGCTTCCCATCTTATAATTATTAAATTTAACATGGATTCACAAGTATATTTCAAGGAAACAAAATGCTTCTTAAATTTATAGTGTTATTAGTTCATCGTCTTTAAATAGTGTTTCATTTTAATTTAAATTGGAGTACATTTTATATATTCTAAAATTAATTTTGAATTCATTTTCACCATAATTCATTCGAATTTAATCACGAAAGTATAATTCTACCAAATAAATTATTGAAACATATGGAAATTTTAATCAAACCAAAATCGAAATAATATTTCAACTTATCAAACATTAAATAATTGGGTACAAAACTGGTAACGAGGCAAATGATGGCAACTAATAAAGCTGAACGCAACGAACAAACAGAAAGTTATTTCAGTTTCATATATGTATGGGTTGCAGATTAAAACGGATATAATCTTCGAAAGGAACAGAGAATATTTCCTGTCCTTTCGAATACATTTATCTGTTCTACTATCTTAGTGGCGGAAATGAACTTGTTATCTCAAAGAAAACGTCTAAACTCTCATTGTCACCAAACAATATGGGGAAAGAGAACTCCTTATTCTGTTTTTAATTCCAATTACTCGAGAAAATCAAACTTTAATAACTCTTGAAAATTTTTCGATTAATTAATATCACTTAATGTCATTTATATCGATTGGAGAAGCAACGTTAGAGGAAATTAAAAGCGAATTTACTTGGAGAATATTATTTCTTTCGAAATTACGAAACTGTTTGCCAAGTATCTGTCTGCATGATGAGTGACTTATTGAAAGCACTTATTTATTGTGTTTTGTTGATTTTAGTGTTTGTTTATGCAAATAATCATTTGTTATGAAATGTCAACATGGTTTGATCATAAATAATGTTTTGTTAAGGATCAAATAACAGATGACTCTTTGTAAGAGTCATTTGAGGACTGTTGCTGAATAATTTCTTGTTGAAATTATTTTGCAATTTCTTATGAAATATCTTTTCATTTGTGAAAGTATAAGAATTGGAGGAACAGAATTTTAAGAGAAGTGTTTAGTTTTAGTCTTATCACAACAGTCGAATTTATGTCATACAATTATAAATATTTGAGTGAGTTGATTGGTTGAAGAATATGGTAGAATAATTTCTGAAGTGCACATTAACTGCAAAGAATACCATCATTTTAAAAGTAAATATATTTTCACATCTTATAATTATAAAATTTAACATGGATTCACAAGTATATTTCAAGGACACAAAATGCTTCCTAAATTTATAGTGTTATTAGTTCCTCGTCTTTAAATAGTGTTTCATTTTAATTTAAATTTGAGTACATTTTATGTATCCTAAAATTAATTTTGAGTTCATTTTCACCATTATTCATTAGAATTTAATCACGAAAGTATAATTCTACCAAATAAATTATTGAAACATATGGAAATTTTAATCAAACCAAAATCGAAATAATATTTCAACTTATCAAACATTAAATAATTGGGAACAAAACTGGTAACGAGGCAAATGATGGCAACTAATAAAGCTGAACGCAACGAACAAACAGAAAGTTATTTCAGTTTCATATATGTATGGGTTGCAGATTAAAACGGATATAATCTTCGAAAGGAACAGAGAATATTTCCTGTCCTTTCGAATACATTTATCTGTTCTACTATCTTAGTGGCGGAAATGAACTTGTTATCTCAAAGAAAACGTCTAAACTCTCATTGTCATCAAACAATATGGGGAAAGAGAACTCTTCATTCTGTTTGTAATTCCAATTACTCGAGAAAATCAAACTTTAATGACTCTTGAAAATTTTTCGATTAATTAATATCACTTAATGTCATTTATATCGATTGGAGAAGCAGCGTTAGAGGAAATTAAGAATGAATTTACTTGAAAAATATTATTTCTTTCGAAATTACGAAAGTGTTTGCCAAGTATCTGTCTGCATGATGAGTGGCTTATTGAAAGTATTTATGTATTGTGTTTTGTTGAATTTATTGTTATTTGTTTATGCAAATAAGTACTTGTTATGAAGTGTCAACATGTTTTGATCATAAATAATGTTTTGTTAAGGATCAGATAACAGATGATATTCAGTAGAAGTCATTTGATGACTGTTCCTCAATAATTTATTGTTGAGATTATTTTTCAATTTTTTATGAAATATGCTTTCATTTGTGAAAGTATAAGAGTCTGTGTGATGAAATTTTAAGAGTTATGCAATTGTATATATGTAGTATGTAGTATTTTGCAATTGCTTATGAAATAAGTTTCGTATATAAATCCATCAGATTCTTTTGATTTGTGTAAGTAAACAAGTTTACACTGAAGGGAAGATTTAATTTCAATAGAAGACTTTAGTTTTAAACATATCGCCACAATAGTGTCCGTCATATATTCGTCAATATATCAGTGCTTTTTCAAATAAATAGTCGTATGGTACAAATAAAGAATACAATATTATTAATCATCATATTCAATTTGTGCATAAATTAAAATAGTTATGTGACTGCTGATTAATAAAATTTGAAAAAACATTTTTTTTTACATAATTGTCAGTAAATCAGGATTTAATGCCCTTAATATTTAACTTAATTTACAACTTAATACAAAAAACTTAACTTACTTGCTAAAATTACAAAAAACAAACAAACTATAGTTGTTGAATAATTTCTGGATTGAAAGTATTTTGCTATTACTTATGAAATAAATTTCGCATATGAAACCATCTGATTCTTTTGATTTGTGTAAGTAAGCAAATTTATACTGAAGAGAAGATTTAGTGCAAGAGAAAATTAGGAGAAGAAAGCTTTTGGTTTTAAAAAGAGAAAGAATAAGACTTTAGTTTCTAAATTTTAAAGAGACGATTTTAGTTTTAAACATATCCTCACAGTGGTGTTAAAGTCATATATTCGTCAATATATCAATGACTTTTCAAATAAATAGTTGTACGGTTCAATTAACGAATAAATTATTATTAATCATCAATTTCAATTTGTTCATCAATTTAAAAAGTTATATGGCATATGCATAATAAAATATGAAAAAAATATTTTTACATAATTGCCAATAAGTCAGGATTTAATGCCCTTGATATTTAACTTAAAATAAAAAAATTTTATTAATATATTATGCTAGCAAAAATTATTTCATGATAACTATATTAAAATGAAATAAAACATAGTAGTGCATTTTTAGCAGGAGTGATAGATGATACTGGGATTTTTAAAAAAATAAGAATTTCAAAAACTAAACTAAATAAATGACCCAACTAAATAAATGCCTTTTGCCAAAGTAAATTTCTAAAACCTCTGTAGTTCTTAAACATTTTGTGCATGCTGTGTTGGAATTTGTAAGTGCGACGCTGGATGCCGCTGTTCATATTGTGAATTTAATTCCACCTTGATACCCAGACCAACTATTGCAGTCAGGGAGTTAAAATCGACCTCTTTATTCTGTAAATAGGGAAAAATAAAGTAAATGTCAATGCATAGTTGATGCGTTGATGTTGATGTTGTATCGTTCTTATGAAAAGAAGCAGAGTTGATGGAACTCAAGGTAGTGATGGTTGATAGAAATAGTGAACTGCCAAACCGTTGAAGAAATAAAGCTGTCGAGACATGTTAAACTAAACAACAACCAAACATGAGTGATGCCCTAAAATATTCTCGAATTCTTTTTTTGGAATAAATGAATGTCGTTAGCTATAAGATTTCAAAAGTTCTCTGACTATGATACAAAATGTTGTGGTTACAAAAAATTCTAGTTGCATTTTATATTGTAATAAAAAATTGTTTCAAGAACTATTACAAAAAATGAATATCATTTTGGGTCAATAAATGATGTAGTTGAAAAATAAAAAAATTAAAAATATTTGATAATTTTTTTGAGGATAAATCAAAATTGCAAATGTTTCCTAGAAAAGAGATATAAAAATAATGGGTCTAGAAAAACTCACATTTGCTTTAAAATATAATTTAATATAAATTTTTAGTTTGGGTGCAAAATACTTAGGATTACTCGATTGCTTTATTTCAATATAAATATATTTATATATAAAAGTTTAAATAGATAAATATTGAAAAAAAACATTTTGCCATCAAATTTTACAAGATGCACGTTATTTTACGTCAGTTCCCCTTGGTTAATATATGCAATTCATGTATATTGTATTAAATAGTGATTAAGCGATTTTAAATCATTAATTCAGGACTTCTTATGTAAACAAAATGCTAAGATTCTTATTTTGCTTTTGTTCAAATGATTTTCTTCATGAAAAGGAAACTACTGAACTTTAAATAAAATATTGATCTGAATTTGGAGTACATTATTTCCAGTTAATAAATTTTCATACATAAAAATTATTGAAATGTATAAAATATAATATATCTTTATTAATTATTATTTGAATGTATATTATGTTTTAGGTTTTTTTCTTAAAAATAGACAACTGAAGAGTTTGTCCCGAAACTCTTTGTAGGAAATGAAAATATATAAAGAATTTTTGTATAATATTCAGTAATTTTGAAATATAATATATATATATATGTATGTATATAATCATTTATTCATTTTTATTTTCCCCATATTTTATCAATTTGAGATACTCAGAACTGAAGATTCAGTATTCTCTTAAATTTATAAATCATCGCAAATTCATTTTCATATACTGCCTTGATAGCCCGTAAACAAAAGTACAATGTTTCTTCATAATACTAGTAACAATATTATTACATTGTTTCTTAAAGTTGGTTTATATAAAAAAGAGAAATGTTCTAGATCACTATATGATATAGTAATAATTTTAAAAATATTAAAAGTTCTTAAATATTAAATGGTATACACGAAAATTTCCAAAAATGGTTGATTGCCTTTTATAAGTAAGGCATTGAACACTTCTTCGAAACATATGTATAAAATATTATATTTTATAAACTTCCTTTTATACTCTTATAAGTAAAAAGAGTTTTATAAAATATAATATATCTGATACACATTTCAAAGCATAAGAGTTTTAAATAAATTTTTAGTTTTTTGTTCATAATATTCTTCCTATTTCATTTGAATAATAATATAACTTATATAAAATACATATAATATTTGTTTCAGTAATTTTTGAGTAAAGATAGTTTTAAATAAATTATCTGAATCACCTTAATAAGATATTTTAGTAAGTTGTATTCAAATAGAAATGTAATACACCATAATCATTGAAAGGTAAAAGTTTCTTCAAAAGGAATTTTTTTCTTTTTAACTATTTTTTTCTCTGACTCACATGCAATGCCTTACAAGATACATTTAGAATTTAAAATGTTACCTTCTGCTACAAATTAAATGTAGGAAAGATATTGCTTCATTTTTATATTATAAATTCTTCTGGTTAAGATATTCTATTGAAAAATTGAAATTCTCAAACTCACGAATGGTTGTTTTCTGGATTCAGAATAAATTCAAAGTTGAAAAATTTATTTCAAGAATATAACAATGCTAACTATATGATTGAAGATCTATCTCTATAAGAATTTTAAAATGAAATGAAGAAATGCAATATAGTAACTTAATATTTATTCATTATATTCCAATGACCATTTATCTTTTATACTTCTATTAAAGTAGAAACTATTGACTATTCATTAATATGATGACAAAATACTTGAAGCAAATATTCGTGAGGCTAACCAAGGCTTCACAAACTTTGTTTAATCTGTAAATTAAGGGCTTATGAGGAAATGTTCGATAAAAAAAAACTAAAATACTTACAACATGTGCTTTTGATTTTCCTGTTCACTGATTTAGTTAATGCATGCCTCAAAAAATGGGAAGCAATTTTCAAACCTTCTGACAGCAGCAGCCTCTTTACTGATGATGTTATCAACTTCTTAAAAGCATTTAATGCCATCTTTTTTCCTTTCAATGAATAATATTTAATTACTTTAATCACATTTAAAACTAGAAAGTTGAATAAAAAAATTGAAATTAATAATTGGCATCCGTTAATTTAATATGAGACCTCAAATGAATGCAGTAATGAGGTTAGTAAAAAAAAAAAAATTTAAAATAACATAAGGAAGAGGCATTTTCTATTAACTAGATTTTGCCAGTTAAATGAATTAGTTAAAAGTGGTAGTTAAATTTGAAATGTTGTCTCGGTTTCTTAAACACTTTTCAGGGATTGATTCTGCGTTGTTTTTAATTAATGTTTCCAAAGACAAATACATTTTTTGTACAAGTTTATATATACAAGTTTGTTTGTTTTATTCAATTATATAAAAACTTTTCACACTTCATTAAAGGTTTAACTAATAATTAATATACCTTATCAAATATAATACATATTTTTATTATCCTTAATAATACAAAAACTTAATTCTTTTAATTATGTTTTAATACTTTAAAATACTTCGAAAATTTTCTCATTTTATAAAAATTTGATATTGCGTGTACTGAAAATTTTTATATTTTTGAGAAGGAACGAAAGGAAACTAAAATTTGTAAACTTACAGAAGGATGTACTTGAAATATTCATAATAAAGACAGTAACATTTGTATTTATATTGGTGTATAATTATAATTTTTACTAAGTCAAAATATATTGGTTGATTAATTTTTGTATAAATAGTATAAAATTTAAAAAAAAAATTAATCTTAAAACATGCACAAAAAATGAAAAATGTCTGTTTCTACACAATCTGATGAAATGAATGTATTATACGTGTGAGAATTATAGTAAAAGTAATGATAAAAAATGGATAGATTATTTGATTAATTTTTTAAAATAGTATAATACTAAATACAAAATTAATTTTAAATTATATAAAAAAAAAAAAATGTCTTTTGCTACATAATCTGGTTAAATAAAAGTATTATATGACTGTGAATTGTAATAAAATTATGGTAAAAAAATAGATTGCAAAATGCAACTAAATTTTTAAAATTTTCAAAAGGTTGCACTTGAAAAATTCATAATAAAAAGCTTAAATTTTGTATTTATAATACTGTATAATTCTGATAATTTTTTACTAAGTCACATAGATTGTTTGTTTATTATTTTTAAATAATATAATACTAAATAAAAAGTTAATTTTAAATCATATACAAAAAATATAAATGCCTTTTGCTACATAAACTATTCAAATAAAAATATTGTACGTTTGTGAATTGTAATAAAAGTAAACATTAAAAAATACCAACAGATTTTTAGCATGTTTAAAGCCAGATTAATGTACTGCTGAATTTGTTATCTCTACATACATTTTCGAAATGCATTAAATATTATTTAATAAATCTAAAAATAGTTATGAAGTAACATATATTGATTTAACAGAACACAAATATAACATAAAGTTAGAATTAGTTAATTAATAAATTACATCTGGATTTGTTGAATTCTTATTTTCAGCAAAAAAAGAAATGCTAAAAAGAAAATGAAAAAGAAAAAAAAAAGGCGTATTAAATTAATTGAAGAACTCTACTTATTAAAAATAATTTCATAGTAGACATATCTAAAGAAATATATAGAAATCATTTTTTTATTAAATAAGTGATCTTTTTTAATTTGAAAAATTTAAGAAGCAAAGTCTAAATAAAACAAAATGTCTCTAATAATGGAAATAGAAAATATTACATTTCTTAATTAATCAACTGTTTTTTTCAAAATGAATTTATTTAGACGAATAAATCACTAACAAGAATTATTTCGACATCATTATGATAGTTTAGAAAATTTTAATAAAATAATCAGGAAGAAAAGAAACTGCTTTTAATAGTAGGAAATATTCCATTATCCTTTGAAAAATAACCCGCTGTCGGTTTCCTTTCATGATAGCTTTTGTCGGTTTAATTTGTGGAAAGTTTTAATACTTTCTGCTCTCTGTGTACACATAAAACAATAGATTTAATTAAATGAGAGAATACGAATTTTGATTCATTCGAAATTGCTTTGTTTAAGCAGAAAAGTAACAAGAAGAAATATCATAAAAGATAAAACTCCATCCTTTTATTGTTTTAATGTTTGCATTTCTGAAATATTTTAATAAAGGCTTTGTTTTCCTGAAATCTAAATCACAATCCAAAATAATATCACTATCTCTTTTTATATTTATGCTGATATCAAAATCTGTATATTTTGAAGGGAAAAAAATGACTCCATTTATAGTTTTTATCAAACGTTAAAAGTTTGTGTGTTTATTAATATCTTTAAACCTCTTTTTCATGGTTGAATATTTTCAAATATTTCACTATGAAAGTTAAATGTATACCGAAGATATTTACTACAGAAAAATTTATAATTAATTTTAAAATTTATCGGTTTTAACTGTTATCATATATACTTGGAAAATAAGTTGCGCTTAAAAATATATTTACAAAGTTAATTGAAAATTAAATTTATAATTAATTTTATCAATTAATATTTCTCATAAAAGCTGTATATATATATTTTTTTACATAAAATTTCTTTAAATTTCATATAAAAACACTTTCAAAATAAAATATTAGAATCTAATAACTTTACTGTATAATTTATATTTCCACTCAGTGAAGTTAATTCAATGGTTATTAAAGATTATTGTAATTAATTTTAATTTATTATCGTTTTTAAACTTAGTTTATTTTATTTTTAAAAGCCTAATTTCTGAAAGCATTCAGTATTATCATTTCCTTAAGTAAGATATCAACATAATTTCATTTATAAGTTAAATTTTGTTCCTCATTTTAATTGCTACTTTGAGAATTTAATTTTTTATGAAGCTCATCTGCAAACATTAAATTAAAAATCAGAGTAGCTGAAATTATTGCAGTTATATGCAAGAAAATAAATTCGGGCATAAATTTTGTATTTTCAAGAGATGTGATCATGATAATTTTAAAAGTGAGCACAAAGGATATATAAATAAAATAATAAACAGAACCAAATTGGCTGTATAGATTAAAGAACCAGCATGATTGAAGATTGACTTTTATAAGAGTTTTAATATGAAATGAAGAACTCAATATAGTAATTTATTATATATTCATTCTTCTGGCTAATATATTATATTAAATTATTTTAATATATAAATATATTATATTAAAAAATGGAAATTCTCGAATTCAGGAATAGTTGTTTACTGATCTCAGAATAAATTCATAAATGAAAAAAATGATTTCTAGAATATAGCAATGCTAACCATACGATTGAAGATTGATCTCTATAAGAATTATAAGATAAAATGAAGAAATGTAATATAGTAACTTAATATTTAATCATTATATTTCAATGACCTTTCAAACCCAAATCTATATATAGTTGTACATAGTAAAGGAATTGTACATTCCTGTAAATTACTGTGTTGTTTAAAGAACCTGCATGTTGAAGATTGGTTTCTATAAGAATTATAAGGTGATATGGAAAACGCAATATAGTACTTTATTATTTATTCATTCTTGTGTATAATATATTATAATAAACTATTTTAATATAATAATATTATATTAAAAAAATTAAAATTCTCAAACACAGAAACGATGATTTTCTGGATTCAGAATAAATTCATAGATGAAAAATTCATTTTAAGAATATAGTAATGCTAATTATATGATTGAAGATTGATCGCTATAAGAATTATAAGATGAAATGAAGAAATGCAATATTGCAATTTAATATTTATTCATTATATTCCAATGATCATTTATCTTAGTACATGCATTTTCTACTATTTCCTATTAGAGTAGAAACTATTGATTATTATAAACTACTGGTCTGATTGAATTTAAGAACTATAAGATGACATGAAGAAATTCAATATAGTAGTTTAATATTTACTCATCATAATCCAATGACCGTTCATTTTACATGAATTTTCTACAATTTACTATTAGAGTAGAAACTTTTGACTATTATAACCAATGCTAACTATCTGATTGCATTTTTGAACTAAAAGATGAAATAAAAAAATGCAAAATAGAAGTTTAATATTTATTCATTGGACTATAATTATTATTGGATATAGTAGTATTTTATCCTTGGATATAGTAGTAATTTATCATAGGATATAGTAGTAATTTATCATTGGATATAGTAGTATTTTATCATTGGATATAGTAGTAATTTATCATAGGATATAGTAGTAATTTATCATTGGATATAGTAGTATTTTATCATTGGATATAGTAGTAATTTATCCTAGGTTATAGTAGTAATTTAACATTGGATATAGTAGTATTTTATCATTGGATATAGTAGTAATATTTCATAGGATATAGTAGTAATTTATCATTGGATATAGTAGTATTTTATCATTGGATATAGTAGTAATTTATCATAGGATATAGTAGTAATTTATCATAGGATATAGTAGTATTTTATCATTGGATATAGTAGTATTTTATCATTTAGTACTTATTAATTGGATTATAATCCAGCGACAGATTATCTTACATGCATTTTCTACTATTTCAATTAGAATAGAAACTATTGACTATGCATTTATGCGATGACAAAACACTTCAAGCAAATATTCGTGAGGATAATAGAAAATTGTGTAGCTTAAACCGAGGCTTCACAAACTTAGTTTAATCTATAAATTAAGAGCGTATGAGAAAATGTCCGATTAAAAAACTGAAATACTTACAACAGGTGCATTTGATTTTCCTGTTCACTGATTTAGTTAATGCATGCCTGAAAAAATGTGGAAGCAATTTTCAAACCTTCTGACAGCAGCAGCCTCTTTACTGATGATGTTATCAACTTCTTAAAAGCATTTAATGCTATCTTTTTCCCTTTGAATGAATAATATTTAATTACTTTAATCACATTAAAAGTAGAAAGATGAAGAAAAAAAATGAAATTAATAATTGGCATCCCTTAATTTAGTATGAGACCTCAACTGAATACAGTAATGAGGTTAGTAGAAAAAGAAAATTTAAAATAACATAAGGAAGAGGCATTTTATCTTAACTAGATTTTGCCAGTTAAATGAATTAGTTAAAAATGATAGTTAAATTTGAAATGTTGTTAAATACTTTTCAGTGAGTATTTTTGCATTGTTTTTAATTAATGTTTCCGAACAGAAATATATTTTCAAAACAAGTTTGTTTGGTTTATTATGTAAAAGTTTTTCAAATTTCTTTAAAGTCTAAATTAATAATTAAACTACCTTATCAAATATAATACATATTTTAATTATCCTTCATAATACGAAAACATAATTCTTTAAATATGTGATATAATATTTTTAAATACTTTGCTAAATTAAACTCATTTTATAAAAATTTGGTATTAAGTTGTGTTTTAAAATTTTATATTCTTGAGACGAAAAGAAATACCACTAGAATTTTAAAACTAAGAAAAGGATGTACTTGAAAAATTCATAATAAAGACCTTAACTTTTGTATTTATAATGCTGTATAATTATGATAATTTTTTTACTATGTGACATTGATTTTTTGATAAATTTTCTAAGTATCTAAGTAATTTTCAATTTAATAGTATAATATTAAATAAAAAATTAATCTTAAAAAAATGATAAATCACTTTTTCTACATAATCTAGTCGTATGAAATTATAAACATGTTAATAGTTATAAAAATTATGGTTAAAAAAACAGTTTTTTAGCATGTTTAACGTATTGCTGAATTTCTTATCTATAAATATATATTTTCCTAATGCATTAAATATTATTTAAGAGGTTTAAAAATAGTTATTAATTAACTTTTATTCATGTAACAGCGTACAAATGTAACAATACCTTAAATTTAATTTAGTTAATTAATAATTAAATCTGGATTTGCTGAATTTTTATTTGCAACAAAAAAGGAATGCTAAAAAATGAACAAAAAAAGTCCATCAAATGAATTAAAGAACACTACTTATTAAAAATAATTTCATAGTACACATATCTATAAAAATATATAGAAAACAGTTTTTTTAATAAGTAATTTTTTTATTTAAAAAATTTAATAAGCAAAGTCGAAATAAAACAAATTGTCTCTAATAATGCAAATAGAAAACATCGTATTTCTTAATTAATCAACTGTTTTTTTCAAACTGAGTTTATTATGTTATACCAATAAATCACTAACAAGAAATATTTCGACATCATTATGATAGTTTAGAAAAATTTAATAAAATCATCAGAAAGAAAAGAAAATTCCTTTAATAGTAGGAAATATTCCATAATTATTTGGAAAAATAATCCGCTGTCGGTTTCCTTTCATGATAGCTTTTGTCGGTTTAAATTGTGGAAAGTTTTAATACTTCCTGCTCACTGTGTACACATAAAATAATAAATTTAATTAAATGAGAGAATACGAATTGTTATTCTTTTAAAACTGCTTTGTTTAAGCAGAAAAGCAACAACAAGAAATATCATAAAAGATAAAATTCCTTCCTTTTATTGTTTTTAGTGTTTGCATCTCTGAAAGATTTTAATAAAAGTTTTGTTTTCCTAAAATCTAAATCAGAATCCAAAACAATGTCACTTTCTATTTTATATTGCTGCTGATATCGAAATCTGTATATTTCGAAGGAAAAAAGGACTCTATTTATAGTTTTCATCAAACGCTAAAAGCTTCTGCATTTAATAATATCCTTAAACTTCTATTTATGGTTGATTTTTTAAAAATGTTTGATAATAAAAGTTAAATGTGTATCGAAGTATATTTTCTTCATAAAAAATCATTTCTAATTAATTTTAAAATTAATTTATTGGATTTTATTGTCATTATATTTATTTGGAAAATAAGTCGCATTTGAAATTTTATTTACTATGTTAATTGAAAATTTAATTTATAATTAATTTTATAAATTAATATTTCTGATGAAAATTGCACTTATATCTTTTTATATAAAATTTATTTGCGGAGTTCATTTAGAAAACACTTTCAGATAAAATATTCGAATCTAATATTTTACTGTATAATTTGTATTTCCACTGAGTGAAGTTAATTCCATATGTGTTAAAAATTATTGTACTTAATTTTAATTAATGAAGTTTTTTGAACATATTTTATTTTTTATTTCAAATTCCCAAATTTCTATAAAAATTTAGTGATTTTATTTCCTTAAATAAGATATCAAGATAATTTAATTCAAAAGTTTAATTTTGTTCCTTATTTTAATTGATGTTTTGAGATTTCTTTTTTTTATGTAGCTCATCTGCAAAGAATAGGTTAAAAATAAAAGTAGCAAGGAATATTACAGTTATATCCTCGAAAATAAATTCGGACCTATATTTGGTATTTTCAACAGATAAAAAAAAAATGATAATAAAAAATGTGAATTGTGTATAATTCTATAAACAATTATTAATTGATTAAAGAACCTGCATGATTGAAGATTGATTTCTATAAGAATTATAAGATGAAATGAAAAACGCAATATAGTAATTTATTATTTTCAATCTTCTGAATAATATATTATATTACATTATTTTAATATAATAATTTTATACTAAAAATGGAAATTTTCAAACTCATTCATTGTTTGTTTTCAGAATAAATTCATAAATGAAAAATGGATTTCAAGATCATAGCAATGCTAACTGGTGATTGAAGACCAATCTCTATAAGAATTATAAAATGAAATGAAGAAATGCAATAGTAATTTAGTATTTATTCATTATATTCCAATGACCATTTTCTTGCATACATTTTCTGCTATTTTATATTAAATAGAAACTATTGACTATTCATTAATATGATGACAAAATGCTTCAAGCAAATATTCGTGAGAGTAATAGCAAATTGTGTAGCTTAAACAGAGGCTTCACAAACTTAGTTTAATCTGTAAATTAAGGGTTTTGTTAGGAAATGTACGATTAAAAAACGGAAATACTTACAACAGGTGCTTTTGATTTTCCTGTTCACTGATTTAGTTAATGCAAGCCTGGAAAAATGAGAAGCAATTTTCAAACCTTCTGACAGCAGCAGCCTCTTTACTGATGATGTTATCAACTTCTTAAAAGCATTTAATGCTATCTTTTTCCGTTTGAATGAATAATATTTAATTACTTTAATCACATTAAAAGTAGAAAAATGAAGAAAAAAAAATTTAAATTAATAATTGGCATCCCTTAATTTAATATGAGGCCTCAAATGAATGCAGTAATGAGGTCAGTAGAAAAAGAAAAAAATTAAAATATCATAAGGAAGAGGCATTTCCTTTTAACTAGATTTTGCCAGTTAAATGAATTAGTTAAAAGTGATAGTTAAATTTGATATGTTGTTAAATACTTTTCAGTGAGTATTTTTACATTGTTTTTAATTAATGTTTCCGAAGATAAATATATTTTCGAAACAAGTTTGTTTGCTTTGTTATGTAAAAGTTTTTCAAATTTTTAAAAAATCTAAACTAATAATTAAAGTACCTTATCAAATATAATACATATTTTAATTATCTTTCATAATACGAAAATTCTTTAAATATGTGTTTTAATATTTTAAAATACGTTGCTAAATTAAACTCATTTTATAAAAATTTGGTATTAACTTGTGGTTTAAAATTTTATATTCTTGTGGCGAAAAGAAATACCACTAAAATTTTAAAACTAATAAAAGGATCTACTTGAAAAATTCATAATAAAGACCGTAACTTTTGTATTTATAATGCTGTATAATTATAATATTTTTTTTTACTAAGTCACATAGATTGTTTGATTAATTTTCTAAGTAAATTAAGTATCTAAGTAATTTTTATTTAATAGTATAATGTTAAATAAAAAATTAATCTTAAAAAATGATAAATCTTCTTTTTCTACATATTCTAGTCATATGAAATTATAAACTTGTTAATAGTTATAAAAATAATGGTTAAAAACAGTTTTTAGCATGTTTAATGCAGTTTAATGTACTGCTGAGTTTCTTATCTATACATATATATTTTCCTAATGCATTAAATATTATTTAAGAGGTTTAAAAATAATTGTTAATTAACGTTCATAAAAGTAACAGAGTACAAATGTAACAAAATCATAAATTTGAAATTTGTTAATTAATAATTACATCTGGATTTTTAGAATTTTTATTTGCAACAAAAAGGAATACTAAAAACATGTCAAAAAAATGGCATTAAATAAATTAAAGAACCATACTTATTAAAAATAATTTCATAGTACATATATCTATAAAAATATGTAGAAATCAGTTTTTTTAATAAGTACTTTTTTTATTTGAAAAATTTAATAATCAAAGTCGAAATAAAAAAAAACTGTCTCTAATAATGAAATAGAAAACATTGCATTTTTAATTAATCTACTGATTTTTTTCAAAATGAATTTATTATGTTAGACAATAAATCACTAACAAGAAATATTTCGACATCACTATGATAGTTTAGAAAAATTTAATAAAATAATCAGAAAAAAAAGAAACTACTTTTAATAGTAGGAAATATTCCATAATCTTTTGAAAAATAATCCGCTGTCGGTTTCCTTTCATGATAGCTTTTGTCGGTTTAATTTGTTGAAAGTTTTAATACTTTCTGGATACACATAAAACAATATATTTAATTAAATGAGTTTGTTCAAATTGTTTAAGCAGAAAAGGAACAAGAAGAAATATTATAAAAGACAAAACTCCTTTCTTTTATTGTTTTAATGTTTGCATCTCTGAAAGATTTTAACAAAAGTTTTGTTTTCTTAAAATATAAATCAGAATCCAAAACAATATCACTATCTGTTTTATATTTATGCTTATATCAAAATCTGTATATTTTGAAGGAAAAAAAAATACTCTATTTAAAATATTTATCAAACCCTAAAAATTTGTGTTTTTAATAATATCTTTAAACTTATTTTTCATGTTTGAATTTTCTTAAATATACAACTGTAAAAGTTAAATGTGTATTGAAGTATATTTTCTTCAGAAAAATGTATTTATAATTAATTAATTTTAAAATTTATTAATTTTTAATTTATATTTTTTGGATATTCATTATGAAAATTACATATATATCTTATATCTATAATTAATTTTAAAATTAATCGGTTTTTGCTGCCACTATATATATATATATGTGTGTGTGTGTGTGTTTATGGAAAAAAAATTTCGTTTAAAAATTGATTTACAAAGTAAATTGAAAATTTAATTTATAATTAATTTTATAAATTAACATTTCTGATGAAGGCTATATGTATATTTTTATATACAATTTCTTTAGGAAATTGATATAAAAATACGTTCAGTATAAAATATTAGAATCTAATGATTTGTATTGCACTCAGTCAGGTTAATTCAATATGTAATAAACATTATTGTAATTAATTTTAATTAATTATCTTTCTAGAACATATTTTACTTTTTCTTTCAAATGCCAAATTTCTGTAAGAACTTAGTGATTTTATTTCCTTAGATAAGATATTAAGATATTTCATTTATAAGTTAAATTTTGTTCCTCATTTTAATTGCTGTTTTGAGATTTAAATTTTTTTTATGTATCTCATCTGCAAAGATTCAGCTAAAAATCAGATTAGCAGAAAATATTAATTAGATCTACGAATATAAATTCGCACATAAATTTGGTATTTTCAAGTGCTGTGATCAAATGATAATTTTAAAAAGTGAACACAAATGTTTTTCAAACTGAACACAAAGTAATTCTATAAAAAATTAAGAGACACCAAAATTTTCTGTGTTTATTAAAGAACCTGCAAGATTTAAGATTGATTTCTATACGAATTATAAGATGAAATGAAAAACGCAAAGTAGTAGTTCATCATATATTCGTTATTTATTATTTATTTATCCTCCGGCTAATATATTGTAGTAAATTATTTTAATTTATTTAATATAATTATATTATATTAAAAAATGGAAATTCTCAACCTCAGGAATGGTTGCTTTCTGGATTCAGAATAGAATCATAGACGATTTTAAGAACATAGCAATGCTAACTATATGATTGAAGATATTATTGATCTCTGTAAGAATCATAGGATGAAGGGCAGAAATGCAATATAATAACTTAATATGTATTCATTATATTCTAATGACCATTTATCTTCCATGAATTTTCTGCTATTTCCTATTAGAATAAAAATTATTGACAATTCATTAATATGATGACAAAATACTTGAAGCTAATAGCAAATTGTGTAGCTTAAATTGAAGCAAGCATGCTCCACAAACTTAGTTTACTCAGTAAACTAAGGGCTTATGAGGAAATGTCCGATTAAAAAACTGAAATATTTACAACAGGTGCTTTTGATTTTCCTGTTCACTGATTTAGTTAATGCATTCCTGAAAAAATGTGGAGCAATTTTCAAACCTTCTGACAGCAGCAGCCTCTTTACTGATGATGTCATCAACTTCTTAAAAGCATTTAATGCTATCTTTTTTCCCTTGAATGAATAATATTTAACTACTTTAATCACATTAAAAGTAGAAAGACGAAAATAAAAAAGTAGATATTTAATAATTGACATCCTCAATAATATCAGACCTCAAATGAATGAGGTTGGTAGAAAAAGAAAAATGTAAAATAACATAAGGAAGAGACGTTTTATCTTAACTAGATTTTGCAAGTTAAATGAATTAGTTAAAAGTGATAGTTAAATTTCAAATGTTGTCTGGGGTTGTTAAATACTTTTCAGGGAGTATTTTTGCATTGTTATTAAATAATGTTTTCAAAGTGAAATATATTTTTCAAACAAGTTTGTTTGCTTTATTTTCAATTATGTAAAACTTTTTCGAATTTTTTAAAAGTTTTAACTAATAATTAATATATCTTATCAAATACAATACATATTTTAATTATCCTTCTTAATACGAAAACTTAATTCTTTAAATATTTGTTTTAATATTGTAAATTATATTGCTAAATTAATCTCATTTAAAAATTTGGTATTAAGTTGAGTTTAAAAATTTTATATTCTTGAGAAGGAAAGAAATGCCACTAAAATTTTAAAATTATCAAAAAGATGTACTTGTAAAATTCAAAATAAAGACCGTAACTTTTGTATTTATAATGCTGTATAATTATGATAATTTTTTTCACTAATTCACATAAATTGTTTGATAAATTTTCTGAATATATTAAGTATCTTAGTAATTTTCTATTTAATAGTATACTATTAAATAAAATATTAATCTTAAAAAAAATGCTAAATTTCTTTTTCTACACAATCTAGTCCTATGAAATTATAAACTTGTTAATAGTTATGAAAATAATAGTTAAAAACCAGTTTTATAGCATGTTTAATGCAACTGCTGCATGTACTGCTGAATTTCTTATATATATATATATATATATTTCTAATGCATTGAATATTATTTAAGAGGTTTAAAAATAGTTATTAATTAACGTTTATTCATGTAACACAGCACTAATGTAACAAAACTTTAAATTTGAATTAGTTAATTAATAATTACATCAGGATTTGTTGGATTTTTATTTGCAACAAAACGGGAATGCTAAAAAAATGAACAAAAAAAGGCCATTAAATAAATTAAAGGACCCTACTTTTTAAAAATAATTTCATAGTACACATATCTATAAAAATATATAGAAATAAGTTTTTTTAATAAGAAATGTTTTTATTTGAAAAATTTAATAAGCAAAGTCGAAATAAAACAAACTGTCTCTAATAATGAAAATAGGAAACATTGCATTTTTAATTATTCTACTAATTTTTTGCAAAATGAATTTATGATGTTAGACGAATAAATCACTAACAAGAAATTTTTCGACATCATTATGATAGTTTAGAAAATTTTAATAAAATAATGATAAAAAAAGAAATTATTTTTAATAGTAGGAAATATTCCATAATCCTTTGAAAAATAATCCGCTGGCGGTTTTCTTTCATGATAGCTTTTGTCGGTTTAATTTGTGGAAAGTTTTAATACTTCCTGCTCTCTGTGTACACATAAAACAAGAAATTTAATTAAATGAGAGAATACGAATTTTTATTTATTTGAAATTGCCTTTGTTTAAGCAGAAAAGCAACAAGAAGAAATATCATAAAAGATAAAACTCCATATTTTTATTGTTTTAATGTTTGCCTCTCTGAAAGATTTTAATAAAGGTTTTGTTTTCCTAAAATCTAAATCAGAATCCAAAACAATATCACTATCTGTTCTATATTGATGCTGATTTAAAAATCTGTATACTTTGAAGGGAAGAAAGTACTCTATTTATAGTTTTGATTAAAAGCTGAAATTTTGAATATTTAATAATATCTTTAAATTTTCTTTCCATGGTTGAATTTTTTTAAATATTCAACCATAAAAGTTAAATTTGTACCGAAGTGTAGTTTCTTCAGAAAAATGTATTTATAATCAATTTTAAAATTTATTGTTGTTATTGCCAATATATATATTTGGAAAATAAGTTGCGCTTAAAAATATATTTACGTATTTAATTGAAAAATTAATTTATAATTAAATTTATACATTATTATTTCTGATGAACGCTATATGCATATCTTTTTACATAAAATTTCTTTAAAGTTTATGTAAAAACACATTCAGCATAAAATATTAGAATCTAATAGATTAGTGTAAAATTTATTTTTCCACTCAGTGAAGTTGATTCAATATGTATTAAAATTATTGTAATTCATTTTAATTAGTTATCTTTTTTGAATAAAGTTTATTTCTGTAAGAATTTAGTGTTTTTATTTCCTTAAATAAGATAGCAAGATAAAATCATTCATAAGTTAAATTTTGTTCCTCATTTTAATTGCTGTTTTTAGATTTTTTTTTGACATAAATTTGGTATTTGCAAAAGATGTGATCATATGATAATTTAAAAAAAATGAGCACAGGGAAGTTGTATATAATTCTATAAACAAATAAGAGAATAAAATTGACTGTGTTTATTAAAGGACCTGCATGATTGATTTCTATAAGTGTTATAAGATGAAATGAAAAACGCAATCTAGTAATTTATTATTTTTTGATTCTTCTGGCTAATATATAATGTTAAATTATTTTAATATAATGTTATTATTTTAAAAAATGTAAATTCCCAAACTAAGTAATATTTGTTTTCTGGATGCAGGATAAATTTCTAGTTTAAAAATTAATTTTAAGAATATAGCAATGCTAACTATATGATTGAAGATTGATCTCTATTAGAATTATAAGAGGAAATGAAGAAATGCAATATAGTAGTTTAATGTTTATTCATTATATTGCAAAGACCATTTATCTTGCATGCATGTTCTACTATTTCCCATTGAAGTAGAAACTAATGACTATTCATGAATATGATGACAAAATTCTTCAAGCGAATATTCGTGAGGCTAATAGCAAATTGTGTAGCTTAAACCGAGGCTTCACAAATTTAGTTTACTCTGTAAATTAAGAGCGTATGAGGAAATGTCCGATTAAAAAAAACTGAAATACTTACAACAGGTGCTTTTGACTTTCTAGTTCACTGATTTAGTTAATGCATGCTTGAAAAAATGTGGAGCAATTTTCAAACCTTCTGACAGCAGCAGCCTCTTTACTGATGATGTCATCAACTTCTTAAAAGCATTTAATGCTATCTTTTTTCCCTTGAATGAATAATATTTAACTACTTTAATCACATTAAAAGTAGAAAGACGAAAATAAAAAAGTAGATATTTAATAATTGACATCCTCAATAATATCAGACCTCAAATGAATGAGGTTGGTAGAAAAAGAAAAATGGAAAATAACATAAGGAAGAGGCATTTTCTCTTAACTAGATTTAGCAAGTTAAATGAATTAGTTAAAAGAGATACTTAAATTTAAAATGTTGTCTCGGGTGGTTAAATACTTTTCAAGGAGAATTTTTGCATTGTTTTTAATTAATGTTCCCAAAGAGAAATATATTTTTCAAAGAAGTATATTTGCTTTATTCAATTATGTAAAAGGTTTTCAAATTTCTTTAATATTTTCATTAATAATTAATATACCTTATCAAATATAATAGATATTTTAATTATCCTTCATAATACGAAAACTTACTTCTTTAATTACGTGTTTTAATATTTTAAAATACTTTGCTAAATTAATCTCATTTTATAAATATTTGGCATTAAGTTTTGTTTAAAAATTTTATATTCTTGAAAAGAAAGGAAAGGCAACTAAAATTTTAAAATTATCAAAAAGATGTACTTGTAAAATTCAAAATAAAGACCGTAACTTTTGTATTTATAATGCTGTATAATTATGATAATTTTTTTCACTAATTCACATAAATTGTTTGATAAATTTTCTGAGTATATTAAGTATCTTAGTAATTTTCTATTTAATAGTATACTATTAAATAAAATATTAATCTTAAAAAAAATGCTAAATTTCTTTTTCTACACAATCTAGTCCTATGAAATTATAAACTTGTTAATAGTTATGAAAATAATAGTTAAAAACCAGTTTTATAGCATGTTTAATGCAACTGCTGCATGTACTGCTGAATTTCTTATATATATATATATATATATTTCTAATGCATTGAATATTATTTAAGAGGTTTAAAAATAGTTATTAATTAACGTTTATTCATGTAACACAGCACTAATGTAACAAAACTTTAAATTTGAATTAGTTAATTAATAATTACATCAGGATTTGTTGGATTTTTATTTGCAACAAAACGGGAATGCTAAAAAAATGAACAAAAATGGTCATTAAATAAATTAAAGGACCCTACTTTTTAAAAATAATTTCATAGTACATATATCTATAAAAATAAATAGAAATAAGTTTTTTTTAATAAGTAATTTTTTTATTTCAAAAATTTAATAAGCAAAGTCGAAATAAAACAAACTGTCTCTAATAATGAAAATAGGAAACATTGCATTTTTAATTATTCTACTAATTTTTTGCAAAATGAATTTATGATGTTAGACGAATAAATCACTAACAAGAAATTTTTCGACATCATTATGATAGTTTAGAAAATTTTAATAAAATAATGATAAAAAAAGAAATTATTTTTAATAGTAGGAAATATTCCATAATCCTTTGAAAAATAATCCGCTGGCGGTTTTCTTTCATGATAGCTTTTGTCGGTTTAATTTGTGGAAAGTTTTAATACTTCCTGCTCTCTGTGTACACATAAAACAAGAAATTTAATTAAATGAGAGAATACGAATTTTTATTTATTTGAAATTGCTTTGTTTAAGCAGAAAAGCAACAAGAAGAAATATCATAAAAGATAAAACTCCATATTTTTATTGTTTTAATGTTTGCCTCTCTGAAAGATTTTAATAAAGGTTTTGTTTTCCTAAAATCTAAATCAGAATCCAAAACAATATCACTATCTGTTCTATATTGATGCTGATTTAAAAATCTGTATACTTTGAAGGGAAGAAAGTACTCTATTTATAGTTTTGATTAAAAGCTGAAATTTTGAATATTTAATAATATCTTTAAATTTTCTTTCCATGGTTGAATTTTTTTAAATATTCAACCATAAAAGTTAAATTTGTACCGAAGTGTAGTTTCTTCAGAAAAATGTATTTATAATCAATTTTAAAATTTATTGTTGTTATTGCCTATATATATATTTGGAAAATAAGTTGCGCTTAAAAATATATTTACGTATTTAATTGAAAAATTAATTTATAATTAAATTTATACATTATTATTTCTGATGAACGCTATATGCATATCTTTTTACATAAAATTTCTTTAAAGTTTATGTAAAAACACATTCAGCATAAAATATTAGAATCTAATAGATTAGTGTAAAATTTATTTTTCCACTCAGTGAAGTTGATTCAATATGTATTAAAATTATTGTAATTCATTTTAATTAGTTATCTTTTTTGAATAAAGTTTATTTCTGTAAGAATTTAGTGTTTTTATTTCCTTAAATAAGATAGCAAGATAAAATCATTCATAAGTTAAATTTTGTTCCTCATTTTAATTGCTGTTTTTAGATTTTTTTTTGACATAAATTTGGTATTTGCAAAAGATGTGATCATATGATAATTTAAAAAAAATGAGCACAGGGAAGTTGTATATAATTCTATAAACAAATAAGAGAATAAAATTGACTGTGTTTATTAAAGGACCTGCATGATTGATTTCTATAAGTGTTATAAGATGAAATGAAAAACGCAATCTAGTAATTTATTATTTTTTGATTCTTCTGGCTAATATATAATGTTAAATTATTTTAATATAATGTTATTATTTTAAAAAATGTAAATTCCCAAACTAAGTAATATTTGTTTTCTGGATGCAGGATAAATTTCTAGTTTAAAAATTAATTTTAAGAATATAGCAATGCTAACTATATGATTGAAGATTGATCTCTATTAGAATTATAAGAGGAAATGAAGAAATGCAATATAGTAGTTTAATGTTTATTCATTATATTGCAAAGACCATTTATCTTGCATGCATGTTCTACTATTTCCCATTGAAGTAGAAACTAATGACTATTCATGAATATGATGACAAAATTCTTCAAGCGAATATTCGTGAGGCTAATAGCAAATTGTGTAGCTTAAACCGAGGCTTCACAAATTTAGTTTACTCTGTAAATTAAGAGCGTATGAGGAAATGTCCGATTAAAAAAAACTGAAATACTTACAACAGGTGCTTTTGACTTTCTAGTTCACTGATTTAGTTAATGCATGCTTGAAAAAATGTGAAGCAATTTTCAAACCTTCTGACAGCAGCAGCCTCTTTACTGATGATGTCATCAACTTCTTAAAAGCATTTGATGCTATCTTTTTTCCCTTGAATGAATAATATTTAATTACTTTAATCACATTAAAAGTGTAAAGATGAAGAAAAAAAAATTGAAATTATTAATTGACATCCGTTAATTTAATATGAGACCTCAAATGAATGCAGTAATGAGGTTAGTAGAAAACTAGAAATGGAAAATAACATAAGGAACAGACGTTTTCTCTTAACTAGATTTTGCAAGTTAAATGAATTAGTTAAAAGTGATAGTTAAATTTGAAATGTTGTCTATGGTTGTTAAATACTTTTCAGGCAGAATTTTTGCATTGTTTTTAATTAATGTTCCCCAAGAAAAATATATTTTCAAACAAGTGTGTTTGCTTGATTTATTTATACAAAAGTTTTTTGAAGTTCTTTAAAGTTTTAACTAATAATTAATACACCTTATCAAATATAATACATATTTTAATTATCCTACATAATACGAAAACTTAATTCTTTAAATATGCGTTTTAATATTTTAAAATATTTTGTTAAATTAATTTCATTTTATAAAAATTTGGTATTAAGTTGTTTTTAAAAATTTTATATTCTGGAGAAGGAAAGAAATGAAACTAAAATTTTAAAACTATCAAAAGGATGTACTTGTAAAATTCATAATAAAGACCATAAGTGTTGTATTTATAATGATATATAACTATGATAGTTTTTTATTAAAGAATATAGATTTTTTGATTAATTTTTAAATATTAAATAAAAAAATAATTGTAAAACATGTACAAAAAATGTAAATATCTTTTGCTACATAATATAGTCAAATGAAAATATTATACGTTTGTGAATTATAATAAAAATAATGGTAAAAGAATAGATTTGAAAATGCATCTAAAATGTTAAAACTATCAAAAGGGTGTATTTGATAAGGGTAACTTGATAATTCATAATATAGATCCTAACTTTAACTTTTGTATTTATAATGCTGTATAATTATGTTAATTCTTTGTAGTCATATATATTGTTTTTAAAAATAGTATAATATTAAATAAAGAATTGATCTTAACTCATATACAGAAAAAAACCGATAATGTCTTTTGCTACAAAATCTAGTGAAATGAAAGTATTATATGTTTGTGAATTGTAAAAAAGATTGCTTGTTAATTTTTTTAATATGGTATAATTCTAAATAAAATAAAAATCTTAGAACATATACAAAAACAGTAACTGTCTTTTTCTACACAATCTGATCAAATGAAAGTATTATACAAAATGACCCTTTGAAAATGACCTTTGTGAATTCCAACAAAAGTAATGGTTAAATCAAACAACAGATATTTAGAATGTTTAATGCAAATTAATATAATGTTGAATTTCTGATCTATGTATATATTTTCATACTACATTAAATATTATTTAAGAGGTTTAAAAATAGTTATTAAACAATGTCTATTAATGTAATAGATTACAAATGTAACAAAGTATTAAGTTAGAATTAATTAATTAATAATTAAATCTGGATTTGTTGAAGTCTTATTTGCAAGAAAAAAGAAATTTAAAAAAAGGGTCATTAAATAAATTAAAAAACTCTACTTATTAAAAAAAATTCATAATACGCGTTTCTATAAAATATATAGAAATCATTTTTTATTTAATAAGATATTTTTTTAATTTGAAAATTTTAAGGAGCAAAGTCGAAATAAAACGAAATGTTTCCAATAATGGAAATAGAAAACATTGCATTTCTTAATTAATCCACTGTTCAAGTTTTTTCAAAATGAATTTATTATATTACATTAATAAATCACTAACAACAAATATTTCGATATCATTATGATAGTTTAGAAAATTTTAATAAAATAATCAGAAAGAAAAGAAACTACTTTTAATAGTAGGAAATATTCCATAATCCTTTGAAAAATAATCCGCTGTCGGTTTCCTTTCATGATAGCTTTTGTCGGTTTAATTTGTGGAAAGTTTTAATACTTCCTGGACTGTGTGTACACATAAAACAATAAATTTAATTAAATGAGAGAATACGAATTTTTATTCATTTGAAACTGCTTTGTTTAAGCAGAAAAGCAACAAGAAGAAATATCATAAAAGATAAAACTCAATCCTTTTATTGTTTTAATGTTTGCATCTCTGAAAGATTTTAACAAAGGTTTAGTTTTCCTAAAATCTAAATCAGAAGCCAAAACAATATCACTATCTGTTCTATATTTATGCTGATATAAAAATCTGTATACTTTGAAGGGAAGAAAGTACTCTATTTATAGTTTTGATTAAAAGCTGAAATTTTGAATATTTAATAATATCTTTAAATTTTCTTTCCATGGTTGAATTTTTTTAAATATTCAACCATAAAAGTTAAATTTGTACCGAAGTGTAGTTTCTTCAGAAAAATGTATTTATAATCAATTTTAAAATTTATTGTTGTTATTGCCAATATATATATTTGGAAAATAAGTTGCGCTTAAAAATATATTTACGTATTTAATTGAAAAATTAATTTATAATTAAATTTATACATTATTATTTCTGATGAACGCTATATGCATATCTTTTTACATAAAATTTCTTTAAAGTTTATGTAAAAACACATTCAGCATAAAATATTAGAATCTAATAGATTAGTGTAAAATTTATTTTTCCACTCAGTGAAGTTGATTCAATATGTATTAAAATTATTGTAATTCATTTTAATTAGTTATCTTTTTTGAATAAAGTTTATTTCTGTAAGAATTTAGTGTTTTTATTTCCTTAAATAAGATAGCAAGATAAAATCATTCATAAGTTAAATTTTGTTCCTCATTTTAATTGCTGTTTTTAGATTTTTTTTTGACATAAATTTGGTATTTGCAAAAGATGTGATCATATGATAATTTAAAAAAAATGAGCACAGGGAAGTTGTATATAATTCTATAAACAAATAAGAGAATAAAATTGACTGTGTTTATTAAAGGACCTGCATGATTGATTTCTATAAGTGTTATAAGATGAAATGAAAAACGCAATCTAGTAATTTATTATTTTTTGATTCTTCTGGCTAATATATAATGTTAAATTATTTTAATATAATGTTATTATTTTAAAAAATGTAAATTCCCAAACTAAGTAATATTTGTTTTCTGGATGCAGGATAAATTTCTAGTTTAAAAATTAATTTTAAGAATATAGCAATGCTAACTATATGATTGAAGATTGATCTCTATTAGAATTATAAGAGGAAATGAAGAAATGCAATATAGTAGTTTAATGTTTATTCATTATATTGCAAAGACCATTTATCTTGCATGCATGTTCTACTATTTCCCATTGAAGTAGAAACTAATGACTATTCATGAATATGATGACAAAATTCTTCAAGCGAATATTCGTGAGGCTAATAGCAAATTGTGTAGCTTAAACCGAGGCTTCACAAATTTAGTTTACTCTGTAAATTAAGAGCGTATGAGGAAATGTCCGATTAAAAAAAACTGAAATACTTACAACAGGTGCTTTTGACTTTCTAGTTCACTGATTTAGTTAATGCATGCTTGAAAAAATGTGAAGCAATTTTCAAACCTTCTGACAGCAGCAGCCTCTTTACTGATGATGTCATCAACTTCTTAAAAGCATTTGATGCTATCTTTTTTCCCTTGAATGAATAATATTTAATTACTTTAATCACATTAAAAGTGTAAAGATGAAGAAAAAAAAATTGAAATTATTAATTGACATCCGTTAATTTAATATGAGACCTCAAATGAATGCAGTAATGAGGTTAGTAGAAAACTAGAAATGGAAAATAACATAAGGAACAGACGTTTTCTCTTAACTAGATTTTGCAAGTTAAATGAATTAGTTAAAAGTGATAGTTAAATTTGAAATGTTGTCTATGGTTGTTAAATACTTTTCAGGCAGAATTTTTGCATTGTTTTTAATTAATGTTCCCCAAGAAAAATATATTTTCAAACAAGTGTGTTTGCTTGATTTATTTATACAAAAGTTTTTTGAAGTTCTTTAAAGTTTTAACTAATAATTAATACACCTTATCAAATATAATACATATTTTAATTATCCTACATAATACGAAAACTTAATTCTTTAAATATGCGTTTTAATATTTTAAAATATTTTGTTAAATTAATTTCATTTTATAAAAATTTGGTATTAAGTTGTTTTTAAAAATTTTATATTCTGGAGAAGGAAAGAAATGAAACTAAAATTTTAAAACTATCAAAAGGATGTACTTGTAAAATTCATAATAAAGACCATAAGTGTTGTATTTATAATGATATATAACTATGATAGTTTTTTATTAAAGAATATAGATTTTTTGATTAATTTTTAAATATTAAATAAAAAAATAATTGTAAAACATGTACAAAAAATGTAAATATCTGCTACATAATATAGTCAAATGAAAATATTATACGTTTGTGAATTATAATAAAAATAATGGTAAAAGAATAGATTTGAAAATGCATCTAAAATGTTAAAACTATCAAAAGGGTGTATTTGATAAGGGTAACTTGATAATTCATAATATAGATCCTAACTTTAACTTTTGTATTTATAATGCTGTATAATTATGTTAATTCTTTGTAGTCATATATATTGTTTTTAAAAATAGTATAATATTAAATAAAGAATTGATCTTAACTCATATACAGAAAAAAACCGATAATGTCTTTTGCTACAAAATCTAGTGAAATGAAAGTATTATATGTTTGTGAATTGTAAAAAAGATTGCTTGTTAATTTTTTTAATATGGTATAATTCTAAATAAAATAAAAATCTTAGAACATATACAAAAACAGTAACTGTCTTTTTCTACACAATCTGATCAAATGAAAGTATTATACAAAATGACCCTTTGAAAATGACCTTTGTGAATTCCAACAAAAGTAATGGTTAAATCAAACAACAGATATTTAGAATGTTTAATGCAAATTAATATAATGTTGAATTTCTGATCTATGTATATATTTTCATACTACATTAAATATTATTTAAGAGGTTTAAAAATAGTTATTAAACAATGTCTATTAATGTAATAGATTACAAATGTAACAAAGTATTAAGTTAGAATTAATTAATTAATAATTAAATCTGGATTTGTTGAAGTCTTATTTGCAAGAAAAAAGAAATTTAAAAAAAGGGTCATTAAATAAATTAAAAAACTCTACTTATTAAAAAAAATTCATAATACGCGTTTCTATAAAATATATAGAAATCATTTTTTATTTAATAAGATATTTTTTTAATTTGAAAATTTTAAGGAGCAAAGTCGAAATAAAACGAAATGTTTCCAATAATGGAAATAGAAAACATTGCATTTCTTAATTATTCCACTGTTCAAGTTTTTTCAAAATGAATTTATTATATTACATTAATAAATCACTAACAACAAATATTTCGTCATCATTATGATCGTTTAGAAAATTTTAATAAAATAATCAGAAAGAAAAGAAACTACTTTTAATAATAGGAAATATTCATAATCCTTTGAAAAATAATCCGCTGTCGGTTTCCTTTCATGATAGCTTTTGTCGGTTTAATTTGTGGAAAGTTTTAATACTTCCTGCTCTCTGTGTACACATAAAACAATAAATTTAATTAAATGAGAGAATACGAATTTTTATTCATTCAAAACTGCTTTGTTTAAGCAGAAATGCGACAAAAAGAAATATCATAAAAGATAAAAGTCCATCCTTTTATTGTTTTAAGGTTTGAATTTCTGAAATAATTTAATATAAGATAAGACATTAATAAGGGTTTTTTTTTCCTAAAAATTAAATCAGAATCCAAAAAGAATATCGCTATCTATTTTATATTTATGCTGATATCAAATTCTGCATATTTTAAAAGGAAAAAAGCTAAAATTTATTATTATTTTAAAACGCTAAAAGTTTGTGTATTTAATGTTATTTTTAAACCTCTTTTTTATGGTTGATTTTTCTCAAATATTCAACTATAAAAGTTAAATGTGTAATGAAGTATAGTTTCAACAGAAAAATGTGTTTATAATTAATTTCAAAATTTATTGGTATTTACTGACAATTTAATATTAGACCTCAAATGAATGCAGTAATGAGGTTAGTAGAAAAAGAAAAAAGGAAAATAACAAAAGAAAGAGGTATTTTCTTTTAACTAGATCTTGAAAGTTAAATGAATTAGTTAAAAGTGATAGTTAAATTTGTAATGTTGTCGCGGGTTGTTAAATACTTTTCAGAGAGTATTTTTGTATTGTTTTTAATTAATATTTCCAAAGATAAATATATTTTTCAAACAAGTGTGTTTGCTTTAATCAATTATATAAAAGTTTTTAAAATTTCTTTAAAATTTTAAAAAATAATTAATATACCTTACAAATATAATACATATTTTAATTATTCTTCATAATACGAAAACTTAATTCTTTCAATACGTGTTGTAATATTTTAAAATACTTCGCTAAATTAATCTCATTTTATAAGAATTTGGTATTAGGTCATGTTTAAAAATTTTAAATTCATGATAAGAAAAGAAGGGCAGCTAAAATTTAAAAAAACTAACTTAGAATGTATTTGAGAATTTCATAATAAAGACCCTAATTTTTTGTATTTATAATGCTTTATTAGTACTGTAGTATAATTATGATAATTTTTACTAATTCACATAGATTGTTGAATAGGTTTTTGTAAATAGTATAAAAGTAAAGAAAAATTAATCTTTAAACATACATAGTATAATAATAAAAAAAATATAGTATTAAAACATTTAAAAAAACTGTAAATGTCTTTTTCTACATAAACTAGCCAAATGAAAGTATTATATGTTTGTGAATTGTAATAAAAATAATAACTAACAAAAATCAAATTTTTAGCAGGTTTAATGCATGTTAACATACTGCTGAATTTTTTATCGATGCATATATTTTAGTTATACTTTGAATATTATATAGGAGGTTTAAAAATAGTTATTAAGTAACGCCATTGATTTAACAGAGTACAAATGTAACAAATTCATAAGTTAGAATTAGTTAATAAATAATTACATCTGAATTTGTTATTGAATTTGTTCTTATTTGCAAAAAAAAAGGAATACTAAAAAGAAAATGAAAAAAAAACTGCTTATTAAGTAAATTAAAGAACTATATTTATTAAAAATACTTTCATAGTACACATATCTATAAAAATATATATACTCTAAAAATAATTTTTTATTTAGTGATTTCTGTAATTTAAAAAATTTAATAAGCAAAGTCGAAATAGAACAAAATGTCTCTAATAATGGAAATAGAAAACATTGCATTTCTTAATTATTCCACTGTTTTTTTCCAAATGAGTTTATTATGTTATACGAATTATAAGTTAGACGAAAGTATAAGTTATAAGTTATAAGTTATAAGTTAGACGAATAAATCACTAACAAGAAATGTTTCGACATCATTATGATAGTTTAGAAAATTTTAATAAAATAATCATAAAAAAGAATTTATTTTTAATAGTAGGAAATATTCCATAATCCTTTGAAAAATAATCCGCTGTCGGTTTCCTTTCATGATAGCTTTTGTCGGTTTAATTTGTGGAAAGTTTTAATACTTCCTGCTCTCTGTGTACACATAAAACAATAAATTTAATTAAATGAGAGAATACGAATTTTTATTCATTCAAAACTGCTTTGTTTAAGCAGAAAAGCAACAAGAAGAAACATCATAAAAAGTAAAACTTTCATTGTTTTAATGTTTTTAATGTTTAATGAAGATTTTGTTTTCCTAAAATATAAATCAAAATTCAAAACAATATCGCTATCGATTAAAAATAATGCTGATATCAAAATCTGTATATTTTAAATGAAAAAAGGACTCTATTTATATTTTTTATTAAAAGCTGAATGTTTGTGTATCGAAGTATAGTTTCTTCAGAAAAAAGTATTTATAATTAATTAAAAAATTTATTTGTTTTTACTGCCGTCATATATATTTGGACAATAAGTTATGTTTAAAAATTTATTTACAGAGTTAATTGAAAATTTAATTTATAATTAATTTTATAAATTAATATTTCTGATGAAAGCTATATGCATATCTTTTACTTAAAATGTCTTTAAAATTTATGTAAAAACACATTCAGCATAAAATATTAGAATCTAATAGGTTAGTGTATAATTTATTTTTCCACTCAGTGAACTTGATTCAATATGTATTAAAATTGCTGTAATTATTTTAATTAGTTATCTTTTTTGAACAAATTTAATTTTTTTTTCAAATGCTAAATTTCTGTAAGTGTTTAGTGATCTCATTTCCTTAAATAAGATACCAAGATAATTTCATTCATAAGTTAAATTTGTTTCCTAGTTTTAATTGTCCTTTTGAAATTTAATTTTTTTTATATAGCTCATCTGAAAAGACTTAGTTAAAAATTAGAATAACATAAAATTTTCTAGTTATCTCCTCGAAAATAATTTGGTATTTTGGTAATTGTAGTATTTTTAAACAATGATATCATATGATAATTTTAAAAAGTGAACATAAATAAGTTGTATGTAATTCTATAATCAATTAAGTGAGCCCAAATTGGCTGTGTTGATTAAATAAGCTGCATGAAGTTTTTCATATACTGGTGACCCCTTGTTTAATTTATATCCTTTATATATTACATGGGTGTAAAAATTAATAAGTGCATTTTATTCCTAATACATTAATTGTATATTTAAACAATGGAATAAAATACAGTTATCAAAAAGGATTAAATTTAATAAATAATTAGAGATGGACAATTAGAGAAAATTTGTGCAGCCTATTATTAGGATAGGATGTAAAATATCAGCATTTGTAGAATATAATTTTAATCTGAATTAATTTGATACTACCCACTCACTCTGACTTTATCAAGGTCTCACACATATAGCCATGCACTATATGAGCATTTCTCACTATCTATACTGATGTGCTAAATAATGCAGAAGTGTCAAATAATCAAAGTTAATGTTGACAGGATCAAAGTCTCTGTCGACATTTGTTTCGGAATAATGCCATTATTTGATGGTTATTGTAGTTGAAATATAACCGAACAGTGTGCCAGAAGATAGTCTATCTAGAGATATGACAAAACATATTGGTCATCAGAATCGCTCTCAAAGCATCTGATTAAACATTATCATTATTATTTCAAGAACATAAGTTGATTTTAAGTATACAATTTACGGACTTATACAGAGTGATGGACATTTGTTGTTTAGTACAAACATAGGAACAATAGGCTAACGGTATGGGATAATTGCATTTCGAGAAGTACATCATGGTGGACATACGACATTTGGATGTCTGTCTCATCTGACATTCAACTGTCGTATATTTGCATGTCGTATGAGAAGAGCCCCAAAAAGGCTTATTGCCATAATAAAACACTTTCACATGCTTTTACAATCAGCACCAAATATCCTTCCTATTTTTAAAATCAGTAATTACAACGTACATCATTAACTTATTCAAACTCGAGTTCCCATGTATGCTATAGTTGGTAGAATTATCATGGAGTCACGTGTCAGCCTATTTACAAGTATTCCATCTTGCTATAGGAATATGCTACAGGATTAATTCCCGTAAGCTTAAACATAATTAATTTAATAATAGATCTCATAATAATCTCATACTTATATAGTAATAGACGAATGTGTGTTTTTATAATAGGATTCACCACCATCAAATTGAGTTCGTTGTTGCTTTACAACAAAGAATGCACAAATGTTCGATCCTATTTCGTTGGAAGAATAGGTTACAGATTTGATTCTCGTCAGCTTAAACAGAATCCATATAATAATAGAGTGTATGTTTTTATAATAAGATTCACCATCATCAAATTGACTTAGTTGTTGCTCTACAATAAAGACTCTACAAATGTTCGGCCATGTTTCGTTGGAAGAATAGGTTACAAATTTGACTCTCGTGAGCTTAAATAGCGTTCATAAGTAATACCTCAGATGAATGTGAATTTTTATAATATAATCCACTATTCTCCACTTGGCTTCATTGTTGTTTTCTACCCGTTTAAGGCAAATATTAGCAGACTGTCATTCAGAAGGGCTTTCCTTATTGTGAATGTCTTGTTTAATCCTATGTAAGCCTGAGTAAATTAAGTTAAAGTGAGGTTCTAGTATTGAAAACAAAATTACATTTTACTAAAAAAAACAATTAAAAACAGGGTATAAATTCCAGTTTGCAATTCTATGTTTAATAGATAGCATTAATAGCTTGATATAATATATAAAGTTTTCAAATAATTGCAAATAAATTAGTATTTGCTTTTATTATTGAACCTGGTATAATGAAATAGTAGCTAAATATTTGTTCATAAAACATTTAGAGAAGTAAAGTAATTAGTAAAAAAACACAATTCATTTAAATGTTCAGAAAGTATTGAAATTATTGACATGAATTTTATATGTAGAAGTCTTCAAAATTTTATGGAAATTAAAATTTTTAAAACTCGAAAAGGTAAGAAAAAGAACTTTACTGGCAACCAGAACACCAGTGAACACCAGAACACCTTTTACTAGAACAATACTGATTAAAGTTTTGGGGATAAAATAAATTAAACGGCTGCAGAAGATGTCTGCATGTCTGTTTTTTGTACCTTAATGGGCATCACATACATTGACATCTTGAGCTAATGATGAAATTGAAAGACAAGACATAAGACTAAAATTGATGAAGAAATAATATTTTCATTATTTCTTCTAAAATAAAAACATATTAGTGATTTTAACAAGAGTTAAACTTACAAAAGAACAGAATTTGCTATATTTTTTTTTGGAAAAATGTCAGAAATTTTCATTATAATACACAACAGAAAAGAAGAGATTAGTCCTATTTAACATTTCAAAGAATTATTTGCAATAAGAAGAAATGGCAAATATTTTTAAAAGGTGACAAGAGTTTTACAAGGAATGTAAATATTTATTAGTGCATTTAATTCTTAATGTATTTACAGTACATTTTTAACAAAACAAAGAATAAAAGAGGAACAATGGTATTACCTGAAAGTAAGGAAATTTGGTAGGTATATAGATTTTAACATAACATACAAACATCATAGGTTGAGTCATCTGCTTATTCATTATTTAAGAATAATGAATAAAAGAATAATGAAATGAATATCCCACCTACCAATTTCTGGTTTATTCGGATAATTTATTGTTGAGACTTTGTTTTTTGTGTTGGTGCCGTTTTTAATGTACATATTGTAAAGTTGAATATCTCATTCCTTTAAAATGGCTATGAACAGAGCTTATTTGCTGCTATTATAGAAAAAAAAATTATTTTTTGTAGAATAACATGGATTCTTTCATTCTGAAGAATGTATATAATTACCAATGGCTATTTCAGTTTATTTAACCACATATATAAAAAAAGATTTTATCTGTTGAGTAATTAAAAAAAAAATTCTGAAGTATGTATTCTTCTAATTAGCTTGTATTTAAGAATGAAAAGAATTCTTATAAAATCATGTTCGTGATAATTACTGTGAAAAAATATCTTTTCGATTTATATAAAAAATGCAATAAATTAATTATTTGTTTAGATCGTTTCTTTGTATTGTTCTCGTAATACTTAATGGAATAAGAAAACATAAGGATGATAATGAAGAAAATAAAATTTCTAGGAATTTTTTATATTCAGATGATTATTTATTTATTCAGTTAAATTCCTATAACATAAGATTACGCTTTTTTATTCTGTGCCTTAGCAATTGCTCTTAATAAGAAATTTAATTATTTAATTTACTTATACCTAAATTTAGATAAAAGTAATATCTTAAAAGTTTAATGATATTGATTAATACATAGTCCAGTCACATTAATGTGACCACCATCTACTTTCGACGTCAACCTTGAAATAACCAATCACAAGAGACAGGTGGCAGCACATTGCAGTGGAGTGTATATAAAGGATGTCCTAGGGCATCGGAAAGCATTTCAATCGTTGGCGTAATGCAGAAACGAAGCGATTTATATTTATTAATGATTATTATTTCTGGCTTTTGACAGGTGGTGACATTAATGAGACTGGTTGTATAATAAGTTGGCATATTTTAGTAAAATGATTTATATCAGATATTCAATTTCTCACATTGGTTTTTAATAGCATGGTGAAAATTTCACTTTGCTGCCGTTATACGGAAAAAAAATGTGTTTTGTTGTTGTTGTTTCTTATCCCACTTGGCTGGCCAAGCCCACGAGCCCATATGGACTCATGATTGAAGGGGAAGGAAGCAGCTTCTGTTGTGATGGAGCACCCGTTTGACTTTTGCTCCGTGACGCTCTTACAGTCATAGAAGACCGGGACCTACGGCTTAAAGTGGATTCCGAACCACTACAAACATCCACGGCACCGCCGGCATGTAAAAAAAATGTAATAGACATATATACATGATTATTTAGTATAAATATTATTGATTGTAAACTTATAAATAGAAAGTTGCAAAAGAACATAGAAATCATGGAAAATGAAATATTTTATCTTCTAACATTTTGAAAATAAAATATTTTAAGATACATTAAAAAAAAACATTAAATCATTTAAAAACTTTTTATAATGCAATACTTTTTTGACAGTTAATATTTTTCTAAATAAATTCATTCAATATAGAAATAAATACAAACTTCATAAATATAATCTTCATTCTTTTCTTGGGTATGAAAAAAAAAAAGATTTATGAAAAAAACTTAAAAAAAACTGCAAACATTTTTCATCTCCATTTTATTTATTTAAGACAAGAAACGATTTTTAAAAGAAACATAACAGTATGAATTTTTTGTTTGTGACATTTTAAAAATGTTACGAAATACTAAAGAATTCATCGAAATATTTAATATATGAAATAGCAAAATGGACTATTTTATGAATTTTTTCTATTTATGATTTTTTTTAGCATGAAACTTTGCTCGAAAGACTTATATTTTTTTTTAAAAAATAAGAGGAAAATTCTAAATTTAACTTGGATGATTTAATTCAACCTTTAGTTAAGATGCATTTCTTTTTTTGTGTTTATATAGAAATTGAAAAAATAATGAACATAGAAATATGTTGCTATGAACATGAAATACTTAAATTAATAATATCTTTTTCGCATCGAATTTTGAAAAGGGTATTAAAAATTAATATTACATTTTGATGTTATATATATTTTTATATTTTTTAAAAAGAGCAATGTTTATTAATGGAACGCAATAGATAGTATTAAAAAAATCATTAGAAGACCTTTTTAACAAAAATCTGATAGCAAATACAATATATATATATATATATATATATAACATTTCTCGTTACATAAAATATAAATAATTGTATACGTATAAAAGTAAATGTATATTAAAATATGAATATTTAATAAATACGTTACATCAATGATTTTGTGGTATTAAATTGATTTTTCTTATAACGATATTTTTTAAATGTTATATATATATAAATGTTAACAATTTTCAACAGATATAGAGCAAGTAAGTACAAATGTTACAAAAATTTAATCTTTGTATTATTTTATTTTAAAGCAACCCATGCTATAATAATATAAAAAAATTCTAAATATATATATTTTTTAAAATGATAAATTGAAATTAATAAACGGTACTTTAATTAGAAAAACTAATTTTATTTCCAGTACATAAATTTATTTACACAATGTTTATTTAAACGAAAATTGTTTCAACATCATTTAAATATTGGAATGCGTGGCGTTTGTGCAATTACATGCGTCATTTATTTTTAATTAAGTATGGAACGGAATGAAGCTTTAATTCTTAACCCCCCCACAAGTCACCACTGTTTTTCATTCACTGAAATTTCCAGGAATTTCTCCTTTTTTGTAAGCGATACTTCTTGCACTTTACTGGGTGGTCACATAGGAGGGAAAAACCTCAATAAAATAAGAACAAGTAATGTAATTTTTTTTAGAGTCAATTCCTGCTTTTATTTCACTCTATTACAAAAAGTCCTTTATAAAGAATTTTCCTTCATTTTTTTTAAGTTTATTCGGCGCATCTATTGGTAGATATATGCAGTTTAAATCTGAAAAAAAGCTAAAACTAATTAATTAAATTTAATTAATGAATTAATATTTGCAAAAAAACTGTATTAACATCAAGTGTCATCCACTACAAGTTAAAAAAATTTATTTGAACTTGAGTGGATGAATAAAAATTATTTTATGAACGATTGAAAATTTGAACAAGATATATATAGGGAGAGTGTGAGCTAATAGAAGGAAATAAATAAGAAAAAAAAGGGAGAATTCCATTCTGACAGGGTTTGTAGAGTCTTTTTAACATCATGCAAGTGTTAACGTTTTAAAGAAATTTAACATATGGAAAATGATAGCGTCAGAATACGAGCAGTAGAGATTGAGAGGTTTTTTGAAAGTGTTCCAATGGATAGAAAATAAAGTGAAAGCTTAGATCAGGGGTGGCCAACCCAAATGAACTTGCGGGCCACTTTGGAAATGCATCATAACTCCGAGGGCTGCATATAAAATTATATATCTCCATATTAGATTTAGACCCACTATAGACATTTTTATATTCATATTACAATCTGTTATACTAGATGTTCCAAGATTCGAGAGCGTCATGAGTTCGCAGAATATAATTCAATTATTCTGTGAACTCATAAATATGCTCATATATCTGCATACATACATACATACTCATATATCTGCCATGTATTCGCAAGAATATTATTTTATAATCATAGCTAATTTTTTCTTATAATTTCGACAGTTAATATTTGAATATATGGATGCACAAATAATGTAATTTTTAATACATTGGTTTTTACTACTTTGTCCCTTATCAAATAAATATATTTTGTAAAAGTGTGATAAATCTCACGGGCTGGAAAAAATGTTCAAGGAGGGCTGCATGCGGCCATAACTGACTTAGATTATTCGAATTACTTTATTTCTTATTTAAAAATAATATTCTATTGTAAGAAATTTTAATTATTTTACTTCAATAATTGTTACAAATTTTCTGAACGAATGTGCTTTATACAATTATTTGCCATTTTTGTACGAAAGGATTGATGTTATCATGATCTGAATTTTGTTATAAATACATTATTTATACATAATACATTATTTAATGTAGTGAAAATAATGTATTTATAGCGCTCTGGCGTTTGGTACCACAGGTTTCGGGTTCGATTTCCGGCAGTGCCATGGTTGTTTATAGTGTTTCGGAATACACTTTAAGCTGTGGATCCCGGTCTAACATGACTGTAGAGCGTTTGGCGTAGGCCTGACAACTTTACCTCGTAAAATGAAGACATCTCATGTTCTGAAATCTGCAAGTAGGCCCACCATTGGGCTGTAGCGCAATCATGATGATATTATTATTTATTATTATATTATTATTTACTAATGCATTTTTATCAAAATGCAGATTATGATGACATTAATCATTTCGTACAAAAATTACAAATTATTGTAAAAAACACATTCGTTGAGAAAATGTGTAACAATTATTGAAGTAAAATAATTAAAAAATTAAATAGATAGAATTGTTAATTAACTATTAAATTATTGATGAATTTGTTAAATTCGTAAAATTAATATAATGTTACGAATTTAATAAGTTCTATCAATAATACTCAATCGAATTTAAAAAAAAAAGATTATTTTCCCTCTGTAACTGTTTCTAATAAATATGGGACATTCATAAACAATCTTTAATTTATTACACTCTTATTATGACAAAAGTATCAGCTTGCACTTAAGATGATTAGTTTCTTTGCGCACACCAAAAGAACATTTTATTTCTTCTGATAAAGAAGAAACTTTATCAAGCTTTTTGACACCTAACCTTTAGCCTCGCTGCCAAAACTTGCTATAGTACTTCACAGTCAGCGTATTAATTGGCTTTCTAACACTGTTGCCAGATACTTCATTCTCTTGTGAAGTGAAACTGCCTCATATAAAGATCTTTTTCTGTCGTTATTTCAGATAATGCCTAGAGTGACCTTTCTTTTCATTCCGCTTCTGTTATTACGGCTGGTTTTTATTCGTGGACCAGGGTCTTTAGTAACCTTTTAGGCCTCTTCGAAGCCTTCGTTCTTTGGTTTGTTACGACACATATGCTATATTTATGGAATCTGCTGGCGATATAGTGCATATTCCAGTCTATCATACAATGTGGTAATAATTTCTTTCAATAATTGCTAAAGGAAATAAACGTTGATATTTAAAATTTAGTATCGACATTTTTATGAACAGAAATAAGTTTAATATTTTCTTGCCTAACATGTGACAGCCTCATAATAACAATAAATTTTAATTTAAATAAAATATTTAAAGTAAAATTTAACGTTGTCTGGTTCACTCCACTTCTGTTAATAAGACTGTTGTTTAGTTCATAGAATAAACTAGAAATATACAGTAAATTTTGAGAAAAATATTGTGATTTGTTGTAAAACGTTTCAGATAGTTATTGAGAATATTGTCCCAATTCAATTGATGACATTTATCCAATAGCTATTTCTACTTTTTTTCCACTGATTTCTTATTAAGAGCTATCACAATAATTTCTTACTGTATACTAAAAAGATGAGCAAACATGCATTAAATTCATTGTTCAATTTCTTGAAATAATTAATGATATTTTATAATTGATGGATGTTTTGTTTTTGGAAAATTTTATCTAGCAAATCAAATTTTAATTCTTTGTGAAGGTTCATAGCAAATTCTCCATTTAGCTCTTTCTACCTTTACTTTACTACTTTAAAAGCCATTTTGTCTTAATTAATTTTTAAAGTCCCCAGGATAGGTTTTAAAGTGATTAAGTGACTTTATTATGACTGCATTTTATTCAAAGATTAGAATTCTTACTTAGTTTTAGTCTTTTTCTTGGTAGTTATGACATAGCTTTTTGTAACATAGGAGATATTTATTGAGTTTCGAGTGAGTTGTTTGACGAATTTATGTCAGTAAAATTAATTCGTCATTGCAAATTTTTATTGCCAATTTGCCTACAATTTAATTAAAATATTTAAAGTAAAATTTAATGTTGTCTGATTCACTCCACTTCTGTTAATACGACTGGAGTTTCATTCGTAGAATAAATTAAAAATCTTTAGTCAATTTTGTGACAGAATATTCTGATTTGTTGCAACGTTTTGAATTGAGAATGTTGTCCCAATTCAATTAATGATTTTTAACCAATAGCTATATAGAAATATTGGCACATATTTCCAATTCCCTTTCTGTTGTTTTCGTAACCTTAAAAAAATTCTTCAACATTTTCATTGGGGTATGAGGTGTGGTAAACTTTTCATCATAAAGCGCTTATGTCTCTAATAAAGTACCATCCCAGTTGTTTCTAAAAATAGTTAATAACAAATAAGCATCGCAAATATTTATTGTTTTTATTTTTAGATTATCAATTTATTCAATAATATTCAAAAGAATTAAAAAAAAGTTATTTTCACTATGTAACTATTATAATAAATATATGACAATATATCACACAAGTTCATAAATAATTTGTCACCTTAATTTATTACACTCTTATTATGACAAAAGTATTAGCTTCCACTTAAGATGATTAGTTTCTTTGTGCACACTAAAAGAACATTTTATTTCTTCTTATAGAAGAAACTTTATCAAGCTTTTTGACATCTAACCTTTAGCCTCGGTGGCAAAACTTGCTCTAGTATTTCACAGTCAACGTATTAATTGGCTTTCTAACACTGCTGCCAGATACTTCATTCTCTTGTGAAGTGAAACTGCCTCATATCACGATCTTTTTCTGTCGTTATTTCAGATAATGCCCAGAGTAACGTTTCTTTTCATTCCGCTTCTGTTATTACGGCTGGTTTTTATTCGTCGACCAGGATCTTTAGTCAACCTTTTAGCCTTTTTAGAAGCCTTCGTTCTTTGGTTTGTTGCAACACATATGCTGAATTTATCAAATCTGCAGGCGATATGGTACATATTCTGATTTATGATACAATGTGGTAATAATTTCTTTCAATAATCACTAAAGGAAATAAACATTGATATTTAAAATTTAGTATCGATATTTGTATCAATAGAAATATGTTTCATGTTTTCTTGACGAATATTTAACTGTTTAATTTCTACTGATTTCTTATTAAGCGCCATTATAACAATTTCGTAAGTATAATAAAATGCTAAGCAAACATGCAGTAAATTTATTAGTTAATTTCTTGCATGTTTATTGGTTGTTTATTAATTCTTTAATTGATGAATGTTTTTTATTTGGCTAATTTTATCTAGCATTGCAAATTTGGCTTCTTTGTTGAATGTTTATGGCGAATTCTCCCTTTAGTTCTTTCTACCTTTACTTTGATACTTTAAATACCTTTTTGATTTCTTTATTAATTATTAAGTAACCAGGATGGGTTTTTAAAGTGATTAAGTTCCGTTATTAAAACTGTATTTAATACAAAGTTTAAAGTTCTTTAAAAGTTTAGTCTTCTAGGTATTGTTGATATGACTCTTTGCATCATATGAGATATTTATTGAGTTTAGATTGAGTTGTTCGGTGAATTTTTGTCACTAAAACATATTTGTCATAAATTTTTAGTGACGAATTTACCTAGAATCTAAATAAGATCTTTAAGGTAAAATTTAACGTTGTCTGGTTCACTCTACTTCTGTTAACAACACTGGAGCTTAGTTCATAGAATAAACTAGAGCTGTCTAGCCAACTTCGAGACAAAATATTTTGATTTTTATCAAAATATTTTAGATAGTTATCGGGAGAACTGTCCAAATTCAATTGATGCCTTTTATCCAATCCAACAATGTCTATTTATCCTTTTATACAACAATAGCTATTCTTATTGGCGCATATTTCCAATTCACTTTCAGTTGCTTTTGTAAGCTTAAGAGGGATAAATGGCCGAAAGGATAGCACACTGGAGCTTGTTGCCACGAGTCCCGGTGGTGCCGTGGATGTTTGTAGTGGTTCTCAATCCACTTTAAACCGTAGATCCCGGTCTAATATATTCGTGGAAAGTTGTGAAGATAGATTACTCGCTCGCATCTGTAGCACATCTTCCATCTACACAACACCCCTGGGAGTGCTAAATGAGCAACAGCGGTGCAGCCCTTGCTTATGGCATAAAGATAATATCTATGTACTACCACCTGCATTAGAAAGAAAGCATTTAACTTAATGTTTTTCAACTTTTTCATTGATGTATGAAGCGTAGTGAATTTTTCATCATCAAACAATTATGGCTGTAATAAGTTACCATCATAGTTCTTCAAAAAATAGCTTTAAATAACAAATAGGCATCACAAATATTTATTGAATTTTTTAGATTATCAATTTTTGTTGAAAACTGTTGGTACTGTTGGTATATTGATAAATATTAGATATTGATCCCAATTTAATTTCAGCAAGTTAAAAACAGTAGAAGTTCTTATGAGATACTTATAATACGCCACCGAAACAAAGAAACTCCTTTTAAGAACAACCAATATTTATTATTGAATTTTGTTGTAGACATGGTTTTAGTTATTAAGATAGTTAATCTCCTACTTTTATGAAAATAAACTTTAAAAATAATTAAACTTGTGTATTTTTAATTTTTAATTTACTAGCAAGATTAAAAAAAAAAAAAAATAATGTTCTTATGTTGTTTTAACTAAGATTAAAAATATTTTTCAAATACTCTAAATTTATTAACTTTTGTGATTAGTTTTTGAATTTCAGTAATTTGAGGAAAAGATGCTGAAAAAAAGTTTAAAAAAATCATTTGAGCCTTATAGTTATAGGACTGCAACTAAATATTCAAAAGTTATCTTAAATCAAAAGAAATCATTATGATAAATAAAATAAATATAAAATTACTGATAAATTAATGTAAGCAATATTAATAATGTGCTATTTGCTGAAGTAAAAATTACGTTGCTATAAAAGGTTTATAGCTATTTTAAACACATATACATTGAAAAAACATTAGTTTTTTTTATCACAAAAAAGTAGTTTTTATTATGCTAATTTTCTAAAAAAAGTAAATCTTTTAACCATAATTTTAATCCAAATGCTGCTACTGCTACAATTACTCAAAAAAACTGTAGCGAAAATAAAACAGCAATGTAAATTTAATTGTAATTTTAGAGGGAAAATATAAAAAGTACAAGGAAATTTAATTACGAAAAAGGAAAAAAAAATTTTTTTTTAAACTTTTTTGTGTTTAAATGCTTTGAAATAAAAACTAATTTGAATGTTTTTGGTAAGTTTTTAAATATTAAAAAAAATAAAAAATGGTAAATAGTTCTATTCACGAAATTTGTTTTTCAAAAATTAATATTGTTTCACCTTACAAAAACCTGTTAAATTAATTTTCCTTTTAATGGGAAAAGATGCGGTGCAACTAAATTTTTTTATACTCTATTAGTTTACCAACATAAATAATAAAATAACAGAAAATAAAAACATTAATAGCAAACACTTAAAGAGGTTAAATTTTAATATAAGCTGAAAATGAAGAACTCTGCTCAGCAAATTTCAACTTATCATGTGTGAACATTCGAGAATGAATGAATAAACTCAGGAATATACCAATGCTTAATAATGCAAGAGATATATAAAGCAATTGGTTGGAATACACATAAGAATGGCCAAATTCAATAGCCACTTGAATATAGAAGTGTCGAATAGATCAATAGCTATCATGAAGAATGAATTGTTCAAGAATTTCTAAAAGAATATTCAAAAGTAAGATAGATGTTGTCTTAAATGAAGAATGAAGTATTCCAAATTCTACAAGAAACGTTATCACATTATCACATATATATATATATATATATATATATATATATATATATCAAAGTTTAAAAATTCTAGATATATATGAAGGAAGAAGTATTCCAAATACAATAAGAAGCTCAATAGGCGCCGGAAAATACCAAAAGTGATAAATTTGAAACTTCAAAAAGGTATAATTCATCAATGCACTACGACTACTTATAGCCATCGGAAATGCAAATGTTTAAAATCCCAACCCAAAACATGAAAAGTGATTCAAAACCATACTACAAAACACTTCAAGCAAAAGCCAAATTCTCCAGAAAATTCCTTAAAATTAAGGTTATTCATGAATAATTTTAAGAGTTAAGTGGCCCAAAGTAGCATTTTTCGCTAAAATTTGCAATGGAGATTTATTTACTTGACCCTCATTTTCGATAACATCACGGATCCCTAACCAGGACAACATCATGTTCACACATGATAACAGTTAAAATACCTTTCTGGCGGAATATTATTATTATAAGCAAAATTTTCTATAGCCTTACTTTATAATTTTTTTTTGTCTTTTATCTATGCCCTTCATGTTTATGACTCATGTTAAATAAGGTTATAATAAACAGTTAAATCAGTTTTCATAAAAAATTATAATTAAATTAAAATTAAAATTTTATAATTTAAATCCCTGTTAGCGTAATACTATGTGATAACTTACCAAATGACCAAGGGATGATCTTCACGATTGGCTAGTGTATTTGCCAGAAACTGTGACAGAGCTTGACGTACGAATATGGAGAGTTTGTTTGAGTTTTCTAGATTTCCTTCAAAACAATTTGCTAATTCTAAGCATTTTCTCACATATGATTTAGAAATCAGTACACCAATCCACCTCCTTAGAGAACAGGGGTGGCCAACCCAAATGGTATTGCGGGACCACTTTGGAAATGCATAACTCTGCAGGCCACATATAAATTTATACATCCCCATATTAGATTTAGACCCACTATAGACATTTTTTTGAGTGAAAAATTGAAACATAATGAGTTCTTATTTTTGTGTTTACTATGTGTTTCTTACATGTGATTATGTGTATTTACTATGTGTTTCTTACATGTGACTATGTGTATTTACTATGTGTGTTTCTTACATGTGAACATAGATAGTATAATAATGGTGATACTAAATGCACATTGTAAATAAATGTATAATATTAAAAATGAAATATATAAATATAAAGGAATTAAAAAAAAATGGAATCATTAAAATATATTTATTTTACTAGTGCGATATTTGTTTCTCTACTCTTTCCTTTAGTTTTCACAAATTGATCTCAATTTAGGTATTTGCACATCGTAATGGGTGTTGCAGGTTAGCGTCCGTTATGTTTGAGCTTTTTTTGTGTTCTATCAATTTCATTTTAGAAAATAAAAATATTCGCATGTGTAAGTTGAACCATAAACACTAACAACTTCAACTAAGAGCATGGTTTGCTCTGCTATCAACAATCAATCGTTCGTATCTAGGGATGGTCACTGTGGTCACTTAAAGGAAACATAGAACCTTTTATACTAGATGTTCCAAGATGTGCAAGCATCATGAGTTCACAGAATATAATTTAATTATTCTGCGCACTCTTAAATAAAAAAGGCAATATCTGTCATATATTAACAAGAATATTATTTTAAAATCAAAGTTAATTTTTTATCATAATTTCAACAGTGAAATTTTGAATGTATACATAATGTACACATAATTTTGATGCACACATAATGTATTTTCTATTAAATTGGTTTTCACTAAATTTGGCCATTATAAAATAAATTTCCATTGTAAAAGTGTGATAATTCTCACGAGCCGCAAAAATATTCAAGGCGGGTCGCGGGTTGGCCATCACTGTTAGATAACATCATAGGCGCAATTTTATAGCATTTTTTACATAGTCATATATTTTTTTATATTACATAAACATGCAAATGCTTAAATAAGAATCATTCAAAAATAAAGAATAGAATTCTTAACAAATAATAGATGATTATAAATAGAATTTCTTAACAAATAATAGATGATTATAAATAGAATTTCTTAACAATTAATGCAACAAAATTAAATTCGAATGAAAAAATTAACTGTTGATGCAAATTATAAAATTTTTTTATTTCGCTTCTTCAGTTACGCACCCCATATCAAATAATTCGAAATTCTTGTGTACTATTAAATGCCTTTGAAATGTGCGAAATAATTTTATTGTAAATAATCTCCCAATAAATGTTTTAGATTTATGTTTGAAAAATAAACCTACGTATATACTTATGATCTTTATGCCAAATAATATTTTTAAAATTTTATAACTAATAAACAATCCTTTATATTTACAGGTTTCTAAAGTTAAATTTAATTTGGAAAAATACTTGAAATTTTGTGTGATGATATTGTTATTAATATTAGTGGTTTTGTTAATATTTTTATTGATATTAGTTAATTTATAAATATTAATTGATTTATTAATATTTTTATTTATATAAGTTAATTTATCAATATTGATTTTTTTTTTATTAATAGTTTCATTAATATTAGTTGTGTGATAAAATTTTAAAATTATATTTTGAGTAACTTAAAAAGCATGATTTATATTAAAACATGTAATAATCATCAATTCTGCGTTATTAATAACTTTTAATCCTTAACGTTTTTATACTTTCTAGATAATCATTTCCAGAACAAAATCTCATTTTATCTAAAAAGTTTTGTTTTTTAAATTTTCGTTAAACGAGCTCAAAATAAAATTTTTTTTCAAAGCTTGACAATGAAAAAAAAGTTTTAAGAAGTTTGCTCAAGTTTGTTTGAAATTTTGTTGTGATGTACTCATATTTTTGAAGCATTTACTATTATTTCTTAGATTTCCAATTTATTTTTCTCTACATAAAACTAGATATTGACTATCACAATAAATTTTAGTTAGTTTCTGAATTTTTTGAAAAATAAATTTATTTGAAAACTGTAAATAAAACAAGATATAATTTGGACGTAGAAAGTGAAGAGAAAATTTTCTTAATAAAACTTTTTTAATTATTTCTACAACAAATAAAAAATTGTTTTTGTATTTCAGAACACAATTTGATCTTAAATAATAGCATCAATCGTTGTCTTTATGCATGGAATTCATACATAAAGTTCACCCAAAAGCATTGCTTATTGAGAATATATATATATATATATATATATATATATATATAGGGTATTTAATGAAAATTGACATTTAAATGTCAATTTGTCAGTTTCTTTTCAAAGTCATGGAAACACTTGTCCAAGATTTACATCTTAAGCAACAGCATTACATTTATTTGTTCATAAGAAGTTATTATATTTTTTGATGTTTAAATTTTAATGATTTTCGAATATTGATTCGCGTATTGATTGATCACGTAATTGAATATATGAAATAAAGAGATGAATACTAAACAATAACTAAATATTTCAAAGCACTTTCTTTCTATGATAAATTTTAAAAGAGATTTTATAAATCTATTTATATTTTTGAATATTCAGTTTCTCTGTTTTGATTATTCCATAAAATTATTTTAATAGCTATTTTAGTTTTTAAAACTTTGGGGAAAATATACATAATAAACAGCCACATACCAAAATAAAGATTATTTCTAAGTTAGTATATTGGCTATGGGCTAATAATAAAAACATGAAAGCAACGTACATTTCTCGTTTATTTAATTGCACTTATTTAAGAATTAAATGTAGAAATTTTTATATAAGGCTGTAGGTCAATGTGACGGGTGCTTTTATATTTGTATAATGTTTTAAAATATTAAAACAATTTATATTCAGAAATCGATATGAAATTGCATACATAAAAGATTTCAAATTGATTTTGGATAAGTTGACTTAAAAATCAATAACGTGAATTCCTTTGTTTATTGTTCCTTTGTTTAGTACTATGAAGCTAATATATTTCATAAGTCTATTATGGCTTCAATGAATATATTTAAAAATAGTAATCTATGAATAATTTCAGCAAGTTTATTTAGAAAGACAATATTAACGGAAGTGCTTAAAATTTCTTGAATATAAAATATAATTATATTTCAGTCAAAAATCATTTTAAATTCATAATACAGAAGAACACTTGACTGCAGGCATTAGAGATTTTAATTAAAGGTATAATGATTAGGTAATATCTAAAAGAAAAAGCGTGAAACAGATGGTAAAATTATATTTTCATAAAAGTTTTCATGCAAAATTATTATCTTAACATTTTTATTAAACTTTATACTTAAAAGTGGGTTTCTTTATAAAATATATAAAATAAAAATGAAGTTCCAAGTTTCAATAATGAAGTTCCAAGGTTGTTGAAAACAGATTATTTCAAAGAAAATAATTTTAATGTTTATTTTGTAAAGTAGTGATAATGTTTTTAAAAGAATAAGAATATTTTACCCAATAGTGAATGAATTTGTTATAAAAGGTGTAGAAAGATGCTTTTAAAATTTATTACATGGAATTTAAAAGATTCTAGTGGATATCTGGTATTTATATTCAGATTTGTTACTAAAAAAATTAAAATTGTATTTTTAAAAATATCAATTTATTGTTTAAAAATAACAGTGAGATATTCTAAATTAGTAAATTATATTGAACCAAAACATATTAGCTTCAAAAATAGTTATTTGTAACGGAATGTAATTTAAAAATAATAAGTTCTCAAAACTTTGAAAATAAAACCTATGTACTTTGGTATTTTTTTATTTAAGTGAATTTGTATAAATACCAAGTAGTTTTCCCTTATTAATAGAAAAAGTGTAATTAGTTTGAAATGAAATTGATTTTAGGAAAGAATATAAAAATTGAAATGTTCTTGAATTAATGAATTCAAGAAATATTAATTTCTCATCTTGCAATTTAACAGCCTCTAATGAAAATTGAAATAGCTTTCATTAAAAAAAAATATTTTAAAAATGACCTTTAACCATGAATTAATCTTAAAAAAAAATTTGGGGTTTTAAGACGTTTTTTTTTTTTTTTAATATTTAATTTTGCAACTGATTATTTAATTTTACAATTATTTAATTGAATTTATTTTATGTGTAGTAATATTTAATAATTATTTTATTTCATTAGAAAACGTATGTGCAAAATATTAATGTTTGAAAATGTAGTCTTTAAAATATAATTCTAAAAGTAAATTTTAAAATTATATTTTTAAATATTTTTCTAAATTTAGTTTCTTAATAGATTACCTTAATAACGAAATAATTGTTTCACTAAATACACAAATATCAAAGTATCATACTCTAATATCAAACACATACACTCATACACTAGTATCCAACACATACACTCATACACTCGTATCAAACACCACTCATACACTCGTATCAAACACCACTCATACACTCGTATCAAACACCACTCATACACTAGTATCAAACACATACACTCATACACTAGCATCAAAAACCACTCATACACTCGTATGAAACACATACACTCATACACTAGTATCATACACCACTCATGCACTAGTATCATACACCACTCATGCACTAGTATCATACACCACTCATGCACTAGTATCAAACACACACACTCATACTAGTATAAAACACCACTCATACACTAGTATCAAACATATACACTCATACTCTCGTATCAAACACATACACTCATACACTAGTATCAAACATATACACTCATACTCTCGTATCAAACACATACACTCATACACTCATACACTAGTATCAAACACCACTCATACACTAGTATCAAACACCACTCATACACTAGTATCAAACACATGCACTCATACACTAATATCAAACACATGCACTCATACACTAACATCAAACACATTCACTCAAACACTAGTATCAAATTCACTGAATAACTACCGCACTAAATAATTGTCTCGCTTAAATTTTTTTCTTTTTTTTTTCTTTAATTTTTTTTTAAATAGATAAACAACTGTAATGGTTTTACATTTGGAACAGAAGGGTTACTGTTGATGACTGTTTATGTCAATAATGTTCAAAACATTCTATTAATCACAATGTTTTTAAAATCTATATAGGCAACTTAATTAATCTTCACAGTGGAGAAGTGTGTTGTTCAGTAGCTTTTCAATTTAATTTCTGTATTGTTAATAACTGCATTCACGGATATTAAATGTAACCACAAGAAATGATATGATAAATTTTGCATTAAACAAAAATACCATTTAAACTAAACTAATCTGGAATTCGTGATGCAAGAAACAATTTTTATTTCAATGCATGTCGTTTTTGTGTTTGAACAAAAATGCGTTTTTGTGTTTAAAAAAGGTAATCCAAAATTAATAACTAAGTAAATGTAGATTAAAAATTCTAAAGTTGTTTCAGGCGATGTAGAAAGAAATATGTGGTTCTGAATTTTTATTCTTGAAATATACATTTTTACATATTTCTTACTTGAATATTTAGTAATATTTTATTCAAATATTACATTTTTAAGACATTTTATATATACGTTTACACAAGTTACTCAAATATTAAAATTTAAAGATATTTTGTAAATGCATTCCCAAATCACTCAAATATTATATTCACATGATATGCATGAAGCACAATATAATGGAAAATAAAAGCTTTTTAATAAATAATTGAAGTATGTTTCTATTTATTCTAACCATGATATAATTTGAAAATGTTTGAAAACGTTGATATCAAAATTTTTAAAAATTAGAGAAAATATAATATATACATTAAATTTTAATATAATGTATGGTACATATAGTTATTATTTTATTCGTAAGTATTTACATCAAAATAAAATTTGAAATTGCTAGATAGTTTATATCAGCCAAAATAGAAGGAATTTCTCTGAGTAGTTTATGATTCATAACTTAGTATCGAAGATCTAATTAATGTATTTTAAATTACTATAATACATTCTTGTTAATCATATAAATGAAATATCAATACAAATGAAATTTCAAGACAGTACATGGCAATAATTCATTAGTATCAAATTACCACTAGGAATTTTGAAGATATTTTTCATAGAAATTAAATTTTAATTAGTTAATTAATATAAATCCTTAAATTGCTTATAAATGTATACATTTTCACTGATCAAGGTTGTAAATGCTATAAACTTCTAATGAAAAGTTATCATATTTGTGGATTAAAAAAATTATTGTAGGGTTTAAGTAATTTAATACGTGTAGATTATTTTAATGTCTAGGAAATATATTTACTATAGATGGATTAAAAATTTAATTATTACTTTAAAACTCATTAATTAAATCCTTGATACTAAGTAATGAAACATAAAATATTTTCCTAAACTTGATAAATACCCTGATAAATCCCTTTTAATTTGCGTGATATACTTATCTAGAAATCAGTGACGCCTGAGCCTAGGGCGACAAATTTCTAGGGACGCCAAAATTTTCGAGACTTAAAAATTTGAAATCTATTTTGTTTTTTATCAATTGTAAGACCGAATTTTAATGCTTCTGTTTTGCTTTGACAACCTCAAGATGTCGATATTTAAAGGATATAATTATTTTTTAAAATAATTAACCGTGTAAGTAGTAAAATTTAAAATATCTAGCAAATAGGCTCTAAAACAATTTTCGTTAAGTATAGCATTTATCTATTGACGTTAGATTTTTCATAAATTTTTCTTAAAAAATCTAAATGTTGCGTTTGTTTGCTCATCATTATAAAACAAAATATTAATTCACCATTTTTAATTATACCTTTGTCCGGTTGCTCAAAAACTTTATTATTTTTTTAATCTCGCATAAAAATTTTATAGTTTTACGAAATGTGAGGCGATTTTCAAAGATTTCTTAATTGAAAGCAATTTATTCTAAATTGTATGTTTAGTTGTTATACCAAATATATATATATATATATATATTTAATTCATGCCTAAATTCAATATCTAAATTTAATTCGAATCCATCATTACTATTCGTATTATTATTATTATACATAAGGGCGTCAAATTAACTTGGGCTAGGGCACCATCGAACCTAAATCCGTCACTGCTAGCAATAGTAAATATTATTTTCATGTAAATACATATGAATAATATATTTATAAATGCACTATACGTTATATTAAAATTTTAATACATTTAATTTACCATGGACTGATGCGAAGTATCTTACATATATAACATTCATACGAAATGGTTTCATATAAAATTATCATATTTAAATCTTAAAACTCAATGAAAATGCAATTCATGTATAAACAATACTATCAATGGCATCTCTCCTAATATTGTGCAGATAAGGAATGTTATTAATGCATTCATACATACGAAAAAGTGATGAATTATTACAGAAAACTATTAGCAGACATTCTGGAATGTTTCAGTTGGATTCCTTTCAGCAGGTGGAAGAAATGATGCACTCCTTGACCAGCATTCATGGTTCGCAGCATTCATTAATCACTGCTTCATTTTTCTGAAGTGTTCACGCTGCAATTGTTTCATCTCATGCCATTTTTATGATTCCATCTTTCAATCTTTTAATTAATTCTTTCCTAGATAGACAGTTGGCTATTTCTCTACTTTTGACACCTTGGGTGTGAGAGGGTGAGAAGAAACTATTATTTTTGAATTTGCAATTTAATTTATTTTATTTACATATGAGTTGCATTGAATTTGTCAAAATGTTTTCTTTAGAGATTGCTAAAACAGAAGTGTTTTCAAAAAATATTAAAAAAGAATTTTATTATAATAAAGTATTAATTTTTATTCATTTTTCATAAATTAATTTCTATGATTTAACATTTATTGTGACATATATTTTTCGAATGTTATATTTGTTTAAAATCCTGTTCGAAATATCATAATATTAATTTTTAGTAAATATTTTTATTATATCATTCATAATGATAATAACAACTTAAAATTAAAAATATTTTTTGTCTATTTAAATTAAAAGGAAGATATTAAACAATAGTTTTTTTTTTAAATAAACGAAATTAAATTTACATTATTTATATTAAATTTGTTGCATACCTTTATTAATCTTAATTAAATATTTTTAAAAGGGCAATTTTTATGAAAAATGTTGAATGTAAATCAAATAAAGGTGAAAACAAATCAAATGATTTCGGCAGCTTATTTATTTTGTATAAACTAATATTTATAAATTATTGCATACTATGATATATTTTTATATTATGAGAATATATTGATATATGAGAATATATTGACTTTTTATATTATGATAGTAAAATAATTATATCGCTTATTATCATAATTGAAATATATTATTACAGTTTATAAAATGTCATTTCTTTTGAAAATATTGTGACTTTTTTTAAAGTGGTTTATAAGTTAGAAATAATTATTATTAAAAGAAAAAGAATAAAACTTTTAAATTGAAAATATGTTTTTTTATTCTGAAGTTAAAATAACCAAATAACCAAAATAATTAGATATTAAAATAAATTAGATTAGATTAGAATAAATATAGATTTTCCACAATAACCAATGAAGATAGAATAACCAAATTTTCAATCCAGCTAAAATTGAATATTAAAAATGAATAATTTATTACGTGAAATTTTGAGGCGAATATGATTATTTTTCCTTGACAACTCTTTTAATGAGATATTCCAATTATGAAAATAAAAATCATTAATATTTCATAATTTAAAGAAACACAGTATATTATTTTATTTTCTACATACTTATTTAATTATACTTGATGTCTGTAAAATTCAGATTTACAATAAAATATAATTACTGTAAATTTAAAATAAAATTCGCTGTATGGCAATATTTCGATGTTTAACATTGTGGAATTTTTTTTCAACACAAATAATTGCACAAAAGATGTTGATACATAATTTTTCAAAAGCCTTTAGATATGAATTATTGTTCAACATTGATGAAATTTCATGTAAATTGAAAGTCTCTTTCATTACAAGATAAAGCAAACCACAATTTGAATTAATCTTTGTTGATTCCTTCGTATCCAGCATTAACATATCAATAAGTTTTAAGCATATTTATAATGCATTGTTTGTTCATATACATATACACTTTTTTGAATGTTTAGTTTGCGGTTATAGTTAATTCAGATAGTTATGTCTTTTCTGCATAATTCCTGCTGTTTTATATTTCATATAATTCAATGGAGACTAATTCATCATAATTTAAATGAATAATTAGATAATTTGTCAATGTTATTTCAATGGACATTTACATTTTGTTGTTATACACAAAAAAAATTCAACATCAATAAAAATGGCTTTTTATAAGACATCATGAGTGAAATATAAAATATGTTATACAAATTAATAACTAATTTTTATGGGAAGAACTTGATATGACTATTTCATACACACATATTCATTTCAGTTACACTATAAAAATGAAATAAAATAGTGTAGGAAAATGCCTTTTTATAAATATTTCTAAATATCACTTGATTGCGCTTACGTTATAAGTGTCAAGAACTTCGATGCATCGAAGTTAATAGAGGTTGGTGAAAACTGACCGGAATCGAATCTATGGCATCTTCCAGAGAACCAAGATTCAATTTCAGATCACATTCTAACTAAGACAGCTATTATGAGATTTCACAAATATTAAATGAATAAAATGTCATAATTTCAAAAGCATTAGCCATCATGATTTAGCTTTCTTAAATATCAACCCTATAACCTTGGATATTATCTAAATACAGATTGTCAATTTAAAACATCAGAAGAATATAAATATTGATTCAATAAAGTCAGAATATACTTGTAGCTTAATATAAACTCTCACAAAATCCGCATTAGAAGAATGCTATCTCTGAATAGTAAATCAATTAAATTCCTAATATACTGCAGTGAGAAAATGGACATTCATAACTGTTTCAGCTTGATTAAAACTTATTAGAAGGAAGCAATTTTCTCTTGAGGAGTGGATTAACTTTAACCTATTACAGAAATTTCTACAAAGGACTTATTGGAGGCTTCGAAAATTAATCATCCTTTGTTTAACTTATTAGAAAGGTCATTTTAAAATTTTAATGCACTTTCAACAAGAGGATTTCCTTCGTCCATCATAATTCAAAATCATAATGCCAGATTATAATTTTGACCTGCTTTAACATCTATTACCCTTTTTGATATATTTTATACATACTTTATCTTTTGAAGAATATGTATATTCATCTATCCGGAAGTATTATATGCTTACAAATGTGCAAAAAGGATATATTTGATTTTCATTTGTGAATTATTTGATTAATCTCTGCTTTAAAGGAAATCTTGTTGAATTGTTGGTAACAAAACATATTGCATTTATAAACAAATAGCCTAATCGGAGGATTTTACTCTTTCCCCAATTTTGGGTTAATCCTTAATTCTCATAAGGCATTATATTCCCTCACATTCCTATGGAAAGCAAACAAATATATGCTGACCGAAATGTCGTTACAAATTATAAAGTTCTGAAAAAGAGTAGAGGATTAACGAATCTTGCACAAATAGTTCAGTACTATTGCATTGAATACATACATCATATACTCAAGAGTTATACAAATACATAAAAGTAAAAAAAAAAAAAAAAAACATTTTTACATTTCGTGTTCCCTGATGACATTCATATTATTTTCTATGGGTTATTTTTATGACATGTTAAAAATATAAGGTTTTCACATTTAACAACTAGATAGGGATGTTATTTCCATGACTATTCTTTTTTCTACGGTAATAACATTTTAATTTTAATTTATTTAATTTAATTTAAAGAAAGTGAAAGTGTTTTTTCTGTGAACATAATATATCAAAGGAAGGATTGCATTTTATTTCAAAATTACATAAATTTTTTTTTAAAAGCAAATTAGTTATGAATGAAATGGAAAAAGAAGAATTAATGAAAATATAAAAATATTCAAAGCTAAACAATTGGTATGAAATATGAATAAGAGTTTGATGAATGGTTGTTTATTTAAAAAAATTTATATTGCTGTAGTCTCATCACATCCCTTGTACATAAAGTAGAAAATAATCTTTCTAATCAGTTTTGTAGAGGAAAATATTAATGAATTGTAATAAATAACCCTAATCATGAAAGAAAAACCAGCCGCTGTTTTTGAATAGAACATTGAAAGTACAAAGGAATCCCAGACATTTAATGATTCGTATAATAGAAAATAAGTGGAAAAATTCCTAAAAAACGAAATAAAAAAAAAAGTTAATTTTTTTAACATAACAATAGCATTATATAATTATTTTTCCAGATCTCTGCGTAGAGGATTTATAACATAAACAGTTCTACTTAGTAGACCATAAGGAAAAATTCTTCACAAAATTCGAGAATGTTCTCACATTTTTGGAAATTCTTTTCGAATATATATTTATATATATAATAAAAGAATATAATTTTATTTTCTAACATATTCAGTATTAAAGCTCCTTTATTGCACATTATTATATTACATCTTGAATTTCAATGTAAGACTTGGTTTTCACTCTGGAACACTTCCCAGTCTTCAAAAGATAATTTTATTATCTTGAGTTCTTGATTTTCCAGAGTGAAAAAATCAAGAACTGGAGGAAATCATAGTCTTCCAGAGTTTCTCCAATATTTTGGGATACCATTTATACAGAACTTCTTTTAAAAGCCCATATGTATATCCATAGCAGACTAGTCTTGGGACTTGTGAGAGACGCATTTAAGTAGAATAGCCTCAATTCCGGTTTAATTTCTCATTTTTTTACAAATATAGAACAATAGATTTAGAGGCATGATTGGTAAAATTATTTTGAAGAAAATAACACAGTGATAAAAAGTTATATATTAGTTCATAAAAAGTTATATATTAGTTAGAATATATTGTTCATTTTTTATCGTCAAATTAAGAAAAAGAATAATTTTAATGATGCAGACTATAATTAAACTTTATTCCGAATTATTACCTTTCAAATTTTTTGTTTTACTCGTTTAAATATTATTTATGGATAAAATTCTAATCATTACAAAAATGCCCGAATGCTTTGTGTATTGGAGTGAAAGAGGAAGGAACTTTGCATGTTTACTTTCACATGTAAGTCTTGCATTTGCTTATCTTATCGAAAAACTTCTTAACTAATTAATAAATAGTACATCTAAAACACCATCAGATCAGTATACAAATGCTTTAGAGACATGGTATTTAGGCCAGCACTGTAAATGTATTAAAATTTCTGCATAAAATTTCATTCCTACGGTTTACAAATAAAATCTTGTTTACTACGACTTTTGCTACTGTTTTGTATACAAACTCAATTTATAAAATTGTTGTTTAACAGGATTAAAGTAAATTGTTTTATTTGTTAATAGTATAAATTCTGATGGGGAAAAAAAAACGCATTAGCATGTTCGATGTAGGAGTCTCTGAAACAATCGCCATTGAATTAATTCGTTTTCAAAGTAGATTCTGGCGTATCCAACAAATACAATTTGAAGCTTTCATCTTCATATAACTCTCAATAGCACATATTACTTCTGGTCCGCATATAGAATATAGAAACATGGAAAAAATATTTAAAACTTCAAATTAACGTCATTAAATTCTCTATGCTTCTGTATTCACATAAAATTAATATGAATATATCCTTAAAAAAAAGTAAACACCGTAAAATAAATAATTATGACATTAATCACAATTATCAAGACAAAAAACGTTTAAAAGAAAAAAAAAGACTTAGAAGGATTTGGTAAGTAAATGTTAAGAGCCAAAAATTCGCATCTATTCCTCTCTCATGCAAAAAAAAAAAAAAATGGATTCGATCGCCATCTTTAAACTATGATTAATACAAATCTCCAGAGGCATTTTTTTCACTTTTTTTGTTCAGAAGAGAATTTGCCTTGTCTCGCTATCCAGCCTTTCGCCCCGGAAACACCAGCATAAAGATGCCAAAGAAAAAAGTAGGTCTTTGAGATTCTGAAAAGAGAGAGAGGGAAAAAAATGTCGTCTCACTGGACCTAGGTAATAAAATTAAATAAAACATTTAAGATTTGGTGCTTGCAAGCCGTAAATTTACAATTAGAGACCTTGCTAATGATGTTGGAATTTCAAAGGGATGTGTCAATTCCATCTTGGACTTCAAACGCGTCAAATGTCGATTGGTACCGAAAACACTGAATGCGCCAGATCACACTGTATTGATTCTTCGTGACCTTTTCGCGAAAAATGAAACCCATGTCGTTCCACAACTACCATATTCACACTGTGCGACTTCTGTCTATACCCTAAACTCAAAAGACCACTCCGGGGACACCGTTTTGAGTTGATTTAAGAGATTCAACTTGAATCACCGCGCGCATTAAAGGCCACCCCTGCCGATGACTTTTTAGCATGCATTGAGGATTGAAAAAAAAGTTGGCATAAGTGCATTGTATCCGGAGGGGATTACTATAGAGGCCATGAAATAAATTTGGAAGAATAAATAAGAAGTTTTTGAAAAAAAAAAAAAAAATTGGTCTTACTTTTTCGGCATAGTAGTAGAAGTAAATGTAGTAGTACAAACAATTACGACATTAATCACAATTACCAAGACAAAAAATGTTTAAAAGTAAGAAGAAAAAATTAAGACTTAGAAGGATTTGGTAAGCAAATGTTAAGAGCCAAATATTCGCATCCCTTCCACTCTCATGCAAAAGAACGAAAAAAATGGATTCGATCGCCATCTTTAAACTATGATTAATACAACTTTCCAGAGGCATTTTTTTCATTTTTCTTTGTTCAGAAGAGAAGAACTTGCCTTGTCTCGCTCTCCAGTCTTTCGCCCCGAGACACCAGCATAAAGATGCCAAAGAAAAAAGTAGGTCTTTGAGATTCTGAAAAGAGAGAGAGAAAAAAAATGTCGTCTCGCTGGCTCTAGGGAATCGAGTTGGCAACAAATACCAGATAAACTTTAGAATTCTGGTTCAGAACTTCGGCAATGGGATTACCGCTGAATCTAGAAGACTGTCAAGTGTTGTCTAAAGCCTTTCTAGAACTGAAACGTGAAAATTTTGAAGATTCTTTTGCAGGAATATTATTGAAACAATGAAGAGATTTTTTTTAAATAGTGTATTTTTACTATACAGAAAAATGAGTGTATAGTTTGTGAGTTGAACTGGATTGATTAAATACTACAAGAATATACTTTCAATTCTTGAATATGTCACACCAATATTATGATTTATTTAAAATTATTGATGTTAATTTATTTAATCGCCTTTATTATCTATTTAATTTATATTTATTTGTTTATTTCTATTTTACATTATTTTATATTTTGATAAAATGGATGCTCAATATTTTATATTTTTCTAGTGTCAAATACTCATTCATCATATATATATGAATGAATTTCCCAATATTTTGCCGAATGAGTGTTTGGCATTAGGAAAATATAAAATATTAAGCATCCATTTTATTAAAATATAAAATAATGTATTTGGAAATAAATAAATAAAAATTAAATAAGTAATAAAAACAATTAAATTATATATGATGAACATTGTTACAATATCTAAACATTTTACATATTTTATCATCTTGAGCAACACAGACATCATATTTCTGTATATAATAAATGTTTGATAATTATTAATTTAAACCATTTATTTTTTTTTTAAATATAAAAAAAAATAATATTGCAAGACATTTCGTTGTAGTTAGGCAAATTTAACATATTTTTAAAATATTAAATTTTTATTTAAATGACCAGAAATATTTTTACAGGAATAATATATAATATTTGAATATATTATTAAAATTTGAAATTAATTTTCAATTTAAATAGAAGAATCAAAAATACTACAATTTGAGTTAATTTAACTGAAAATGAAGACTAAATGGAACATTAACTGCATTTGTTTTTATACAGATTAATTAATTACTAACATTTGATTTATTATTTAAATTATGACTACTACTTGATAATTATTTAATAAAAGTTACACATGCTTATTAGTAATCTTGCAATATCAGGCATCTTATAGATGTTATTTTACTAGATTTTAACTGAAATAATAAAAACAAATATCGATTTGTTAGAAGATTATGTGTCAACAATATTAAAAAATACTTCCATGACAGCATGGAGAATCTGAATTATATCTTAAATTATATATCACCTGCATTGTTGAATGTACACGCCGATTCTCTTCCACTTAACTTAAAGAAACGCCAGTAAATTAAAGTACAACATCTCCACACAAATTGGAACTTTCAAGCTGAGATAACATTTAATAGCCGTGGACACAAATTTCAAATTAAGATGCCGAGGTGTCTACACGAGCAATGTATGTCCAGTCTGGCGTCAAATTGACATGACCATTCCCACATTTAAATAGAAAAATCAAAAATCCTACAATTTGGGTTAATTTAATTGAACATGAAGACTAAAAGGAGCGTTAATTGCATTTGTTTTTATACAGATTAATTAATTACTAACGTTTGATGTCATATGTTTTTTTTTCATTGTTCTTTTTTTGCTGTAACTGTTCACAATCTGCCATTGGGGGGGAAAAAAAAAAGTTTGATGTATTATTTAAATTGTGACTAATACGTTATAATTATTTAATAAAAGTTACACACGGTTATTAGAAATCTTACAGATATAATTTTATTGGATTTTGATTCAAGTAACAAAGGCAAATACCAATTTACAAGGTTAAGTGCAAACAATATTACAAAATTCTTCCATGACAGCATGGTTAATCTAAATCCTATCTTAAACTATATAGATCATCTACATTGTTGAATGTGTACACGAGTTCTCTTCCATTTCACTTAAAGGAATGCCAGTAAATTAGAGCACAACATCGGCACACAAATTGGAACTTTCAAGCTGAGAGGCCATTTAATAGCCGTGGACACAAATTTCAAATTAAGATGCCGAGGCGTCCACACGAAAGCAGTGTATGTCCTTTCTGGCGGCAAATTGACATGACCATTCTTACATTTAAATAGAAAAATCAAAAATCCTACAATTTGGGTTACTTTAACTGAACTAATAACTTGATAACTTGATTTAACTAAATAACTTGGGGATTAAAAGGAGCGTTAATTGCATTTGTTTTAATACAGATTAATTAATTACTAGCGTTTGATGTATTATTTAAATTGTGACTAATACATGATAATTATTTAATAAAAGTTATTCACGGTTATTAGAAATCTTAGAGATGTAATTTTACAGGATTTTGATTCAAGTAACAAAAACAATTACCAGTTTATTACCAAAACAGTTTATTAGGAGGTTAAGTACCAACAATATTACAAAATTCTTCCATGGTTAATCTAAATCCTATCTTAAACTATATAGATCATCTACATTGTTGAATGTGCACACGAGTTCTCTTCCACTAAACTTAAAGGAATGCCAGTAAATTAGAGCACAACATCGGCACACAAATTGGAACTTTCAAGCTGAGATGCCATTTAATAGTCGTGGACACAAATTTCAAATTAAGATGCCGAGGCGTCCACACGAAAGCAGTGTATGTCCATTCTGGCGGCAAATTGACATGACCATTCCTACAACTTGAGGCTTAATTCGTAACTGGACAGTGACCGCTAAACCGGAATACCTCTGTCAGCGGATCGTGAATTAAGGAATTCACAGCATTGTATTAGTTGGGGGGTTTCCGATGCATGTCCAATCAAATTTGTGCTTCGTTAGTTGAGAAATGACGTCAATAGCCTGGTGACATGTCCTCAGGACATCTAAGTAAACGCTGCCGGAACAAAGGACAGTGTCTTGCAGGAAAAGGGAATGAATTTCCGATTCGATCGTTTCATTGTAACAATATCAGGATTTTTTTTTTGTCTTGATCTTTTGATCAGCGGATGTTTTTAGTGATTTATTTGAGAAAGATCGGTCCGCAGATGTTAAGGTTGAATGCCGAGCCATTAAGGTTCTGGGTCAGGCCATAAATCAAAGCACTAAAGTTTGATCGAAATCTAAAGGAAAAGGGGATATATATTTATTCTTTGTGAGTTCAAAAAAGGATCGCTATTATCTGAGCTGTAAATCACGTATGTTATTAGAAAGTAGAAACTGGATCAAAAGTTTTATATCATATATATCAGTTTTTCCCAAATTTTTTATACTTACGTCTCCTCCCTTTTTTAAAAAGAGAAAACGAGTCTCTTTTTCTTATTAAATTACACCTTAATTATTATATTTACACCTTTTTTTTTTGGTTTCGTTTTATTTTTGTCTGTGGTGTATGTATAATATTTTTTATTGCAGAAATTATTACAGTATCGCCTTATTAAATATTTCAGTATTGCATTATTAAATTGCAGTATTCGCATTAAAAAATAAAATATTCAATTAATTTAATGTAGTTATTTCCCAGAGAAATAATGTAATACACTTTAATTTTAATCATCAAAGCGTTTCTGTCTATTTTTTTATTTATGTATTTTTTGCTACTTTTCCAATGATTTAAAATTATTTAAAGTGCATGCATTTACAAATAATTTTCCTCAGGGATTTGTCAGGAAAAATCATTAGGTATTTGGAATTAATAAATGAAATATTTATTTTGATATTCATTAATAATAATTTAAATTACTTGACCTATTTTAATAAAATATTTGACCATTACTGAATATTTTATACTAGAACTATGCTTTAGTTAAAAATTTAATATTTATGATAATTTCATCTGTCTCGTCTACTATAACTATGAATTTTTAAAAAGTGCTAAATAATATACACCTATCTCTTCGCATAGCCAAATAACTCCTAAATATTTTATGAAACTATTAAAAAATCAACAATAAAGAAGTTAAGTGAAGTTAGTTCTAAAAAATTATTATCTGATTTTTTCATGCTCATTTGCAGATTTCTCCAAAAACTATAAACTTATTTTCTATTTTTTTTTCTTCTAGAAATTAAAAAAAAAAAATTACATAAAATATAAGAATTTTTAATTTACTTTCAAATAAGATTATACTTAACAATTAACAGGTAGACACATAAAAGTTAATATATTTAAAAAAATTAAACTAAAATAAACTAAAATTTTTTTTACTATGTTATAATGTAAAATATAACGTTTCTTCTCATAATTTTTTTATATCGACTATTTTTCCCCTTCTACTTTGTTATAATAGTTTTTTAAATTACATTAAAAAATTAATTCCTATTTCAAATGGGGAAGTCAGTTAATTTCCAGTTCTTATAATTATAATGAACAAACTTAACTTCTAACAAATGTAATTTCTAACCTAAACATAATTAAAGAAAATTTTTCACTTCAAAGTTACAATCATGACAGTTCTTTTACAACGTAAGCTATATTAAATTATACGAGTAGTAAATATTTTTTATTTGCTCAAATAATTTCACCAACTATAGAACCAAAACCAGTTTTGTCTTATAAGTTTTATTTCTAAATTTAAGTCATCTGTTGAAATTGAGACTTGTATGAGAAAAAATATCAGATTTATTGAATATGTGGATTATCTGAGTAACATATCATTCATATAAATTCTCATAAAGAATGTTATTGTGTAAATTTAAGAAGAAATTTTTTATTCCAATTGGGTAATTCATTTTATAATTAGTATTTTAATTTTTTTATTGCTCCACATTTTCGTTGCGAATCGATAATTTTCTAAAATATTTTTAATTCTATAGAAACCATTAAAATGCAGAATAACTAAAAAAATATTTTCTTTGCATCTTTACATAATAATAATGTTTTCATTTCATAATCCCAAATTTTTTATTCGATTATTTTTTCAATTACACATAATTATATTGTTATTATAAATTATTATTAATTTCTGGCTTGAGAATTCTGTTCTGAAAACGTTTTAAATTTTAAAATAAAAGTTATTTTAATATATAATTAATTTTAATTAAATTAAATTGAATTTTAATTTTTTAATTCAAAAAATTACATAGAACCCTCCACATAATTTAGAAATGTATAAAGGCAGCAGTAAAAAAATTAATAAATTATTATGTTAGATAGAAACTGCAATAACAAATCATATAAATTTGCACAAAGAAACAATACTGCAATGAATAAAATTTTTATTAATTAAAAATTAACAAAAGGGGATTCGAGAAGAGAGTTTGTACTATTATTTCATTTGTAGTTTTTTAACTCTTATTTGACACAAAATGATTAAATCGGAAATATATCTATAGTGAAAATAAATCTGTAAAATCCATAAATTATTTTCTTCAATTTATATATGAAAGAAAATTCTTGCGTATAATTTTATATCTGATCAATAAATCAATACCTTATCTGAAATACAATTGCCACAGACAAATCAGGTATATATATATATATATATTTACCTGATTTGTCTGTGGCGAAATATACTTCAAAAGGATACTGCTTTCCATATTTATTTCATTAGCCTCTTTACTCCAAATTTGGTATTTATATATTGATGGAGGACCATGATTCTATTTATGAAATGAATGAATCCCGAGATTTATTGGAATTCTAGAAGCAAGCCTTATTTTTACCATCCACGTCGCATTCGGCGTGCACCCAAAACCATCTTTTCCACACTTTAGTTGAGAGTTCATAAATTTTAGACTTGGAATTAATTGCCGCAGCTTTTGCTTTTCTCAGTATTACGTATAATTAATTATAAATATTTCCTGTTGGCTAATTTAAACATTAATTAACGAAGAAATATGTTCTGAAATCTCTCAGTTTGAGGAATTTCTTTGTGAAACCTTGTCGAAACATTAGTTTTTTCTATATAAGTATAGTTGAATGAAATAAGATGCTTTGGACAATGAAAAGATATCCACGAAAATACATTGAATTTTAATTTGATATTAATTTCTGAAAAATAGACAGATTTTTGTAAGAATATAAGATTATTAACTATATTAAATTCAATTACTCGAGTCAAACTACTAATCCCATGTAAATATGACAACGAATGCTATTTATAATTGAAATTCAATTTATTCATCAATTCTTGTCCTTCAATAAAGTGACATTTCCTTAAGAAATAATGGAAAAAAGTCCTTCTTAAAATTAAATCTAAGAAACAATGAAATAAATGTAGAAATAAATATGTTTATAAAATTATTGCCCATCTAATATATCTTGTGGCCAAGTGACAGCAACTTTTCAAATCCTACTTGAATTTGTCCCAAAACGTCCTAGTACATATTCGAATATGCGATTGCCGAGTACAGTGATTTTTACTACGCACTCGTCATTCATAGGATAAATAATATCATCTGTTAAACAATCGTTATCATACAGCAGTGATTTGATACAAGTGAGTACTCGGCACCGTTACTATTATCGCAACAGAATAAATCGCTTCTTACTGATTGTCATCACCATAAAGTAGGTAATATACATCGTCTCCTATAGACATGGATAGATAACATCTCGTTAGAAAATAGTAGACGTAATTAGTAGTAGCAGCAGTAGAAATTAGAAGCAAAACAGAAATTATTGCCCATCTAATATACCCTATGACCAAGGAACAGTACCTACTCGAGTTTGATCAAAAACGTCCGAGTACGTATTCAAATATTCTATTCCTGAGTACAGTGATTCTTTATGCGCATTCATAATTCATAGGAGAAATAATATCATTTGTTAAACAGGCTTTATTGTACATCAACGATATGATAATAGTGAGTACGCAATCGGCATCGTTACTCTATAGTTACAACCGGATCATTTGCTTCTTGCTTACTGTTATCACCATAAAATAGGTAATATGCATCGTCGCCTTCAGATATGGGTAGATAACATTAGAAATAGATTAACATTAGAAATAGTTAGAAATTAGTAGACATAATTAGTAGAAATTAGTAGCAGAACAGAAATGATTGTCCATCTATTATACCTTATGACCAAGTGACAATACCTACTCGAATCTGTTAACCAAAAACGTACGAGTACATATTCGAATATTCGATTGCCAAGTACAGCGATTCTTTCTATTCCATAGAAGAAATAATATCATTTGTTATACAGGCATTATCATACAGCAGTGATATGATACGAGTACGTAATTGGAATCGTTTCCAATATAGCAATCGAATCATTCGCTTTCCTGCTGATTTCTATCACCATATAGTAGGTAATGTGCATCGTCTCCTTCAGACATGGATAGTTAATGCATCGTTAGAAATTAGTAGACATAATTAGTATTCGATATATTCTACCGATATTCGCAATTCAGATGATACGTTTTAGTTGGTTGTCCTCATAAAGCTATTGTTAAAGAAATAGGTCGTAAATTTGGTGTCTGTCTAAAAACTGTTTTTTTTGTAATACATCTTACAGAGTATTTGATTAAAATTGACAACATCCCACACTGTGCTAAGATCTTCTAAATATGCACTAAACGAATAAAAAATATTTTATGCCAAATTAAATAAATACTTTAATTTAATATCTTATAAATTAATTTCTTATAAACATGCTGGAAATCATTTATACAATTTTTAAATCTTTATCTCACTTATACAAAATTTTAATTTATACAATCGAAATTAAAATTTTTTATGGGTTGTTGGTAAAAGTCTAAATTTATTCTCACATAAAAAAAAGGTAATTCAATGACACAAATTTTTATATTTTTAGTCTATTAACATAATAATTAACCAACAAAAATTTATATTGAAAAAAATTCATATTGAACTATAAATATTCAATATATAAATTAGTGATCAACCAAGAGATTATAATAAAAATAAAAATTACAGTATATATATTACTCTTCATTAAAAAAAATTGTATACTATTAAGCAATTATGTATATATAAAATAAAAAGTATCATTTTTCTAAAAAGATGAATTTCATCAAACGTCTTTTTAAATTATTGTAAAAATATTGTTTGTTAATTTTTTAAGTCTTCATAAAATATATGAAGAATGTTATACGAAAATTCCATATAGAATAATAATAAATTATTAAAATATAATTTTATATTTAATTTAAAATTTCCTTCTTTTGCCATCTTATTATATAATTAATTATTAGTTATTTAAGGAAGTTTTAAAATGTAGTCTTCATAACAATATTAAAAAAAAAATATTTTTTTTTTAAATTTCAGAAAAATGAAATATTCAAATTAATTTACTATGCAATATAACAATAACAAATCTATAAAAAAATATTCGTTATGCATAACAGCAGTTGGTAATTTGCTATTTGTACAGAAAATACACATATGTTAAACGTCTCTCTTAAAAATATAATTTATCCATATAAGTCGTGCATATATTTAACATAATAAAATTAACATTTATTAAAAGTTTATAGAATATTAAATATATTGCAATATATTTTTTGTTTCAAATTAGTTTGGTTTCTTTTGTTTCAAAAGTACAGTTTTTTCCCTTACAATTCGTCTCTAAAGACTTTCAACTACCACAACATCAAACAAACAATTTAGCTAATGTATTGAAGGCAATTTAAAAGTCAAAACCCTGAAGTCACTGTGGACCTCCCGAAAAAAAGACTTGAATAAAATGAACTGCTGTTTGAATAAAAGAAACATTCGTGGGAATTTACAACATCACCAACTGGCCAGTTTTGATTAAAAGAAAAACGCCTTGTTGTTTGGGAAAAAAAGACAGATAACAACTCATTCGAATTTTATAGATTCAGTAAATCTATAAATTATCTAACTCATTTACAGAATTCCCAACAATCTGTATTATGTAAATAAAAAATAATTCCCTGCGAATTCCTTAAAATTCCCTAAATAATTTCCTAAAAATATTCGCTACGAATTCCCTAAAATTCCCTAAATAATTTCTTAAAATTATTCCCTACGAAAATATTTACGTATCTGATTGCAGGAATGAACTTTTAAAACATTGAGTTTTATGACAATTAATGCAGTAAATCAAAATATAAATGTATATAATCTAAATTTCCACATACAAATTTTATATAAAACTATATATGAAAGTCAATTTAAGACCACAGATAAAATTTCCTCCGAAAATTTATGATAATTCAACGATGTGCAAACTTCAAAATAAACATTTGACTAACGCAAAAAGTAATTTATCGCTAAAAATTGGATTGGCTAGAATTTACAACGAACGAGATGTGAATAAAAGGAAAATAATCTAAATATAATTTTGAAAAACATTAAAAGTTGAATGACTTGTTCCAAGATTCTTTATTTCCATATTATTATATAATATTTAATATTTTATCGAATAAATAGTATTCATTTTTTAATACAATAAATACACACACACAAAAAAATACTTTCTAATATGTTTAGTTAAAGTAAATATATTGATTTTATTAATTTTAGTGACATTTATTTTTATTTAAAAAACTTTTATCAAATTTTTTTCAAATGGGCAAAACTAAATAAGAACTTCTTAATGTTTTTTCTTAAAAAGTTCGATTTAACTCATAAAATTACAAAGTTAAATACACTAAAACTATTTTAAAAAGTTAGAAATCCAATTGCATAGATATATAGAAGTGAAATTAATAAATCCAAATGGGTTTTCGTTCCTTGTATAATTTGAGATTTAGCATAATTTAATTTTGCGAATTTATATTTTATTGCATTAATATCTCACTATAAATTATATTCAGAAACATTAAATTATATTTTTATTCTTTATATTTTTTATTAATTTTTATTTTTTATTAGTTTTTAATTTATTTATATTTATTCATTTTTTTTTAATTAAAAAACATTATTTATATTTTTTTATTCATTTTTTCACTTTTTTTCATTTTTTTTATATGATAATTAATATTTTTGTTTATTTCTTTAATATATACTTATATTTTTATTTTATTCATTTTTTTGTTTATTTATTTAATATATACTTTTATTTTTTATTTTATTAATTTTTATTATTTATTACTTTAATTTAACTCTTATTTATTTATTTAATTTATACATTTTCTTTTGTTTCATTCATTTTTATTTTTATTCATTTATTCTTATTCTTATTTTTATTCTAAAAACAGAATGGTGAAAATAAATTCAGCAATTAAAATTAAATTAATAAAATAAATAAATAATAAATAAAAACTTCTTAGAGGCTCTAGTTTAACCCTTCTTGTGTAAGAGGAGACAATTTTGCAAGATATTTTAAATTGTCCTTAAAAGAAGTATATGCTAGTTCCCATTCATGTCACGGAAGTTTCAAGATTTTTAGTATGACTTCTGGAGCTCTTGTGCTATGTCAACACATTTTACATAATATTTTGAACAATATTTTCGAAACAAGTGTGCATCATTTATAAGCAACATTTTTATCTTTCTGTACTTGACAAATTCACTATTTTCCGTCACTTGCATTTTCATAGCGTTATTCTATTATTTATGTCAAGGTGTAAGTCAATAATGTTCAAAATCCACTTTAGACTGTAGGTTCTTGTCTACTATAGCTACTATGTCTACTATACTACTGTAAGAGATTTAGACGTAGGGCTGACAACCCTATCCTACACACTATTTTCATTATTCTTGCACACTATTTTCACTAATTCACTATTTTCCATCACTTGCATTTTCTCAGCATTACTCTATTATTTTTGTCAATAATGTTCAAAATCCACTTTAAAGTTTAGGTCTGTATAACTGTCTATTATAACTATTATGTCTAATGAATTATTGTAAGAGCTTTGGACGTAGGGCTGAACACCCTACTCTGTAAAAAGAAAAACATCTCCTGTCTCGCAGTCTGCCTGTAAGCAGTTAGTCTTGGCTCACCATAGAACTGTTGCGCCAATGAAGAAGTTTGGCAATAATTGACGCATCAATGGATTAAAATGCAGATCGAATCATCTGAACTGCTGAAGTAAGTTATCAATAGAGCAATCAATTGAAGAGAAATTTATTTCTACATATTTTCTAATAAATAACATCCATTGGGATACATTTATTATTCTCAAAGAATGTGCAGAAATTTTACACAGTTGAATTTTATTAAATGGAGTTTGATAGGTTTCACATAAATTAACAGCAAAAGTTTGAAATGAATTATTTTTTTTTATTAATATTTCATACAGAAATAATAAAATTATTTTGTTCAGTCTTTTAAATTATTGGTAATAAAAATTTTCTAAATATTTTAAATTTCATATATTTTATACGGGTCCACTTTAACACAGTCCTTAAATGGAACAAACCCTCAAGTAAAAGAAAATAAGGTTTTTGCGAATTTACAAATACGCTTACTTGCAACGTCAAACTTGATGATTTTTGTTAACTATTTTATTATTAATATAGCTTAATAGCATTGCATCATTTATTAAAAGAAATAGATGGTTTTTAATTGATTAATTTCGCATCAAATTAATAACTTTTGAGCAGAATATTAATGCCTACTAGAGTCCTGCGCTGTAAGAAGCCAAATATTCGATTCTCATCAATTGTATATAAGTGATTATTTTTCTAATATGTATTGTGTTAAAAAATAACATGAAATTTGAGAAAAAAAAATCATTTTTTAATTTAAAAACAGAACAAAATAAATAAATATTATATTTCTCGAGTACGGAATTATATTCATTTTCGTATAAAATCTCTTATTTTATTTGCTTTTACGTATTTGACAGATAAAACAAAACTGAAAAGTGAAAGATTAACTGACTCCAGTTGTGATTAGAAATTTGAAGTGCCGAAGGGATGATCTTGAATTTTCGTTAAAACAACTCTAAATAAGAGTCGATATGAGTGAAATTTCGGATGGCATAAGTTTTCTACAATTCTCTTACTTTCAAGTGTATTGTAACAAGATTTAACGAGACAAGACAAAAATGACAAAATACCTACTTGTTGAAGTGCTCTAAATTATGTGTAAAAAAGTATTTTAAATATTATTTAATATTATCATTGTATCATTTCCAGATAAGAACATGCCATTTGAAAAAATATGAACCCAAGAAATATTAAAATATTTGAAAATATGAATATAAGATCTCTTTATTTTATCTGTGAAATACATTAATAAAAGCAAGAGATCTTATACCGAAACAAATATCATTTCGTACTGGAGAAATACGATATTTATTTATTTTGTTCTGTTTTTAAATTAAAAAATGACTTTTTGTCTCAAATTTCATGTTATTTCCAAACATAATACATATTAAGAAACACAAACACGTATCATTTTAGGATTTATAGTAGCATTAAATTTTTATGTTAAGTGAAAGCCCAGCTAAAAGAAAAAAAAAAACAAAATGGAGATTCACAAATAAAACAAAGACACCTGATACAAAGTAATCAATAATTTTGAAGCAAAGCATCTTTGTATCACAGAAAACTAAGCATTTTAAGACAGGACAAAACAAGATTTCCAATATCTCTCAGACGTGTTCTCTGCGGTTATGATAAATGCCTTTTGTCGGAACAATGAATATCAGAAGGCTTTGGGAAATAAAATTCTCTGTCTTACATTTTGTTTTATAAAAAAAAATGCATTTCCATTAAAATTCGTGGAGTTTGCCAGGTTCTCAAATGCTTCCCCTTTCTTTCCATTTGCGTTTTTTGAAGGAAAATCTCATAAAGTATGAAGTATGGATAGGTGGGGTTATTTTTAGCCCTCAAGTTCTGCAAGGCAAATGATGTACAACTGTAGCTTAAAAAGAAGGGGAAGGCGTTATTTATTTCTTGGTATATTTTCTATACCTTGAGGAATTTATACGTCTCGCTGTGAGCTTTGGCATCCAAGTTGGGGAAAAATCCATCTCGTGTAAATATATTTTTGATTTATGGTTTTTCCATGCTTTGATTACGTGTTACGTGAAGATTTCATGATTTATAACTAAATAAATATATTTTGTAGAAAAAGCTGTATATTAATTAATGTTTAATACGAACATAATAAAACACTGTTTGATGAAACGATATATATATCCTTTCAAGTGTATTGTAGCAAGACTTTTGTGATGAAAAATTAATAACACTGAATCTGCATGAATTACTCCATATAAGTGCAAACAGACTTGCTAAATACAGACTTACAGACTAATTATTAACACTAAACTTGCTGACTAATTCTTAACAATAAACTTTCTGGCTAATTATTAGTACTTTTTTACACTAAATTATGTGTAAAAAGGTACGTTAAACATTTGATATTATCATTGTATCTTATTCAGATAAGAAAATGCCATTTGAAATATATCAACCATTTTGTTACATCTGTCAAATACATAAAAGCAAATAAAAAAAAAAAGATTTCCATATGAAAAGGAACATCATTCCGTACTGGAGAAATACAATATTTATTTATTTTGTTCTGTTTTTAAATTTAAAAAAATGACTTTTTTTCTCAAATTCCATGTTATTTCCAAACGCAATACATATTAAGAAATACAAACACGTATCATTTTAGGATTTATAGTAGCATTAAATTTTTATGTTAAGTGAAAAGCACAGATAAAAAAGGAAAAAAAACAAATGGAGATTCACAAATAAAACAGAGATACACGACACAAAGTAATCAATAATTTTGAAGCAAAGCATCTTTGTATCACAGAAAACTAAGCATTTTAAGACAGGACAAAACAAGATTTCCAATATCTCTCAGACGTGTTCTCTGCGGTTATGATAAATGCCTTTTGTCGGAACAATGAATATCAGAAGGCTTTGGGAAATAAAATTCTCTGTCTTACATTTTTTTTTATAAAAAAAAATGCATTTCCATTAAAATTCGTGGAGTTTGCCAGGTTCTCAAATGCTTCCACTTTCTTTCCATTTGCGTTTTTTGAAGGAAAATCTCATAAAGTATGAAGTATGGATAGGTGGGGTTATTTTTAGCCCTCAAGTTCTGCAAGGCAAATGATGTACAACTGTAGCTTAAAAAGAAGGGGGAAGGCGTTATTTATTTCTTGGTATATTTTCTATACCTTGAGGAATTTATACGTCTCGCTGTGAGCTTTGGCATCAAGTTGGGGAAAATCCATCTCGTGTAAATATATTTTTTTGATTTATGATTTTTCCATGCTTTGATTACGTGTTACGTAAAGATTTCATGATTTATAACTAAATAAATATATTTTTAGAAAAAGCTGTATATTAATTAATGTTTAATACGAACATAATAAAACACTGTTTGATGAAACGATATATATATCCTTTCAAGTGTATTGTAGCAAGACTTTTGTGATGAAAAATTAATAACACTGAATCTGCATGAATTACTCCATATAAGTGCAAACAGACTTGCTAAATACAGACTTACAGACTAATTATTAACACTAAACTTGCTGACTAATTCTTAACAATAAACTTTCTGGCTAATTATTAGTACTTTTTTACACTAAATTATGTGTAAAAAGGTACGTTAAACATTTGATATTATCATTGTATCTTATTCAGATAAGAAAATGCCATTTGAAATATATCAACCGTTTTGTTACATCTGTGAAATACATAAAAGCAAATAAAAAAATGATATCCATATGAAAAGGAATATCATTCCGTACTGGAGAAATACAATAATTATTTATTTTGTTCTGTTTTTAAATTTAAAAAAAAAAGATTTTTTTTCTCAAATTCCATGTTATTTCCAAACACAATACATATTAAGAAATACAAACACGTATCATTTTAGGATTTATAGTAGCATTAAATTTTTATGTTAAGTGAAAGCACAGCTAAAAGAAAAACAAAAACAAAATGGAGATTCACAAATAAAACAAAGACACCTGATACAAAGTAATCAATAATTTTGAAGCAAAGCATCTTTGTATCACAGAAAACTAAGCATTTTAAGACAGGACAAAACAAGATTTCCAATATCTCTCAGACGTGTTCTCTGCGGTTATGATAAATGCCTTTTGTCGGAACAATGAATATCAGAAGGCTTTGGGAAATAAAATTCTCTGTCTTACATTTTGTTTTAAAAAAAAAATGCATTTCCATTAAAATTCGTGGAGTTTGCCAGGTTCTCAAATGCTTCCCCTTTCTTTCCATTTGCGTTTTTTGAAGGAAAATCTCATAAAGTATGAAGTATGGATAGGTGGGGTTATTTTTAGCCCTCAAGTTCTGCAAGGCAAATGATGTACAACTGTAGCTTAAAAAGAAGGGGAAGGCGTTATTTATTTCTTGGTATATTTTCTATACCTTGAGGAATTTATACGTCTCGCTGTGAGCTTTGGCATCCAAGTTGGGGGAAAATCCATCTCGTGTAAATATATTTTTGATTTATGATTTTTCCATGCTTTGATTACGTGTTACGTAAAGATTTCATGATTTATAACTAAATAAATATATTTTTTAGAAAAAGCTGTATATTAATTAATGTTTAATACGAACATAATAAAACACTGTTTGATGAAACGATATATATATCCTTTCAAGTGTATTGTAGCAAGACTTTTGTGATGAAAAATTAATAACACTGAATCTGCATGAATTACTCCATATAAGTGCAAACAGACTTGCTAAATACAGACTTACAGACTAATTATTAACACTAAACTTGCTGACTAATTCTTAACAATAAACTTTCTGGCTAATTATTAGTACTTTTTTACACTAAATTATGTGTAAAACGGTACGTTAAACATTTGATATTATCATTGTATCTTATTCAGATAAGAAAATGCCATTTGAAATATATCAACCGTTTTGTTACATCTGTGAAATACATAAAAGCAAATAAAAAAATGATATCCATATGAAAAGGAATATCATTCCGTACTGGAGAAATACAATAATTATTTATTTTGTTCTGTTTTTAAATTTAAAAAAAAAAAGACTTTTTTTCTCAAATTCCATGTTATTTCCAAACACAATACATATTAAGAAATACAAACACGTATCATTTTAGGATTTATAGTAGCATTAAATTTTTATGTTAAGTGAAAGCACAGATAAAAAAGGAAAAAAACAACGTGGAGATTCACAAAAAAACAGAGATACACGACACAAAGTAATCAATAATTTTGAAGCAAATCATCTTTGTATCACAGAAAACTAAGCATTTTAAGACAGGACAAAACAAGATTTCCAATATCTCTCAGACGTGTTCTCTACGGTTATGATAAATGCCTTTTGTCGGAACAATGAATATCAGAAGGCTTTGCGAAATAAAATTCTTTGTCTTACATTTTATTTAAAAAAAAAATGCATTTCCATTAAAATTCGCGGAGTTTGCCAGGTTCTCAAATGCTTCCCCTTTCTTTCCATTTGCGTTTTTTGAAGGAAAATCTCATAAAGTATGAAGTATGGATAGGTGGGGTTATTTTAAGCCCTCAAGTTCTGCAAGGCAAATGATGTACAACTGTAGCTTAAAAAGAAGGAGAAGGCGTTATTTATTTCTTGGTATATTTTCTATAACTTGAGGAATTTATACGTCTCGCTGTGAGCTTTGGCATCCAAGTTGGGGAAAAATCCATCTCGTGTAAATATATTTTTGATTTATGATTTTTCCATGCTTTGATTACGTGTTACGTAAAGATTTCATGATTTATAAGTAAATAAATATCGTTTGAAGCAAGAGTTGCATATTAATTAATGTTAATACGAAAAAATTAAAAACTCTTTGGTGAAACTATATATAAATTATTATTTAATATATATTCCTTATTTAGACAATTGCCATTAGGAATTATTGATTGAATTAATTATAAATTTGAATATTTTTATAGATATTTTACAGCATTTCTTAAAAGATGTTATGATGTGCAATAAAACATATATAATGTATGACATGTAAAATGTATGTTCGAATTGTTCAACTGAACGCAAACCATTTGCAGGATTTCACTGTACATAAAAGCATATGCATAAATGCATATACATATAAAAGCATGTATATACACTGTAATTGCTCAATTGCTGTATGTAAATCATTTGTAGGATTTCACTGTTCTTCAAAGCATATATATGTGTTTTGATAAACAGTGAAATCCTGCAAGTGATTTACATTCAGTTGAACAATTATTACATATTTATTATATATATATATCTCCTAATTTTTTTAATAGTCTCCTAAAATTGTGAAAGTTAACCATCAAAAAAGTGTTTAATAAATAACATATTTGAAATGAACACCTTGTTAAGTTCCTTGTAAAGAGCCACTGATACCGAAAAATAATTAAATGTAAATGATAATGTCATAACGACATTTAAACAGGATTCAGGATTTCACTGTTCATCAAAGCATATGGATATATATGTTTTGATAGGCAGTGAAATTCTGCAACTGATTTACATTCAGTTGAACAATTACTGTATATTTATATATATATGCTTTGATGAGCAGTGAAATTCTGCAAATAATTTACATTCAGTTGAATGATTCGGTCATACAAACTACGCATCAAAACTTTATTGCACATCATAACATCTTTTGAGAAATGCTGTGAAATAACAGACTTAAAAATATTTAAATTTACAATTAAATCAATCAATTAGAATAAATAATTCTAATGGGAGCTGTCTTATAGTAGAAAAAATAAATGGCAATTCACCATTAAATTTCAAGAGGGATTTTTATATTTGTTTTCAAATGATAAACGGTAAGTACTTGTGTAAATATTCATGAACTTCTCAGATTTAAGTCGAGATAACAAATAAATCCTAGGAATAATATATTTTCTTTTTTTATGTTATTTTAGATTCAAAAGTAGGTAAACGGGCTACTTTCAAAAATAAGACATGCCATTAAAGGAATTAATGCTGTTAATTTTCTTTTACATTATAATATGAATATTCATTGTTTTGGGCCATAAAGAGTATGTTGGGTTAAGTTAATATTTTCTTTGGGATTTCGATAATGTCAATATTTCTATTTATTTGGGATCTCCTAACTAAAAGAAGAATAAATCATAAGATCCAGTGATATATTCTTATACTTTTCAAAATGACTTTACTTGGAATTGATAATTTAAAAGGGTGTAAAAACTTGTAAACTTTCACTGGTAAGCATCTTCATATAAATGAATAGCAGCATACTGTTATGTATCATATGAACATTTGAATTTAACCATCCTTTTAATGCAGTTACTTTTTTACAATTTTATGCATTTAAAAAGGCATATTTTGTAGTATTTTGAAAACATTTGAATGAATTATAAAATGAAATTATTCAATTATTTTGAAATTTGTAAGGTATTGTTTGAAAAAATGATGATTTTATAATTCCATTGGGGTATGTTTCTTATCCTACTTGGTCGACAGCAACATCTAGACTATGGCCATGAACCTGACTAACGAATCATGATAAAGGGTAAAAAATGCAGCTTCTTTTTGTCCTTGACCTTCACTCACAAAGACATGAAGAAGGCGTAGAAGCACAAAGACAAAGAAACACAAAAAGGGGGATGTCTGACTTCACCTCACAAGGGTATTCACCCGGGCACTGAGTGGCCATTTTAGTAGCCTTTTACGACTTGCATGGACTTACAGGGGGTTTATTCTAATCAAGATCCACACGGAGGATAACGGGATATAATATACCTTAATAAATAAGAAACAATTTGAAAAAAATGTCAATTTAAAAAGTGAAAATGTCTTCTCAAAATAATATTAATCATTTATTAAGACTACAAAAATTAGACTCGAAATATAATAACACTTCAAAAGAGTTCAGAACAATGTCTTAATGCAAAAATCATAATTGCATAATAAAATGAAATAATACTGGTACTATAACTATAATGATAAATTATATTATACAATGGATAAGATCGTGGCACCAAAAAATGGTGGCAAAAAGGTAAAACAGAAAAGGGTATTTTTTTTATTAAATTATTTATATAAAATCTTAAAATGTTATTAAATGAATACATATAATCACCGATTGATAAATGAAAATAGTTATTAACAACACTAAATAATTATTAACTAATAATTATTAACTATTTAAATAATTATTAACGTTATGGTGCTAACTAAGCAGTGCCATCTGCTTCAGTAATGCATTTGATACTTAAGTTTGAAATAGTGCCTTTTCTGACGTACATATTACTTTCCTTTTTTGAATGAAAATTTTAAAGTGCACAAAAACCCATTCATATCGCATCAGCTGCAGTTTCTGCATCAGTGAGAAGTTTAGAAAAATGAAAATGTGGGATGGATATAATGAAAGACTATTGCGTATCGGCAGTCAGACTACCTGAAGTTTTTAGGATTACTTAAGTATAACAGCATGTACATTAAGCGCATGGAAAATTCTCCCCGAAAACATTAATCAACGGGCATACGTCGAATACAAGGGAATAACGCCGATTCATCAAAAAGATTTAACTCATTTTAAAATTAGCTAATCTAGTTAGTGGCCCCAGACATCCTAGTAAAGACTAGTAAAGAAAAGTATATAATCATTAAAAATGAAAAGAAAAAAAATTAAATATGAAGGGTAAAGTAATGATGGTGAATGTATAAACAACAACAGATGTTCCTCCTTAAAAGCAATTGGAATTTTCAATTATTTGCTTATGTTTGTGTTATTGTTCATAAGAGGTTAATTCTGATAAAAACATAACATTTATTGATACTTTTTATAAAATGGAATTTTACGTGCTGAACAGAGAATACCTATTCATGCAGAAATCTGATAAAAAAAGTTATCGAAGCTATACTTATTATTAATTTTAAAAAAAGGAGGATCCAAGGAATTAATACAGGAGATTCGAGATAGTTTGGTTTGTTGTTATACGGTCTTTTTATGCACATGAGGGATAACTAGATCGGGATCTACAGTTTAACGGCGATTCCGAACAACTAACAAATATCCATGCCACCGCTAGGTTGCAAACCTGAAGTACCAAATGCAAGAGCGTAAGCCAATTAATAATCATACCGCATTCAAAAGAGTTAATAGTTAGATAATACATATATTAAGCAAAAGAACAATCTATGTTTATTCAGGTAAGACACATAATTTTCCACTGAAGTACAAAAAAGTATAAACGCTCAATCATTTAAATAAATAAAATAGAAATTATTTAATGCAATTGAACAATATGAAGCAAAAAAGGAATTTAAAAATAAAAATTAATGAATTAATAAACAATTCAAGTTTTAAAATAAATGAAATATAGGTTTTTAAGGGACTTAACAGGTTAAATTCCTTTCTTGTTTAAGCTAAAGTCTTGAAATAAATTCTTTTGAAAATATTCTCTGTTAATATTTCAAGATCATTTACTTTAAAATATTGACAATCTGTATCCCTTAACAAACAAAGATTTATAAAATATGAATAATTAGCAGCATGACTTTTGAAAAATGACATGAAAATCTTAATAACAACTTTTTTTTTTGTCTGTGTTACTTGATAAACGATGCATAATCCTGCTTGGGTGTGTGCTTTAAGTAACAATTCTTTATTTCGCCGATCTTAAGTGTTAAGACTTCGCTTTTTATCTTGAATTCTTAATTTTTATTTATTTTAATAAAATAATTTTTTAAGGTTTTTTAATAATCACTTTGATTGAAAATGATGAAGCTGGAAAAAAAAGTTGTGTCATTTATTTTCATTATCGAGAAAAATTCGAAAACAGTGTTGACGAAAAATATCGGGAAATATTTTTTCTTTCTTTTTTTTTTAGTTTAAAATTATTATAAGAGATTGTAAATAACTACTTTGAAGACTTCAAATATTGACTTTCTTTAGTTTCCTTTTTTTAGAAAGTTTCTAAAAATATAAAGAGCCATTAATTCTGAAAATAATCAATCATTTGAATAAAACTATTAAATGGAGTATATTTTTTAAGAAATATTTATTAAAAGACACTTGTTTTAAATGTATGATCGAGGTAGACAAACCTTCAACAACCTTTTAAATCATAATTTATTATACATATTACATTAATTACTCAGGATAGTCTGTTATTTTTTTATTTTTTTATCGCACAAAAAATTTTCACATAACTCAACACTCATTAAAGCTTTAATTTGTTTGTGAAATGACTGTTTAGTTATTAGTTCTTACATTATTCATCAGTAAAATATTTTACAATCCCTTTGTATTTGAACATACATAACTGAATAGAATACTATTTGTTTACCATTTGATAATATTAAGAATTGCATATTATTAGAATTGTATAATGCATATTATTATAATGTAGAAAAAAATATGTTATTTAAAGATGACCTTCATATTAAAATAAAAATTATCGTCTACTAATTGGAAATAAATATTTCTGGTCATTGTTCAATAGCACGTTAGTAATACATAAACAACACTTATTTTTGAAAACAATCAATTATTTGAATAAAATTATTAAATGGACTAGATTTTTATGAGCAGTATACACTAAAAGACATTAGATTTAAATGCATGATCCAGTTAGACAAACCTTCAACAACTTTTAAATCATAATTTGTTATAAGCAGCATTAATTATTTAGGATAGTCTGTTATTTTTTATTTTTTTATCGCACAAAAAATTTTCACATAACTCAACACTCATTAAGGCTTTAATTTAATTTGTTTTAATTTAAATGACTGTTTAGTTATTAGTTCTTACATTATTCATCAGTAAAATATTTTACAATCCCTTTGTATTTGAACATACATAACTGAATAGAATAGTATTTGTTTACCATTTGATAATATTAAGAATTGCATATTATTAGAATTGTATAATGCATATTATTATAATGTAGAAAAAAAAATGTTATTTAAAGATGCCTTCATATTAAAATAAAAATTATTGTCTACTAATTGGAAATAAATATTTCTGGTCATTGTTCAATAGCACGTTAGTAATACATAAACAACCCTTATTTTTGAAAACAATCAATTATTTGAATAAAATTATTAAATGGACTAGATTTTTTGAGCAGTATACACTAAAAGACATTAGATTTAAATGCATGATCCAGTTAGACAAACCTTCAACAACTTTTAAATCATAATTTGTTATAAGCAGCATTAATTATTTAAGAAAAGCAGTTATTTTTTTCTATCACACACACACAAATACTTCACATAACTCAACACTCATTAAAGCTTTAATTTGTTTGTGAAATGACTGTTTTGTTATTAATTCTTACATTATTCAACAGTAAAATATTTCCTTCGTATTTGAGCAAAGGTAACTGAATAGAATTGTATTTATTTACCATTTGATAATAATAAGAATTGCATATTATTAGAATTGTTATAATGTAGAATAAATTATATTATTTAAAGATGCCTTCATATTAAAATAAAAATTATTGTCTTCTAATTGGACAATACATTTTTATGGTCATTGTTCAATAATACGTTAGTATTACATAAATAACCATTAATTCTGAAAACAATCAATCATTTGAATAAAATTATTAAATGGAGTAGATTTTTTGAAAAATATTTACTAAAAGACACTTGTTTTAAATGTATGATCTAGTTAGACAAACCTTCAACAACCTTTTAAATCATAATTTGTTATATGCAGCATTAATTATTCAGGATAGTCTGTTATTTTTGTTTTTTTATCACAAAAAAAATCTTCACATAACTTACAACACTGATTAAAGCTATAATTTGTTTGTGAAATGACTGTTTTGTTATTAGTTCTTACATTATTCAGCAGTAAAATAAATTACAATTCATTTTTATATGAACAATTTATCTGAATAGAATGATATTTACTTAACATTTGATATTATTAAGAAATGCATATCATTAGAATTGCATATTGCGTATTATTATAATGTAAAATAAATTATATTATTTTAAGATGCCTTCATATTAAAATAAAAATTATATTAATTATAATAAAAAATTATATATATTTATTATTATTAAGTATACTAATTGGAAAATACATTTTTAGGTCATTGTTCAATAACACGTTAGTATTACATAAATAACCATTAATTCTGAAAACAATCAATCATTTGAATAAAACTATTAAATGGACTAGATTTTTTGAAATATATGTAGTATACTAAAATACACTTGTTTTAATTGTATGATCGAGTTAGACAAACCTTCAACAACCTTTTAAATCATAATTTATTATACACATTACATTAATTACTCAGGATAGTCTGTTATTTTTTATTTTTTTATCGCACAAAAAATTTTCACATAACTCAACACTCATTAAGGCTTTAATTTGTTTGTGAAATGATTGTTTAGTTATTAGTTCTTACATTATTCAGCAGTAAAATATTTTGCTATTCCTTTGTATTTGAACAAACATAACTGAATTGAATGATATTTATTTAACATTGGTGATATTAAGTATTGTTATTATAATATAAAATAAATTATATAATTTAAAGATGCTTACATATTAAAATAAAAATAATTGTCAACTAATTGGATAAAAATATTTTGTGGTCATTGTTCAACAACACATTAGTATACAATGTCAAGTAATAAGAATACTAAGAACTTTATGTCATTCAGCTTGTTGCAAGAACTTGATACTCACATGACTTTAATACTCTTTCAAGCAAGCGGTCTGATGGCCAATTGGCTAGCGCTCTGGCATTTGGAACCACAGGCTTCAAATGCGAAAAATCAAATTTAAAGTTCAAATCCTGACAGTCTCATGGATGTTTGTCAGCGGTTAGGAATCCGCCCTAAACTGCAAGTCCCGTACTAATTAGCCTAAAGTGTGCACAAAATAACCGTAGAATGACAAACCAAACTTTCCAACAAATTAGTTTGTTGATATCACATTTCCATTTTATTGCTTTTTATTATGAATGGCTGTTTACAAGGAACTTAGCAAGCAGTTCATTTCAAATGTGTTTTCTTATTAACACATTTTTTATGTGTTCAATAAAAGTCCTTCTCTTAAATTTCAACAAGGAACTTAACAAGCTGTTCATTTCAAATGTGATTATTTACCGAATACTTTTTTTATGGTATGCTTTTCAAAATGTAGGAGACTACTATATAAGGCCAAATGAAAGTACCTAAATTTAAAAGAAGTTTTTAGAAATCTTTTTAGAGTCTGAAAAAAAAAAAAAATAAAAAACAACTGTGTTTAACTAAGCATTTACAAAAATTATTTTAAATTTGCATTTCCCGGTTTAATGCTTTTGCAAACATTTGAGAGAAGAAGTTCTACATTCCTGTTAAATATATTTGAAGAGTAAAGCCATTTTACCAAATAAAACCAAATCAGGACATTCATGCATAATGCATGGAGTCAAATTGTTCCATGCTTGAACCAAAATAAAATTTACATTCAGAATAAAATATTTTACACTGAGGGAAACAGCGATTCTTCAAGTTCAGTAAAACATTTAGTTTTAAAGAAATTTGTTCTTATATAACATAATAAATTTATTTAAAATGAATTTTTTTCTTCTTTTAAATATTTACTTTAAATAAATTCAACAATTTTCAGATCTAATCAGTGATATAAATTTTAAAATTACTTCGTCTGTTTTGTGTTTGTCAAAATTTATTTTAGTCACAGCTGAATTTTTTTTTATTGCTACAAATAAATAAATGAATTTAATATTTGAACCTTTTCAGCTAACAGAAATATTTTATTAAAATTATTCATTTGATTTTAAATGCATCCTAATCTTTAAATAGATTTTTTCACATTAAATGGAAAAAATTCACATTAAATTATTCATGCAAAGCAGGTGGGCTAATGCCTTATACCTAATGACAGATTCTGAAGTATGAGATGTTGTTTACTTTTTGCCAGATAGGCTTGTCAGCCACGCCGAACAATCGTATTACACCAGGACTTACTGCTTAAAGGGGATTCCGAACCACTTCAAGCATCCATGGTAGCGCCGAGACTCGAAGCCCTTGGCATTACAGCTCCAAAGCGCTAGTCACTCGGCCAATGACCCAAGGACCCAAGACAATGTCTAGTAAATAATAATAAAACAATTTCTTCACGCCGATAAATTAAGTCATGTATTTCTAAAATAGAGACAAAATATTCAGTGGGTCCTCTTACGTTAAGAACTCTTAAAAATGCTCAAAAAAAAAAGTTATTGATTGGTTAGTTATAAAGAAATGTTATTATCTTAATATTGAAAAATTAAGTGCTTAATTTTATTTTAAGAACATAGGCTCAGAATATTTTTTTCTGTTCAAGTATTATTTAGAAGTATTTAGCTTAAAAATATATGTTCTGCGAATGATAGAAATTACCTTTCACAGAAAGCATATTGTAAGTTTCCATCAAATAGCGGAAATAATTCATAATCATCTGAAAGCAAAATTATTACAGATAGAGTGAGTAAATGAAATTTATTTTGGCGCGATTTGGTCCAATTGTTTGATAAAGTTGAATGAAAATTCGTATAATTTTTTAATACGATTGTTTTAAATTATAAAACAGGATTTAATTGTTAGCGAGATGATGAACATCGCCAAATGAGTGTGTTTTTAGCACTTAGAGCAGGTAACATTTAATAATCATGTACTATTTTTTTAAATAAACTAATACTACAACATACACATACATACATTCATGTACATAAACATATATTCATATGATACATACACATACATATATACATATGTTAAATAAAAACATTTACAAAAATATTTTTCACAATGTTTCATGAAAAAGTAATTATTTATGCTCAAATGGTTTGACAAAATTATTATTTTGTCTGTTTATTAATTCATAAACAAATATATACCATATAGAAATTTTAGAAACAGTAGCGATTTTAACTTACTTAAGATTAGATGAATAGAAATGATTTAATGATAATTAGTAATTTTTTTTAATAATTTTTAAATTATAAGTTGCCATCTTTCCATAAATAACACATATTTACTTCCCCAATTTTGCCCATGGGGGCACTTAAAATGATAAGTGAGAACATAAATCATTTTCTCTTTGAAAAATGGAATGTAATTTTTTAAGTAAAGTCATTATGTATCTTCCGATATTATTTGTAGCAAATAATGGCTAGGCCTTTCGATACATTTTCTGACTAAAATGCCTTTTTAATGTTTTTCTATCATCGTATTTATTTTGTTTGATATTGTTACATAGAGAAACATAATTTCTTAAATTTTAGTAGCAAGTGCTTTATATACCAAATAAAAGTAGTAAATGTTTTATTATTAAATATTAGTATATGATATTATTATATTACTAAATATTAGTGGTAAATGTTTTTTTTATTTTTCATGCAGAGATTCTGAATTTTTAAAACAGTTTTGGGAAAAATATTTAATATTATGAATATTTTAGTTTAGTTTATAAGGAATAATCAGAAAAGATTCTTTATACGAAGAAAATATGTAGTAGAAAGTTTTAAACTCTCCAAGGACAATACTTTTAATGAAAACATATTTACTTTTGTTAGATTTTACAACATTGAATTAGAATGATATATCAAATTATATACCAAAATATATCAACAACCTTTATATACCAAATAAAATAGTAAATGTTTTTAGTACTAAATATTATTGTATAATATTATTATACTACTAAATATTAGTAAATGTTTTTATTTTTTATTTTTCATACAGAGATTCTGAATTTTCAAAACGTTTTTGAGAAAAATATTTAATATTATAAATATTTATGTCTAGTTTTATAATGAATAATCAGAAAAGGTTATTTTTAAGACGAAAAAATATACTAGAAAGTTTTGAATTCTCCAAGGACAATATTTTTAATGAAAAATATTTACTTTCATTAGACTTTACATAAATAGAATGACAACAATGGAAACGATTCTGAAATGAGTTTATTAATTTTTTGCATAAAAAATTTCCAGATTAAGCATTGTTGTTGAAATTGCTGGCAGAATTATGTAGATGAGCTTCAAGGAAATCATATAACTAAGCAAGGCGAAAAACAGACAATGCCAAATAAAGGGGAATTAGGGGAATTCTAATGGAACTTTGGCTTTGTCACCATGAAAATCATGCAATAATTAATTCTATAATAACTATTATTAAATTATGGGTATTGAATCCTATAATTTAAAATAAAATATTGATAAATGCATAATTTATAAATGTAGAGATATGTTAAAATAAACAAAAAATAAGAAAATACTGTAAAAATATGTAAATTCAATTAATTTTATTTGAATAATAAATTATTATAAAAATTTTATGTATAACATTTTAAAAATTCTATATTTCTTATTTATGGAATATGTGGTGTCTAAATATGTCCTTATGAAATAATAATGCATATTACAACAGTGTACGGACAGTAACACTACAATTAGGAAACTTGGAAAGATTACTGCAACAATAGGAAAAATTTAAAAATATTATAATTGTTTTTTAAATTATCATGGGATAGCAGTAAATTATTTTCGTTTATTGACATGTAACGAAATAAAAAAAAGTAATGAAATATCAATTAAAATGAAAGATTATTTTAATTATTGTATTATTCAAAATAATTATGTGTAAATAATAATATGTAATATATAAAACTCGTTAAGTCGAAATTTATTCACTTCAGGGCATGAGAGATTATAATTACCCAATAACTTGAAATAGATATGAATTTTTACATGGGAAAAATTAAATAAATATTATTTAAAATTAATTATACTTCGTTCAAAATAAATAAATCATATTAATGTAGAAGTTTTGAAAGTTAATGTCTTTCAAAGAATAATTTTATTTATTTAGGAAATTACTCGTATATTATTAATTTTAATGTTTGCATTTTTTGTTCACAATTATAATTAATATGGTAATGTAATTAGTAAAGTAAATGATTTAAAAAGATTTTATGTTTTTCAGAATTTTAAACTTTTAATTAAATAAATATTTGTACGAAAGATATAGTTTCTTTTTTAAACAATTTATATTAATCGAATTATAAAAATAATCCACATGGAAATTAATTTATTATTTTACATTATTTTTCTCCAATTATTAAAAAAAAATCAAATAAAGTTATTAAAATGCATGGAAAAATATGGAAGAAACAAAAAAAAATTCAATTATAGAGACAATAGAAACATTAAAATTTCAGTGCAGAAAAAAGATAGAATTTCAGCATGAAAAAGATTAAAATTATCATTTATGATGGCTACTATATATGTAAATAATATAATTGCTTTTTATGTTAATATTACGTTAATTAAGTATTGTTTAAACTACTTATTTTAAAATAAGTATTTACTGGAAACAATTATTTTGTTTTAAAAGATGTATCAAATGTATGCTACTCTTTAAAAAAACTTTAAAGATATATAGTATTTTATTTTTTAAAAAAACTAAAAAATACAATGATATCTTAAGGAGAAATTTAATGATGATTTTGTTGAAGTTTCTAGAATCAATTAAGAGCTTAGCACAGGACTGCCGAGAAAATTTAATGTCAAGAAATAACATAGAATTTCTTCTAAGGAAAACTTGATCAAACATTATTATAGGATTTCATAGAAATCCTCAAAGTCTGAAAAGTTTATTCAGTCATCCAACATGCGCGATTTAATACCATTCGTTCTAAGTATAGTTCTAGCTTTGATGTAATATATTTTTCTATATTTCTTTATATGCAGATTCTATACTTGAGAACGGGTTTGTTAGTGATATGTACATTATTTGATGCTTATTTTTTTTATTTTTACTTTGTTTTTTATAATTAACGAATTAATTCAAGTAACATACATAACTTTCAAATGAAGTACAAAAATAGCTCCAAATGTAAACAAGCAATCATTTAAGTAAGTATAAGAAATTATTTAATGTAATTGAACAATATGAAGCATAAAAGATTCACAAAATAAATTTAATGAATTAATAAACATTTTAAATTTTATGAGAAATCAAAAATAGATTTTAACAGACTAAAAGGAATTTTAAAATCGATTTTTACTCTGTAAAATTGATTTTTTTTTGTTTACCAAAAAGCCCATATACAAGGAAATTAACAAATCTGTCTTAGGCATAGTATTACAAACAAAATGCATCCTTTTTTTATTCAAATTATTTTACAAGTAGAGCACTGTAGCTTGATATGGCTTAAGAATTAACAGCGTTTAATTATTTGTGCGTAAGATTTAAGGTTTTTTAGTTAGTGTTGAAGTTAGAATAATAACATAGGATTGGTTTGGTTTGACACTCTACGGTTATTTGCCCTTTTGTGAACACTTTAATCTAATTAGTCCGGAACCTACAGCTCAACGTGGATTCCAAACCGCTATCAAACCTCCATACCACCATCAGTATTCGAAACTGAAGCCAATGATATCAAAGGCCATAGCGATAGCCAATTGGCCATCATACTGCAATCACATAGGAAGAAAACGTTACAGATTCAATCCACTTAAATAGGGGCATTTAAAGTGTTAGTAATGTATTTTCTAACCTCTATTTGCATTGCCATAGAACTGTTTGTGTTAATTTTTTTCTGTATTTATTTATGTATTGCATAAATCTATACCCAAAAAGTTATTCAGAAATTCATTCCAGTTCACTACTCCCTAATAAGCGTATTGTATTTGTATTGTACCTGATATTATTAAATAATATAATAAAAGATTACTCAACAGTGAAAAAAATTATATTAGAGTAACAATGGTAAAAAAAAAAAAAAATAGTAAAATACCTGTTATTGAAAACAACTTACTCAGTTTTCTATCATTGGTGGATATATGCTACAGTTCTTTCTATTATAAAAAAATAGAAAAACTGAAGTCAGTGATTCTACTGTTCTATTAATTGGTGCAAATATAGAGTAAAGCTAATTGAGTTTTTAAGAACTTGATAGTATAAAAATTTAAAGCAATTTTAACCATTTCCTTTAAATTAGGAAGTCTTTAAGGCCAAGCACTTGACAAGCTCTGTTAAAAATACCAAAGAATAATCTCGATCTACTAAAGGACTTTCCCTCAACAGATTAAGTGCCGTGAATTTTAAATTCCCTTCCACTTTGTCCAATCACCGTTCTCTTTCTCCGTCCACTTGAATATGCCTGGAAATTGGCGTCTCTATCGCGTCCTGTTCCCTTCCGTTATTGGACAATCCATTCGACATTTCCTCACTCACATTCCAGAACTTTTCGTAACCCTTTAATGGCTATTTTCCGCCCGAGTCGGGAAGGCCCCGTGTAATTAATCTCAGAGTATGAGTTTCCTTTTTTTCCCCATCGTTTCGGCATTTTCCCTAACTTTCTTGCTTTTCACACCTTTTTTTATTTATTTGATGGATTTTATTTTTTTTTTTCTTTTATCAAGGTGATGAGTGTCCCATGAAAAAATTATTCAGTATGTGACTAGATAAAGAGTAAATAAGATGCTAGGTTTTTTCTTTAGTGCATTGTTGTACATTTTATTTATTTTCAGGTCTACTATTGTTGGCTCTTATTTATTCTTGAATACTACTGTGTCCAAAAAATAAGACCAATTTTCACTTTAAAATATTTATGGAATTTCAATTTCTTTTTTCTTTTTTAGGTTTCTGGTACTGTCCTTGACATATGTATGAAATTTGTCAAAATATCCATATGTGTTTTTTAGTTACGCTTGGCTTTGTGAAACGCTAAAAGTGATTCCGGCGATTTTTGAAATGTCTGAATTAATTGAGCAAAGAACTTGCATTAAATTTCTTTTAGGGAAACGTATAGACTGTTGCAGAAGGCATTTGATGTGCATTCCTATATCAGAAAGAAATGTTTTTTTTTTATTTATTGGAGGGATTATTTTTTTTACTATTCCTTTATCAAGGTGATGAGGGTCCCTTGAAAAAAAATATTCACTATATAACTAGATAAAGAGTAAATAATGCTCATTGTTTTTTCTTTAGTACAATGTAGTGTAAATTATTTTTGGAAAATATTTAAGGCTTTTCAGTTAGTGTCAAAAATCGGTATGTTAATTAGAGTAACGACACAGAAAAAAAGCTTTATAGATGCAATCTACTTAAAAGGGGACCTTTAAAATGGTGGTAATGTACTTTGTAACAATTTTTTCACTGTCATCGAACTGATAGTGTTAATCTTTTTTTGTGTTTATTCATATATTGCATAAATGTATCACCAACAATTTATTCAGAAATTCATTTAAGTCTACTACATCGTAAAAGTGTATTGTACTGATTTGTTCTATGCTGCAAATCTGCCTGATTTTGCAGCTAATATTATAAAAGAAAGCTTCTCAATAGTGGAAAAATATATGTTAGAATAGCAATTGTAAAATAAAAAGAAATGATATACAAACACACAAACATGAAAAGTAAAGAAAAAACACCTGTTACTTCGAAAAAATTCCTCAGTTTCCAATCAATGGTTGATGTGTGGTACAGTTCTTTCTATTATAAAAAATTAGTAAAATGAAAGTTAGTGATTCTACTGTTCTTTGAATTGGGTATTGGTCTATCACTGTCCTATTAATTAAATATAGTGAAAAGCTAATTGAGTTTCTTAAGAACTAGATAGTATAAACATTTTAAGCCATTTTAACCATTTCCTTTAAATTAGGAAATCTTTAAGGCCAAGCACTTGAAGAGGACTTTTAAAAATACCAAAGAATAATCTCGATCTACTAAAGGACTTTCCCTTAACAGATTAAGGGCCGTGAATTTTAAATTCCTTTCCACTTTGTCCAATCACCGTTCTCTTTCTCGCTTCACTTAGAATATGCCTGGAAATTGGCGTCTCTATCGCGTCCTGTTCGCTTCCGTTATTGGACAATCCATTCGACATTTCCTCTCTCACATTCCAGAACTTTTCGTAACCCTTTAATGGCTATTTTCCGCTCGAGTCGGGAAGGCCCCGTGTAATTAATCTCAGAGGATAAGTTTCCCTTTTTTTCCCACCATCGTTTCGTCATTTTCGCTAACTTTTTTCCCTTTTCACACCCTTTTTTATTTATTTGATGGATTATTATTTTTTTACTTATTCTTTATCAAAGTGATAAGATCCCATGAAAAAAATTATCCAGTATGTGAAAATAAAGAGTAAATAAGGTGCATTGTTTTTCCTTTAGTTCATTGTTGTTGTAGATTTTATAAAGTATTTTACGGTCTATTATTGTTGAGTCTTGCTAATTCTTGCATATTGTTGAAGTTAAGTGAGTTTAAAATTTTTAAAAATAATTTGTTGAAATGTATTGCATATAAATATACTACTGTGTCCAAAAAGTAAGACCAATTTTTAATTTAAAATTCCCGCGGCTTATGGAATTTCAATTTTTTTTTCTTTTTTATGTTTCTGGCATTGTCCCTGATATCTGAGTGAAATTTGACATCAAAATATTCATTAATGTTTGAGTTAAGCTTGGCTTTGTGAGACGCTAAAACTGATTTCCGGCGATTTTTGAAATATCTGAATTAATTGATCAAAGAACTTGTACTAAATTTTGTTTGCGGAAATGTACAGAATGTTGCAGAAGGCTTTCGATGAGCATTCCTATATCGGAAAGAAATGTTTAGAAGTGGTATTAGCAGTTCAAAGAAGGCAGAGAATGTGTTGAAGACTAAGAGCCCCCTGGTCGACCATCAACCTCAACCGACGAAGATCATGTCCAAAAAATTGAAGATTTGGCGCTTGCAAACTATCGATTTACAATTAGAGACCTTGCTGATGATGCTGGAATTAATTGGATATTGATCTATTACAGTTCTGTTTATTAAATATTGTTTATTAAAAATATTGTTTAAAAAATTGTTAATTAAATATTGTTTATTAAAGCTTATTGAGTTTTTAAATAACTCGATAGTATAAAATTTAAAGCCATTTTAACCATTTCCTTTAAATTAGGAAGTCTTTAAAGCCAAGCACTTGGCGAGTCTTTTAAAAATACCAAAGAATAATCTCAATCTATAGTACAAACGACTTTCCCATAACAGATTAAGTACCGTGAATTTTAAATTCCCTTCCACTTTGTCCAATCACCGTTCTCTTTCTGCCTCCACTCAGAATATGCCTGGAAATTGGTGTCTCCATCGCGTCCTCTTCCCTTCTGCTATTGGACAATCCATTCGACATTTCCTCCCTAACATTCCAGAACTTTTCGTAACCCTTTAATGGCTATTTTCCGCTCGAGTCGGGAAGGCCCCGTGTAATTAATCTCAGAGGATAAGCTTCCTTTTTTTTTTCCCCATCGTTTCGTCTTTTTCCCTAACTTTTTTGCTTTTCACACCCTTTTTTATTTATTATTCCCTGGATTATTTTTTCTTTATCAAGGTGATGAGGGTCCCGTAAAAAAATTATTCAGTATATGACTAGATAAAGAGTAAATAAGGTGCATTTTTTTTTCTTTATTGCAATGTTGTACACTTTATAAAGTGTTTTAAGGTCTATTATTATTGACTCTTATTTATTCTGACATATTGTTCAAGTTAAGTGAATGTGAATAATTTGTTGAAAAGTATTGCGTATAAATATACAGAATAAGTTTATTTTCAATAATTTATAAGTTATACTACTGTGCCCAAAAAGTAAGACCAATTATTTTTTTTACAAAAACTCTTTATTTATTCTTCCAAATTTATTTTATCGCCTTCGAAGTAATCTCCTCCTTTCCTATCCTCAATGCATGCTAAAAAGTCATTGGCTCGGATGACCTTCAAATCGCGCGGTCGATTCACGTTGAATCTCTTCAATCGACTCAAAACTGGGTCCTCGGAGTGATCTTTTGAGTTTAGGGAATAGCCAGAAATCGCTCAGTGTGTATACGGTGGTTGTGGAACTATATGGATTTCATTTTCGGCGAAAAAGTCACGAAGAATCAATGCAGTGTGAGCTGGGGCATTCAGTGTTTTCGGTACCAATTCAGATTTGACGCGTTTGAGGCCCCAAATGGAATTGACCAATCCTTTTGAAATTCCAACATCATTAGCATGGTCTCTTATTGTAAATCGACGGTTTGCAAGAACCAAATCTGATTGAGGTTGATAGTCGACCAGAGATCTCTTCGTCTTCAACGCATTCTCTTCCTTCTTTGAATTGTTTATACCACTTGTAACTCGTTTCTTTCTCCATTTCTTTCCGATATAGGAATACTCACCGAATGCCTTCTGCACCATTCTATATGTTTCCGCAAATAAAATTTAATGAAAGTTCTTTGCTCAATTAATTCAGACATTTCAAAACTTGCCGGAATCACTTTTAGCGTTTCATAAAGCCAAGCGTAACTCAAACGCTAACGAATAATTTTACGTCAAATTTCACACAGATGTCAAGGACAACCTAAAAAAGAAAAAAAAATTGAAATTTTATAAGCCCCGGGAATTTAAAATTGGAATTTGGTCCTCCTTTTTGGATGCAGTAGTAATAGGAATGGATATCATTATTTATAAAGTAATGTAATATTTCCTTTAAATATTCCTCCTGAAACTGGTTAAAATTCTAAAACCAGACCCTCAAGGGAACATATTCTTTTGAAATGTACAAGTGTCACAACCCAGTGATCTTTAACATTTTGTTATCCTCTCCTTATTTTCTTTTTCCTAGGGGCATATCTTCTTCAGATGCGTAGGGTTGTCACGGTCTCTAAGCGACCTCACGATCTTTGCTTTCCGCTTTTGTCCTCTTCTTGCTTCCCTTTTCATCGTCATTATTTTTGCATTAAATTGTTCAGACTCATTAAACTTCTGTGTTTTACAATTTTTTTTTTTTTTAATCATTGTTGCTAGTACCGCATGTCTTCGGACCGGACGGTGAACTGATTGACTTATCATTGTTGCTCTCTTTGATCTTAATACTGATGTGTCGTTCTTAATGTTGATTCTCATTTTAATATTGCTGTTTATTTACTGTTAGTTTTGTTCTTCAAATAAGTTTTGATTCACCTAACATTGTCTATTGTAATTTTTAAAATCGTTTCAATAATTTTTTATTGTCATTTTCTTACTATATACTTGAACTCAAAAGCAATGTCAGCTGACTGATGCACACGTTTGCAGTGCGTTTCAAATTTGGCTGTCTTATATGGGCAATGCGTCTCTTTGCCATCCGTTTTTGGTAGACGGTCGGTACATATAATATCTGAATGTATAAATCGACTGACTGTTATCTATTCTTCAGGGTTCAAAGTGTTTGGTTTTTAAGAGATGGTCTTGAGGACTATCGAAATGACTCACTTCGTCTTAGGGAGTGACCTTGACAACATAGGTTCTTAAAAGATTTATTACAGTAATCTGCTTTCCTCGTTGGGCTTGAAGGTGAATGGTCTAGTATCAGACACATCTATATCAGTGATAAATTTCTCAAATAAGTGAATGTAAAGTATGCTAAGTATAGATAATATATTGGAGTAATAAGAAATAGATGTCTCTTATATTTATCTTGAATTTAATTTTAGCTTTAAAATTTTAAACTTGTATGTAAATTACTGAAATGTAAAAATACTTTTTATTGCATTACATTAAATAAACATCTGTAGAAAATTCAATTTCAATAGATTTTCATTAAATATAATCACTTTTTTTTATTTATCACAAATTGTTTGGAAATAATTAGGCTAAAACTGGCTCTTATGCCATAAAACACCCCCTATATACATACCTATCTAAAAAAAAAATCAAGTGCAAATATAAATAATAGTCTTTAAAACATTTCGAAACATAAATCCAACAATGGGACTTTTGTTTCAAAACACTATTACATGCATTTTTATTGATTTACACCCATTGTTCATTGATTAATCAGAAATAACTTGGAACCATATGTTTAAAAAAATAATTTATTAAAAAATACCTGATTTTTTTTTTCTGTTAATGATTTTAATGGAATTTTAGATGTACCATAGTACGGCATCATTGATAAAGTGTTTTATGTTTTTAAATGATCTTTCTTGAGCTTCTATATAAGAAATTATCTTGGATGAAAAGAGTCATTAATCTGTCTTCAAGACACGGTTTTATTGAAAGAATATTCAAGTTTGGCATCTGTGAATAATAAGTGTGCAAAATATTTTTTTCCATAATTTTGGGATATTTTTTTATGCATTTGATATTCATCAGTATATCAATAATGACGAATATTTTAAGAAAAAATTAAAGGATATTAAAGAAAAACCGTTTTTCTTAGTATAAGTTGTTTTTAAGTACATTGTTATAATTTTTAATGATATAAATTTTTTTTTTTTTTAACTTTCATCAATATTCATTGATATTCATTGCAGCATGTATTTAAGATAAGTAAATAAAAGGGAAATGTTAAAAATAGTAAGATGATTTACTAGTATATACGCTTGATAGAGACTTTCAAAATCTAATGATTATATTTCTCATTTATTCACAGAAAATCCTTTCAAACGGTCTTTAAATTTTAATGCTTTCCTTCAGAATTACTCCTTAAATTAGTATTTCTAGGAAAAAAATTACTATAGAATAAGTAGTAAACAGACTACTCAACAGACAGTATTCAACTGTCTTCAACATACATTTTTGTTTTCGAGATGAAGGAAAATATATAGTTCCTTATTGATATTCATTAAGTGTATTCAATTTATGCTAAATATTCGTACTGCATACTGCATATTGTATGTGAATAACAATGATGATTTATGAGTCTCATTCATAACTTTATAATAAAGCGCACGGGACCAGTTTACGTTTTCACGTTAAAAGTTCTTCAACTATTCCAGCTGTTGGAGAATGTTACAAACATTACTTTCAAAGTGGAGTAGGCATGGTGGAAATTGACGATACGTGGAAAACGACTATAGTACATGCTCAATTTATATAATAAATAGCAGTTTACATTTATTTTTTATATAAGGCCACAGTTCTAAGAATCAATATGGATCAATACGCATCTATACTATCAATATGATTTACTACATATAAAATGTAAAAGTAGTTTTATGAAGAGTATTTACGAAAAAATTATCTTTAGTACATTTAAACTCTTTCTAATATTTTCTTTCACGAATCGATGAATGTCAATGTATGAGATTAATGTGTATTAAACTTTAATAACTTTAAAAAAAATTTAAAAAAAATTTTAAAAATTTAAATTTTAAAACCTTTTATTTCTTTCAAAAGCATTTCGCATTTTATTAAAATATTGCTTACTAATACTTATCATTGTCATCACAATATGACATAAATGATATTATAATGCTAATTGTATGACTTTTAACGATTGCAACTTATATTTTGGGGCCTGGTATATTTTATGTAATGATGTTTTTGTTTTACCCTTTTCTTATATTTATGTTACAGTATTACATATTTCCTCTTAAAAAACTTTTTAAAGGTTTACACGTTAAGTAAGAGTAACGCAAATTAAAATTTAAGTAAAAAATGAATATCAAATTTAGCTACTTTGAAATATTATATAATAAAATATATGAAAATATAATTATTCCAATATTCCTTATATTCTTATACTGTGAATTACAAAAATATGCAAATGTTACGATCAGGTAATGAATCGAACATATTTTCCCACTTTTATATTATTTACACATATTACATACTTGAATTTCCTGGTTTCTCATTTACTATCAAAGAATTCTCATATTTGCAAATAAAATGCTACATTTTCAATTAATTATTACTTCTTCAACTTAAGTACGTATTACATTTCTTCAATTACGTATTACATTCTTATTACTTATTACAATTCTTCAAGTACTTATTTCTTATTACACTTCGTCAATCATTTATTACTTCTTTCTACTTATTACTTATTACATTTTCTATTACTCATTTACTTCCATTACAAACCTACAGTCATGCACAATTTTTAATACTACTTTTAATTAAGGTACAAAACTGTAACGAATCTTTGGTTAGCATTAGCATAGTTAATGCTATTTCCATATTTAGAATTACTTTTCGTAAATTAATTGGTTTTTTTACATTCAATCCATTTATACTGAAATTCATAAATTACCACTGCAGTAGAAATTTTGTAAGTTGGAAATTTGAAACATTGGAAAAAAATCATCTTTCTCTCTTCAAATTAAAAAAAATATGTATATATAAAATCTTGCTCAAACAGTTTGAAAAGCTTTTCTGCCTTTTAAATCGAACTAAAATTTAAAAAGAAAGGTACTCATTAATAACAACATAATAGGGATTATAAAGTTTCTCTTGACGTTAATAGACTACAGTTGCTTGATAATTAGAAAGTACAAATTTTCCTTTTGAATCATTTCAGTTTCCGTTGCCATTTTGAAAAGAAAAACTTTTTACGCGATCTCTAATTGCTCTGATTATTTTTATATTTTCAAATGGAAAAAGGCTTTTAGTGATTACTTATCTCTTAACAGATTGTAGATAGTGACATTATAATATTGGCATAAAGCATTCCACAGATGTACGAAACAGTTAAAATATATACTTAGTATTTTGTTAGAAATACCGCATAAAGAAAAAAAATAGAGGCTTATCTTGTTAAAGGTTTTCTCATGGTAAATTTGAATAATTGTTTAGGGAAACATTACCATACATTGTTTTTTGTGTTTGCTATTCACATAATGGTTTGAAATATAATATGTTTACTTTTCTTGTGTTTATGAAACTCAAAAGTTGGAAAACGTTTTCTAAACAAAAGAGTTTTGTTGAACTAGGGCCAACATTGATGCATTTTTCAAGGACCAGTTTTTGAATTTCACATATATTTGTTAAGAAGGTAACTGTATTTTAATAAAACTTATCTAAGCGATAATTTTAACATTATACTATACTAATATTATACTGTACTATACTATACTTGCACTATAATATACTGCGTTTTATTTAATTATAATATAATAATATTATAAAGACTCTTTTTGTTTTGGTTTTGTTTAAATTTCCTTAGTTTGTAAATTATTCCAAAACTAATGTATGTCTGAGTAATTACATCAGTTACGAAATATCAATAAATTTTGAAGACCTCAGTATTTTTAGAATTGTTTTTATATGGTATTTTTTTATATTAAAAAATGTATAAAATATTAAGCTAAACTAAATGATTTTAAAATATTAAGTTTTAGTATATATTTGTTAAAAAAATTAAATTTTCCGTTTCAATAGCTAAAATAATCATGGAGAATGATAAAATGCAACATACTAAAGTTGGAAGAATAAATAAAGAGTTTTTGAAAAAAAATAATTGGTCTTACTTTTAAGGCACAGTAGTAAAGATTACTTTTGTAAATTAATTGGTTTCGTACATTCAGTCCATTTATACTCCAATTCATAAATTACCACTGTAGTAACAATTTTGTAAGTTGGAAATTTTAAACATTCGGAGAAAATCACTTTTCTCACTTCAAATTAAAAAAATATATATAAATAAAATCTTACTCAAATTTTTGAAAAGCTTTTATGCCTTTTAAATCGAACTAATATTTGAAAAGAAAGGTACTCATTAATAATAACATAATGGGATTACAAAGTTTCTCTTGACGTTAATAGAGTACAGTTGCTTGCTAGTTAGAAAGTAGAAATTTTTCTTTTGTACCATTTCAGTTTTCGTTACCATTTTGAAAAGAAAAACTTTTTACGCGATCTCTAATTGTTCTGATTATTTTTCTAATTTCAAATGGAAAAAGGCTTTTAGTTATTACTTATCTCTTAACAGATTGTAGATAGTGACATTATAATATTGGCATAAAGCATTCCACAGATGTACGAAACAGTTAAAATATATACTTAGTATTTTGTTAGAAATACCACATAAAGAAAAAAAATAGATGCTTATCTTGTTAAAGGTTTTCGCATGGTAAATTTGAATAATTGTTTAGGGAAACATTACCATACATTGTTTTTTGTGTTTGTTATTCACATAATGGTTTGAAATATAATATGCTCTTTTTCTTGTGTTTACGAAACTTAAAAGTTAGAAAACGTTTTCTAAACAAAACAGTTTTGTTGAACTAGGGCCAACATTGATGCATTTTTCAAGGACCAGTTTTTGAATTTCACATATATTTGTTAAGAAGGTAACTGTATTTTAATAAAACTTATCTAAGCGATAATTTTAACATTATACTATACTAATATTATACTGTACTATACTATACTTGCACTATAATATACTGCGTTTTATTTAATTATAATATAATAATATTATAAAGACTCTTTTTGTTTTGGTTTTGTTTAAATTTCCTTAGTTTGTAAATTATTCCAAAACTAATGTATGTCTGAGTAATTACATCAGTTACGAAATATCAATAAATTTTGAAGACCTCAGTATTTTTAGAATTGTTTTTATATGGTATTTTTTTATATTAAAAAATGTATAAAATATTAAGCTAAACTAAATGATTTTAAAATATTAAGTTTTAGTATATATTTGTTAAAAAAATTAAATTTTCCGTTTCAATAGCTAAAATAATCATGGAGAATGATAAAATGCAACATACTAAAGTTGGAAGAATAAATAAAGAGTTTTTGAAAAAAAATAATTGGTCTTACTTTTAAGGCACAGTAGTAAAGATTACTTTTGTAAATTAATTGGTTTCGTACATTCAGTCCATTTATACTCCCAATTCATAAATTACCACTGTAGTAACAATTTTGTAAGTTGGAAATTTTAAACATTCGGAGAAAATCACTTTTCTCACTTCAAATTAAAAAAATATATATAAATAAAATCTTACTCAAATTTTTGAAAAGCTTTTCTGCCTTTTAAATCGAACTAAAATTTGAAAAGAAAGGTACTCATTAATAACAACATAATAGGATTACAAAGTTTCTCTTGACGTTAATAGAGTACAGTTGCTTGATAATTAGAAAGTAGAAATTTTTCTTTTGTACCATTTCAGTTTTCGTTGCCATTTTGAAAAGAAAAACTTTTTACGCGATCTCTAATTGTTCTGATTATTTTTCTAATTTCAAATGGAAAAAGGCTTTTAGTGATTACTTATCTCTTAACAGATTGTAGATAGTGACATTATAATATTGGCATAAAGCATTCCACAGATGTACGAAACAGTTAAAATATATACTTAGTATTTTGTTAGAAATACAGCATAAAGAAAAAAATAGATGCTTATCTTGTTAAAAGTTTTCTCATGGTAAATTTGAATAATTGTTTAGGGAAACATTACCATACATTGTTTTTTGTGTTTGCTATTCACATAATGGTTTGAAATATAATATGTTTATTTTTCTTTTGTTTATGAAACTCAAAAGTTGGAAAACGTTTTCTAAACAAAAGAGTTTTGTTGAACTAGGGCCAACATTGATGCATTTTTCAAGGACCAGTTTTTGAGTTTCACATATATTTGTTAAGAAGGCAACTGTAAATAAGATTGCATATATAAGCATATATTTAGCATTATACTATATTAATATTATATTGTACTATATTAATACGGTACTATATTTATATTATAATATATTATGCTTTATTACACTATATTTAAAAATATTATAATTTTTTTCATTTTGGATTTGTTTAAATTTTTTAACTTTTTAAACTTTACAATTACAAATATATGCTTAGCTAATTAAATCAATTAATATAAAATTAATTACAAGAATTGAGAGGTTTTAAAATGGAAATAAATTCGAACAGATTTAGGAGAGCTCAATATTTTTAGAATTGTTTATTTAATATGTCTTTTATATTAAAAAAATAGAATATAAAATATTAAGTTTTTAATATATATTTGCTAAAAGATTTAGGTGCCTGGTTACAACAGCTAAAATAATCATGGAGAATGATAAAATGCAACATACTTTATTTGTTTTTATTCTTGAAAATAAAATTATTTTAACAATATTCAATGCTTTGTAATTGTAACAATTTGTAACTCAAAAACAAAATTTTCCATATTAATATTAAAACTTATCCATATATATATTTATCCTTTTTCATATTGTATTAACTGACTTTCCAGTGTTAATTAGAAACTTTTTCGAAACGATACTCACGCATTTCAATATAGAATGGTTTGATGAATGGTATAATTTTCTATACAATTAACACGAGCTAAATATTACGAAATTTAAACAATTTTGCATTGCAATGATTGGTTTTATACTTATTTACTTTAATTAATCTGAATTTAAGTAACGCTTTAAATATAAAAATAAATTTATACTGCTCATTTTGAGAAGAGTAAATTTTTTTAATAAAATGTGTGGTTAAAGATCTATTATGTCTAAATATATTTGAATAAACATCTGTTTAAAACAATATCTAAAAAAAAATTATTTTCTTTTAACCACTTCTTATTAAAAATGTTTATTTACTTACAACATAAACAGCTTATGCAAACATATGCAACTTTTTAAAACATAGTTGTCAGCAATTTACTTACAATGATTATTTAAATGTTAAAATTATAAAAAAATGCATCTCTAATTTCAAACAAATATAAAATTACAAAAACTTTTTACCAAGAATTTTAAAAATTCATTTTTTTTTTTAAATGGGGTTAAAAATTTTTAAAAAATGACTTTAATCAATAAATTAAACTAAATAAAATCAATTTTCTAATTAAAAAAATGATCTTTCATTATATATAAGCAATGGGAATTTTAAAGATTCAGTTAAACAATGTATTGTTACTGGTGTATTTATTAAATAGCCTAGGATGACGGAATCATTTTTTAATGGAAAATAGTAAATCGCCACTATACATCGCCATCATATACATATTCAACAATTGGAAATAAATAAATGACCAACGTTAAAATTTTCAATAAAAATTTCTATTAAATTTATTTTAATCCATAGTTAAAAATTAAGGATTAAAATAATTTTCAATGGCTATTAAGGTTTGTTGTAAATCGATTTCGTTAGCAATGAAACAAATGATAATTAATAATATAAACACCAATTATTGTAAATCTCATTCGCAAATGTTTGTTTTAATGCGAAATTTTTAATGAGTCTAGTATCTGTAACTGGGCTAATTGGTTTTAGCAGCCATTGAGGCATAATAACAAAATAAATAGACAAATTCATAAGGAGAAGTTACAAATTTAGCCCTTTGCAGTTGGGAACTGTTTTTAAAACGGGGTTTAAAAACAATAGAATATGTTAATATGATTGCAATATATACTAGAAAAATCATAAAACAAATAGTTTCCATCAACATTCTACTCCTCCAACTCTAAAGTTTACATTGTCCTATTTAAAGATTGTAAATGCAATCAAAGGTAGTTAAGTTTTTGTTGCAATTAGTATTTCATATAGTTTTTGTGTTAATTCCCTTTTTAGCTCTATGCCCTATTGGTTTCATCTTTTGTTGTTGTTTTTGTACTCGTGTTTGGTGTTTAAGTCAAAAATTTTTTAAATTCGAAAAGGTTCCCATTTCAAAAAAAAAAAAAAAAAAAAAAATTGCTGAAATTTTTATGCACTAAAATAATGACGAGATCAGAATTTCATTAAAAAAAAGTGATAATGTGGATAATCTGTATTAGATATTATAGTATACGTATTTGCAATTATCAAAAATTTTATAGTCAGAAAAAAAAATTGGGGCTTAAGCCCTGAATTGTTTTTATTTATTATCATACAACTAGAATGTTTGATAAGATATAGTTGTCTTGATAAATTGAAGTTTTTGCCATTATTCTTTTCCTAATTACAAAATAATTTACCTTAGCAAAACTTTTTTTAATTTAAAAAATTTTCTGATTAATTTTTTTACAGATTAAACTTACTTTTGATAATAGTTTTCAATTTCATGTTTTATTAAATCTTATAATTATTTGAATTTTATACTAAATTAATATTATATTATTTATAAAATATCATTAGCAGACATGCTTTAGGAAATCAAATTAAAAATAAGTGTTATGAAAAAAAATGCACATTTGATGTGTCGTGCTATCAGTTAGACAATATTCTTAGCTAAAATAAAAGATTTATCATCAAAAGACAAACTATATATATATATAAACATTTTTCTCGCATGATAAATAAAGAAATACTCAAATGTCTAGCACCTTGATATCGACACAAGTAGAAAACCCTTGAGGAAACATTTGTACAACACATCCCATCATCATCCAAAAGACAAGGACTCGATAATGAATTAATCTCAGTAGAAGTACCTTTATTTTTTGTACTCTCCCATTATAGAGAAAGGAAAACAGTTCATTTCTAAGGATCGATAAAAGAAAAATAATAAATTATGAAGTGAAAGACTTATAATGTAGAAAATTGAAGACTCTGACTTCCTCTTGTATGGAATTTTAATATGATAGAAACGCAATTTACTTTCTGAAAAATGTTTGAATATAATTTCAACCTTTATTGTAAGCACCCAAAATAAATATTACGAAATATTTGCAGATACATTAACTGTCAAGTTTATTGGGCTAAGTCAGAAGTCAACTGCTAATTCCATTGATTATGAACAAATCTATATTTACTAATAGGTCCAGGGATAGACTACACCACCTAAAAAGAAAAAGGGTTGTTGTATGTCATTAATTTCATGCATTTTTGTCTTTCATTCAAACCTTCAGATATCTCTCTTTTCTTCCGGTGTTCTTTACGTTGTTTCTTGAAATTTTACTAACAATGCCAGCTCTCTTACCCACATGGTTATGAGGTCCTCTTGTCACAGGAAAAGAGGATCCCTGGGATTGTGTCCACACGGAGTTGCGGCTCCCATGTGGTCAACACATCTCTTTGGCCTTCGCTTCTCGTAGAAGGGCGTTTTCATTTGCTAGAAAAAGAAAATTTCCATTTCTGCATATTTAAATAGGCTGGTAATTATTAGGCCCTCGTGTGTGGAATTGCTTCGGACGCGTAATTTTTTGGTTATCTCTTTAAGGGTGGAGATTGTTCCGGTGAGGATCTCTAACCGTGTAGATTTCCCCTGTTAGGTTCCGAGGAATGTTGTGCATTCTGGGACCCGAATGTTTATATTTTTTATAGATGCTAAAACAATTTCTGCAGACTCGTGACCCAACGATGACCTTAACTTTCCAACTTCAACTGTTATTAACAATATTGGAAAAAACCTTTCGATTCTTTATTTTATCTGTACTTAAAAGACAAAATCTCCTTCTTCCCTCTAAAAATGTGTTCGTGATATTTTGGGAAGTCGAAAATCCATCAAAAACTTAAATCTGGTGATCTGCTCATCGAAATAGTCAGTGCATTACAATCTTAATATTTGTTACTTGCCCAAATATTCCTTAGACTTTACACGTTTCGCCTCACAAATCTTTCTAGAGGAGTTATTTTGGAGCCTGATCATATCAGCTGTACCTATTCGGAAATTTAAGAGGGCTTATATAAGCAGGGAGTTGCGCACTACTATTAAACTTGGCGCTGGCATTATTCCAACAAAACCTATAATTTTGAACCTATATTTGTTGTATTCTTCCATATATTCAAAATCTATTACGTTGCTTTAATTGTCAAAAATTCGGACGAAAAAAAATTTCCACTCAAACTGCTTGTCAGGCTGTTCAAATATGTTCAAACTATTACTTTACTGGTAATACTCATACAGGTTATCAATCTCAATCCAAATGCGTCAACTGACAACAATTGTATCCTTTTAATACAAAATCTTGTTTCTTTGATACCAAAACATCATTTGCACACTGCAATATCAAGTACATGTCTACAAAGCAGGCCACTCATGTTTCTGACTAACTTTCTAGTTCTCTTTCTTCATGTTCTACATCGCAGACTTCTCATCTCTTTATCCAATCCACTTCTTCTGCATCTACTAATAAAACAGCATCTCACAAAGTTTGGAGGGATTACAAAAATAACGCTGTGATTTCTAATGCAGTACCTCCAATAAAATGTAAATTTTATGCAGAAATTAAATCAAATCCTGGCCAAAATAAAAAAAAAGGCTAGCACGTTTGAGCTGTTGACATCTTTTGTTAATCCTGAAAGCTTACAAAATGAATCGCATACAGAACCCCCCGATTCTTCCAACTCTGAAATATTTAATTACATTGCGAAGACGTGATTTTAGATATACAAAGTGCTAATTAGATTATTATTTTATTTTACACATTGCTGAATTTTATCTAATCTTGCAATTTCTTTTTTAGTATTTTAACTATTCATGTATGGTTTCGTTTTTATCTATCCATACTTATGATATTTGGTTTACTTTTAATTTCTTAAAAATTAAAATAATTAAAAAAAAAAACCTTGTTTGACACAGAATGGCCAAATCTGTCCCTTGCAACATTTAACCTCATCAACCAACTAACTTACCTAACATAAAAAAAAAATTTAGCAATTCTTCTAAAAATGCTTACAGGAATGTCGTCAGTTATACTTTTGCCAGTTGTTGTAAAACCATACATGTTTAGTTGTAATTAAAAAAGAGGTGTTAAGTTTATCTAATTTCTTGTAGTTTTTCCTCTTTGAATAACATGCAGTCATACCTTGTACATAAAAAGAATTCTTTGCTCTACTATTTTACAAACTTTGTTCATTCCCTTGATTCATCTTTCCAAAATACTCATTCATTCATAATTCATATAATTCCAAAATAATCATCTTTGGTGAATTATTATATAATTCATACATATTTAGTATTGGACATGCTACTGTTTATAGCTTATAAATTAAAAGGATCGTTTTTAGGAATTTTATTCAATTTTCTGGCAATGCACATTCACGACATTCAATCAGTAATAGGAAAGTAGTTTCTTGTTACTGAAAAAAAAAAAATTACTATCGACACTCAGTGAGTTAGAATTGCTGTATTGGTAATTCTTGAAGCTGTTGCTAAATTTGATTGAAATACTTTTCTGGAAATAATTTCCTTTCTGAAATAATTTTAACTTTATTTATCATGCATTATTGCGATATAATTTTAAGTTTTTAAGCAAAAAATGAAATATTTTGGAAAACTTTATTATATAATATTTTATTAGGAATTTAATTATGTTAAAATTTAAAAAAAATGGAAACAACGTTTTTAAACACGTTACTGTAAATATTTACGTAATAGAATTGGGTTATTATATATCTCAATTGAATAAATTAAATTATCTTCATTTCTAAATTTCTCTATAGTTTTATCTAGATTTTTTTGTTTTTTTTGTTTTCCATAATTATTTTAAAAAAGGGCTTAAAGATGATTAGTACAGATATTTAAAGGAGGTAGATAATGTAAAAGAAACTATAATCACATAGAATCTCACTATGGAAACACCAACAGGAGATTAAAGACGATGCTGTTTATCTGTTTAAACTGTAGGCATCGTACTGCAAGTAAACGTTGGTATATGAACTTGGAATAAAGAGGCAAGCATCTGTTTATGAATCATCTGAGAGAGTAAATAAAACCAGCCCACTGTCTGTTTGCATATGTAAATCAGGTTTCGTGCAATTACAAGGAATTTAGAAGCATGAGAAATAGTGTTGATAGGTTCTAAAGGAACTCAAACTTCTAAAGAAGTTAGAAACGGTATTGGTTGTAGTCGATAATAATCTATGAACAAAAGCATGTGCAATTGCTTTTGAGTTAGCAAACTTTACTGTCTTTCTTATTTGTGTTCAAAATAATTTCCGCTAATTATTAATATGTTTTATTTCATAATTTTAAAAACTAGACGTTTCATTAGTTCGTGGAAATTTCTAATTAATAAATTTTATGGTGCCTTTTATCCTTATTGTATTACTTCTCTTCAGATAGATCGAAGAAATAACAAGTAATTTAGTTGTATAAATAAATATTTAAAACTCTAGAAAAAATATATAAAATAATATATTATATATTAATAAAATCTTTAAAAAAAATTACAGTCAGAAATTTTTAAAGTGAAAAAGTTCAAGTGGCAGTTTTATGAATTTTTTTTTATTAATAAATGACTTGATATGTTCAAAAATGATAAATGTCTTTTTATTATATTAGATTGATATAAAAGATAGATAAGAATAACGAAGCCAATATTAATAATATAAATAAATTATGATGTCATTATATGCTATTCACCAGTTACGTGCTAAACACCGTTATACGTTTTTTGAAGTTATAATCATTAACACAACATTTCTTTGAAAATGTCAAGGTCAAAATGAGACAAACAAACCTACAAATGTTTCAGTTAAGCCAAAAAACTAACTAAATAATTTAAAATGATCAAGTATAAATGTCTGTGCATATTGTCATATCATGTTTCATGGGAATCATACAATAGTAAATTTTTGTCATTTCAAAGTCGACATACATTTTATACTTTAATGTCACATTATACCTTTTAAAGCATTCATTTGCATGTGATTGTTCTCTATAGTCTGGATTTAAACTTTTATTTTAGGTTTTGAGCTTTCGGACACGCAAATATACGAGAGGTCATGCAAGTGGACATTTGTGAGCCTTAATACTTGCACCGGAAATTTATTGATTACTTTTGTTGAAGCATATGTACGTGCTATTGTTGACATTTTCACTGGGAAGTCATACCAGTTTAAGTGAGTACTTTTAGGAAATCAATGCACAATACATTATTTCAATTTCCAGTAACACTGAAACTTTAAAAGATAAAAATAAGCAAATAAAAACAATAATAACAAACATTAAAAACTTCAATGCAATTTTTTTAATATAGAGTATTTGGTCTGTGAACATTTGCTGATAATACATACAGAGTGTTTGGTCAATACTGATAAATCTATCCAAGGTGAGAATTATCACTCAGGGTGCATAAGAGTTACCATAAGAACCACAGTTTTAAGATGCGTAGCTTTTAATAAAAGACTGAAAAAAAAAGCCTGGAGTTCTGTATGGTGCATAGAAAATAATCTTTAACAGAAAACGGATAATTGTATTTGACATGATGTCAATTATAGAAAGGCACTCAATGGACATCATGCATATCGAGACATATGCATGATGATACACTGAGTTCACTGTAACTGCATATGATCCAATAACCTAGTATCTAGAAAAAAAGCAACACGAAGAAGACAAACTAGGGATCAAATTTGAAATAACTGGAATTTGATGTATCATTTCTTTTGGATATCTCCATCAGAAAAGCCCAAAGGATACAAACATAGAGATCGTAACGAAAAACAAAACAATCGTTGTCTTTCAAACTACATGAACCATTGACATCAGGATGACGCCATGACGAGAGGAAGAATTCCTTTCAATTTGTTATGTATTGATACTAAATTGACACTAGTTAAAGTAACAACGAAATATTCATAAACGTAATACATAATCATCCAAATATTATTGACAATGTCTAGTAACACGAGCTCAGTGAAATGTTAACTCCACTTTCACAAACTAAAGAGTATCAGTTATATATATATATAAATAAAGTTTTTCAATTTTTTTTGTTTGATTTTTTAGTACAGCCTGTTTGCTGTGTATCGAATTTAATGTCATATTTATATTTTGCATTTTTTTCGAAAACTTTGCATCATAAAGATGCAGTTCTTTGATCATTTTTTATATTCTCGTAATGAGAATTCTCATTCTTCACAGTTTATATAGAAATTATTTTACACCTTACATATATACGACATATGCGCAAGTCAGTCAATCAGTCAGACATATGTGAAATAAGTAATGTTTTAAATGTTTCAAAAAATATTAAACTTTTAGGCTGCTGTAAGTTGGCAATATCATTTCTAATAATGCAAGAAATGTATAGTGACATAAAAGTATAGAAAAACTAGCCTCTATATAGAATGAGAATAGTCTTTGTGAGGCATACACACGCACACAAAACTTGAGATAGGTGAATAAATTTGTGATAGTTGTGAGTTCGAGGAATTAGTTTAACTTATTTCAATTTTTTTGTAGTTCTTGACGAATTTCTGTACTTAATAATATAAACTGCAGCTGGAAAGGAATATCTTTTTTCATCTATAATAGCTAAATATTTTGTCAATACCATCAGTCGCCTTTTTCAAAGTGGTAAATATTTTGTCGAAACTAAGCACTTTACTGACCCTCTAATTTTTGTGTCAAGAAACATTCTTTAAGATTTGACGTAAAAGCCTTTTTAAAATTATTGTAAAGTAATTGATACACTATTTTTTCCTTAAAAATGTAGACATTTTGATAACCTTTATTTTATTAAATTGATCGTATTTTGACATAACACTTTTCCTTTTCTCGGTATGAAAGGGTCGATGTTCTTTTTTCGTTTGCCATATTGCTAATTTGATAAACAGCTTACTGCTCACTGACCGTAAATTCTTCCATAGCTTTTATTTTACTCTAAGAGCAAATGTTAAAGTTTCATTTTTTTTTTTCTTGTTATAACCCATACAATTCAATATTTTTATTTTCCTTTTTTTCATTATATTGACCTTTAATTTTGGAAAACTCTCTCTATCTAAAACTTGAATAGCTTTTATTTTCATAATAAAACAAACTGACACCATTTTTTTCATATGTAACCTTACTGTATAATGGAACAGCATGGTAATAAATTCATCTAAGCTTTACTTTTGAAATAAATATTTTTCATTTTAAAATATTACTTTTACTGACAGTGTCTTTGTCTTACAATTGTCAATTTGAGTATTATTATTAGCCCAATGTTTCTTTCTTCAATTTCCTCTACTTGAATAACATATTTTAAATATATTAATAGACTTTAACTCCAATGATTTCTTTATTCAAGCCTCTTAAAGCTTTAGTTATTTTTTGTTTACTTTTAAAAACTTTTAAAAATTAATAATTTTTTTTAGTTATTTTTTGTTTACTATCTATTTCAAAATGTCAAATTTAAACATTAAATTTTTGATATTCACAAATGTTCTTTACGAAATCATAGTTTTCCCGACTTTTAAATCAAAAGCACTTTCTTTAATTAACTAAATTATTAAATATTGACATGCCTAACATGCTTTGAATAACTTTAAGATTACTAGAACTATTTATTAATCTTATTGAACATTTTTCAAGCAGAACATTTAATACTAGTATATGTTTATCTACTATATTTTTTGTTTAAACTTCAGCTTAAGTGAAACGTATTGCATAAATGATAAAATTAATAAGCCTTTAAAGTGTAAAAACAACTAACCTGGAAGGATCATTTCAAATAAAAATCTTTCCCACTAGCTCACTAAAAATTACTAAAAAATAAAATATTATCATTCTATACCGTATAAAAAATCTATTCAAGTAATAGTTCCCTTCTAAAGCAATTTGAAGCATGACAAAGTAACTGTGACAAAATGATACAAGGGGGGAGGATACGATGTATAGGGACAAAATGGTGTAAGTGAAGACACGTATCAGATAGGATTAAACATCAATGGGTACAAATGGACACTATCTATCGCATTCCTAAAGTATTCACAGACAGCTAAAATCCTATTAATTTTATTTCATATTCCTTTAGATCATGTTAAGTATACTTAAAAAAACGGAATTGGTAACATTATGCACTTTCCTATATAATTTTGAAAAAAAAAAAATGTTTTCTTACTTGAACATTTTGAAAGTGCTGATAGTTGTAATATTTTTATTTTAATATAAAGCAATATATTACACTAAAAACCATTTTATAGTATTACAAAATTCACGAGAAAAAAATCGTTAATGATTAAAATGTGAGTAAGTTAATTTTTTTCGTTTTATATGGGCCAATAATTGATTTTAGAATATATAAGCAAATTAATGCTGTTTTTAATAATTTCATTAAAAAATGTATTTATGAAAAAATAACACAATATGAAAAAATTCAAGGATTAAAATGTGCCAATTTTTGTAAGTGAACCTTCCATGTTCGCAATTAATTACACAAAGAAAAAAAAATTTTGTAGGGTCATTAAATTAAAGTTTGAAAGTGAAAACATTGGAAGTAAGTGCTCTAGTTTGATTTATCTGCACTGCAGAAAATTATTCTACACTATCTATTATCAGAATTTTGCTTACGATTTTACAGATATATTAATACAAATCAAATTCAATCTGGTTTATTGTTCCAAATTTCCGTTATCAACTGTATTACCGTGCTGGCATGTTTCAATTTGACAGTAGAGGCAAGAAAAAATCATGGCGATTGGAAACAGATGTTTAAATTGTGCAGACTTGTTTAATGAGAAAACAAAGCAGTTTTTGTGACTGTTATTTAAAAGAAAGTTGATGTTATTAATGAAAAGAAAAAATAACATAAAGATATATGATTGTCCTTTAAAATTAAAATTGATTTTAAAACTACGTTATGTGTAAAAAGATTTGAACTTCGAAACACTCAGGTAAAAAATATCGCTACATTTTTTGGTAGCATTATTGCATTGTAGCATCGATAAGCATATGATTGGAATAAAACATTTAAAGAAGTGCTAGAAGTGGTAGTTGATTTGTCTCGTCATTGTCGATCTTCTATATGACCGATAAAAACATTGACAAATCAAGAAGTTGGTGGTAAAAAAAAAATCATTATGTGAATCTTAGAAAGTTGGCTGAAGAGTTAAATATATTTATTATGTTCTTTCACAACATTATGACAAATATTTTGGACATGTAACGTGCCACTGCATGACTGGTTCGAAAAGAGCTGAAATTTGTTAAAAAAAATCATTGAAAGCAGATCGCCGATGACATGAGAGTTTTGAAGCTGAAGGAAATATTTTTTCATCGATCAACCATTGTAATCACTTGATATGGAACCATGAGATTTTTTCTTGCTCCCAAAGGTAAAATTACCACTTAGAGGAAGACGTTAACTCGTTTGAAGAAACTGAAGACCATATTTTAGTGATCCTATGAAAAATGTACGAAGGATTGGATCAAGTACCACTATAACTGCACAGCATTTGATGTGACCTTCTTGAAGGCAACAAATTAAATTTTGAGAAATAAATGAATTTTATTAAACAATTCTGCATACTCTCAATACAGAATGGGCATTTAAGAATGTAAAATGTGCTTAAATGTTTAATATAACTTGAGCACTTAAATGTACTTAAGAATTGTACATTTAATAATGAAATATGTACTTAAGTACTTAATGTAACAAGTACTTAAGTGCATAATGTAACTTAAGTACACAAGTACTTAAATGTACTTAAGTGTTGTGCATTTAAGAATGTACTTTTACATATAACAGATAAAAATATTTCAAAGATGTGTACAAATGATTCAAGAATTGTTAAGCTTATAATATATGCTTATAATTTATGTAATTTTGTAAATTAGTCATAATTTTTCAATTTACCAAATTTTTTATGTACATTTAATTAGTAAAAACACATTATGATGAAGAATAACTCATCAACGAAAGATTTATCAAATGATTTAAAATACGTGTTCAAAGATTAAAATGTGACAATTTTCTACTGTGCTTGCTTAATTTAAAAATAATGAAACTAAAAATTAAAGCTTTCTTTTGCAGAAATTCTAAAATGTATTCTAAGCTACTCAATCAAAAAAGTTGAAACAGATGGAAGTTTTAACTTTCTTCAATGAAAGTAATTACATTGTTGAAAATAAAAAGAAATGAAATATATTTCTAAGTTTCTTTTAATTAAAAAAGATTAGAAAAGATAAAATTGTTATTTTTGGTAAGGGAGAAACTTATTTTCTGAGAAAAAGAAGAGGCATTTTATTCATAGTTCATTTCCAGACATTATGTAAAAATAAAATTTTTAGTTATGGGGATTTACATCAATTTAATTGAAAAAACCGTAGTTTTATATTTCTAATTTTTAGTGACTTGTCCATTTAATAAAAATGAGCAAACATAAAACAGCCGCTAGAACTTTATAAAACATTGAACAGAAATTTTTTTTCGTGAATAATAAGAAACATTTAGCTTACGAATTACAATCAGTCAATCAACTAAATCCTCAACATAATAATACATAAATATTTTAGAAAACAAAAACCCAAAAAATATTTTTGATACTAAATAATTCTACTGCTAAATATAAACTTCAAAATAAGATCTTATCATTTTTATTTAACAAAAAATAAAATTAAAAACACTAGAATGTTTTATTTTTAATTGAGAACCCACAGAAGAAATGACTTTAATAAAATGAAATGTTCTTCAAGAATAAGATTCTTAAAATGAAAGAAATTTTGTTTTTTTATTATGTTTATCTGTTTTAATACCAGTGCTGCCAACTTTTCTTGTGCTCTGTATTTTATAACAGTAAATGATTGTAAAATGTTTAATTTGTGGAAGGACGTCCACAAATGTGAACCCAGAAGCTGAAAACCAGCTAATTTGAAAAACTTTTATGGAATACTTTTTAATTTAGAGTTGGTGTTTCCTGTTTTTGAAATGAATTGAATTTTGTTTCTTATTCCTTTTTTTTTGTGATCTAAGTGCTACTTCATGTTCTTTAGATGCATTGCATGGATTTTAATAAATTTATGATTTTATTGTTCTTTAATTAAAAAAAGATTAGACAAATAAAAGTTTCATTTTTAATAAAAAGGAAACATATTATTCTGAGACAGAAGATATATTTTATTCATAATTTATTCAGGAAGTAAAAATGAAAATTTAAATTTATAGTTACTTTAATCTATTTAATTAAAAAACAACTTAGTTATTAACTAATTTTTAGTGACTTGTCCATATAATAGAGAAAAAAAAACCGAAAATAACCACTGGAACTTTATAAAATTTTGACCAGACTTTTTTTCGCTTGATTAATAAACATAATTTAGCTTACGAATTTGCAGTAAATCAATCAACTAAATTAACTAATTTTCCAGAAAATAAAGAAAAACAAAAAATATTCTGCATCAAGTAAAACAATATTTAGAACAATACATTTTGTGCTGATATACGAACAGTTCTTTGATTTCACTTTTGATTAATTTTGTAATGAAATTTTTCTTAATTTTAAATATTTTTTTGAATAGTTTGAATTGATAAACCTAAGTTTTCATAATTGTCTTTCGATATAGTTTAACAAGACCTATAATTTGCCTAATAATTTAATGTCATTGAAGAGATTAAACAATTAAACTTATAAAAATTATTTACTTTATTACATTTATTTACACTAACTACACTCATGTCCATAAATTAAGGATAATGAAGTTCAGGAAAAGCAAGAGATAGAAGCAAAACAAATTTGACTTATTTGTAAAGTCTATTTATTAAACAAAAGGTAAAGAGCAAAAAAGATGCTATATGTTTGACATAATTAATAAAAATTGCGATTTTTACTCCCTGGAGCAAATTTCAAAAAAGAACCTATTTACAAAAAAACAGTATAACATGGTTAGTATAATGATTAATATGGAGTATGTCTCCCCGACGATGCAATACAGGCCTTACAACGCCTAGGCATGCTGAGTATCAAATTATCAATCAGATCTTGGGGAATATTACACCACTCATCAAGCAATGCCCTCCGAAGTTCCGGTTGACAGGCGGGAGGGGGTTGAAGGGCTGCAATTCGTCGGCCAAGCATATCCCACACATGCTCTACTGGATTCAAGTCCGTTGAGTATGCTGGCCAATCCATACGGGTGATATCCTCCAATTGAAGGCATTCGTCTACAATGTTTGCACGGTGAGGACGGGCGGTGTCATCCATAAACAGAAATTCAGCACCCATGGCGCCCCGAAACAAACGTACATGCTGTTACAGAATGACATCCTGATAGATGTGGCCTGTCATCGTTACACTCTAAACATGCAGGCCAGTTCTAGAACCAAGAATAATTCCTCCCGAAACGAGCCATCCTGCACCACCGTAACGGTGTCGTTCAATGGTGTTCTCTTGGTGGTAACGGGTACCTGGCGCTCTCCATATGAAAGTCCGGCGAGAATCAGACTGCAAACTAAACCTGGACTCGTCGGAAAACATCACACCAGACCACTGTTGCGGTGTCCACAATGCATGCTCTCTACTCCAGGTTAATCGCAGGCGACAGTGAGTTGCGGTAAGGGGAAAACATCTGACAGGCCTACGAGCATATAGATCGATGTGCCCTAAGCGTCTGTACACGGTCTGCCTTGAAACTGTCGTACCGGTAGCTGAAGAGAGTTGACGAGACAGGTCTGTTGCTGTGCTCCGTCTGTCTCTTTTGGCAGTAACTGCTAAATACCGGTCCTCATTCGGCGTTGTAACTGGGGGGCGACCTCTGCTGTAACATCTACTCATATTACCATCATCTTGGAATCGTTGCCAAAGCCTGGAGATGACACTCTGAGCGATTCCAAGTTCCTCGGATACTTCCAGCTGGGTACGTCCACATTCCAGTAGTCCGATAATTCTACCACGTAAAAAATCATCTAAATGCTTCCTTTGTGCCATAACTATGCGGTTATAGCACTGAAAGACTTTTAAAGCGCTTGTGAATAATTTTACTTCTTTGCCATCATTCTTTATATATCCCTCTCTTACACTCTCGTCATTGTGATGTACTATCCGCGCCATCTGGTGATTTCCTGTAATTTGCATATTCTTCTTCAAGATGTGTGTGATAATTCTACAGGTGAAATTTTTATTTTAGAGTTCAATTTCTGTGTGATTCTGAATTATCCTTAATTTATGGACATGAGTGTATATTAATTTTTTGTATAATAGTTATACTATTCATTTTTAATTGAATATTTTGTAACCTTTATTGCATTTATCTGTTTTGTTTTGATGAAATTTCATTTTAAATAAACAAAAAATACTGCAAATCGTAAAAAAAAAAAAATACTATTGTCCGTTCCAAATAGGTATATATTCAATCGATGCAATTTAAATCTAATTATAGAAATTAAACTAATTTATATTTTCTCTAGTTTTAATGGTTCACTGATTAAAAAATTACGAACAAACCACCACTAGAAATACTTATTATTGATTTTTTTTTAACAATTTAAACAAGAATAAAAGAATGACGTGCATTTTGATGTTACTTACTGTTAATGATGTGTATTTTTGTTGTTAACTTTACTGTTAAAAGGTAAAAATTAGACAATCAATCTAATTACTGTAGTTAATTAAAACAAAACGTTTTTGTTCAGCACTTCAAATTTAATTTAAAGATAAAAGTTAAGATTTGAACATTCTTTTTTTTTTACAAAAATGCTTTTAATTATAAGAAATTTCTTCCAAAATCAAAATGAAACAACTGCATTAATGAGATGTTTACGAACTTCAATTCATCAAGTTAATTTAGAAATTCAATTAAATCGACGGAAAAATATCTTAATTTTTAAATAATTAAAACCGTTAAAAAATAATTCAAGAATTAGTAACTTTTTATTAATTCATTTTATAAGACCTTTTTTATTTTGAGTTATTTAAAAATTAATTGTGAGTTGAAAACTTAAGTCTTTTTATTAAGAGCTTACCATTTTTTGAAAATTTTTCTTAATTAAGATAAAAAGGAATTTCACATATTTTTTAAAAATTGATATTATTTCATTCTTTTTGTTAAGAATCAAACCCAGCAGATTGTAATGTAAAACTTACTTGATTGTATTTTTACCTCGTAATCCAAAAATAAAAGAGATCACATTGCTTTGATGTTACATTTTTCTTTTATTAAATTATCCAGAATAAATAAAACTAGTAAAAATGAAAGCTTTTAGCAATTAAAAAAAATATCTACTAAAGAAATAGCAAAAATTTATTTTTAATTGAAGTGTTTAATGGTTAACAATTTATTAAAGACTACGAATATGTCTTTATGCTTGATTATATTATATATTTTTAAAAACAGTTACCCTTAATTATATAAAAAGAAACCCTCCCCAGTTTATTATCATCATCGTCTTTTATATATATTCTTAGTTGTAAAGTTAATTGTTAGGTTTATCAATATTTGCAATTTGTGTAATATAGTTTTATAGCCGATAAATTTTATTATCTAATCTATATAACTACCAAATAGTTAGTGATAAATTTCAAAGACATTAAATTTCCTTCTTATAGTTCTAATATTAAGGATATTACAGTATCAAATAATGAGGATTTCTATAACACAAGTTCATTATTTTGAAATGGAAATATTTCCGCTATAACACAGTCTTACAAAGTATTTCGGTATATGAATAATTCTTGTAACGGAAAACGTTTATTACTAAGCACCATTTGGTTCAATACTTTTTATTTAAGAATATCTGTAGCGTTAAATCTGCTTACACAATTTAAAATTTGAAATCCTATACATTTCCAGTATAATGACAGAGTTATATTTAGTGACATCATTTTCTTTTTGACTACATGTAACAATAGCAGAGAAATTACATCAAACAATTCTTAACAATTACTTAAACATTAGCTAATCAATTTCAAAGGAACACTATATCAATTAATAATAAATAACTTCCGGAAGAAAAAATGTAGTTCTTAAAAATCATATATCCGACTAAAATTATAATACAGATTTTGGACTTTTCAAAAAAGTTTAAGAATGAAGTGCATTGATGGCGAAAAAACATTTTATTAATATTATTTCTTTGTTCAATTGTTAATTTGCTAGACAAATTTATCTTCGTTCTTAAAACAAAATTTGTTAGTTTTCACAATGATTTTTTTTATAACTTTTTAACTATAATTGTTTTCACAATGATTGTTTTATAATTTTTTTTTATAACTTGTTTTTAACCCGAAATGTGCTTCTTTTTGCATTTTTAAGAGCCTATCTTGAATCTTATACGAAAAAGGCAGCCTCAATGAATATTATACAGAAAATAAAATAAAATATGTACAGAAGAAAAATACCTTAGAAATTATTCATAAATATAAAGTGAATTTGAAAATGAACATAAGAAGTATGCAGAAAACAAATTTATGCATGGAAAGAAATATAATGTATTATTTTTAAAACTACTCATAAATAGATATAAACTGAAAGATGAATAGTAATAATATAATCTCTGGGTTTCTACTCATAAATAGGAGACGAATTTAAACATGAACATAAAATAAATAATTCTTAAGACATTATTCATAGATATAATAAAAACATGAACAGTAGAAAAATAATCCATGACATATGTAGAAAATAAATAGTACGTAGATGTATATAAAATAATCTATGATGAATGTTTTTGTAAATAAGTAGCATGCAGATTTTTGTAAAATAATCCATATAATGTTTTTTGTAAATAAGAAATATGTAGATTTATGTAAAATAACCCATGATGAATGTTTCTTTTATTTAATCATACATCACACACCAATAAATAATTTTTTTTAATAATTCGATCTGTTATCCTTCAAATACTTTAATCTCCTTCAAAAAATTATAAATAGAATTTAAATATGAGCAGTAGAAAAATATTCCATGATGTATGCAGATGTATATAAAATAATTCATGATGAATGTTTTTTTGTAAACAAATAATATGTAGTCTTATGTAAAATAATCCATGATGAATGTTTTTTTGTAAATAAGTAGTAGAAAATGTAATTATTCATAACATTCATCATAGCTATTTTGCATAAATCTGCATACTAATGTAGATTTATGTAAAATAATCTATGATGAATGTTTTTTGTAAATAAGTAGTAGAAAATGTAATTATTCATAACATTCATCATAGATATTTTGCATAAATCTGCATACTAATGTAGATTTATGTAAAATAATCTATGATGAATGTTTTTTGTAAATAAGTAGTATGTAGATTCATGTAAAATAATCTATGATGAATGTTTTTTGTAAATAAGTAGTATGTAGATTCATGTAAAATAATCTATGATGAATGTTTTTTTGTAAATAAGTAGTATGTAGATTCATGTAAAATAATCCATGATTAATGTTTTTTATTTACTCATACATCACATACCAATAAATTATTTTTTAAATAATTCAATCTGGTATCCTTCAATTACTCTACTTCAATCTGATTTCTTATATGACAACACCCCAAAGATGCTCTGACCTCTCAAGCTATTTTTAACTTCTATTAACCTCTGCGGTAGGCATCTCAGTGGCCTACTGCTTCCGGTAGGGTGAAAATCAGCAAAAGTGCCTTCCCACCTTCAGAAAAGAAGGGTGTTCGATCAAGGTGCAGATCGATCGCTACCGAAGGCACGTCGACAGGAAGACCCTCTCTTCACCCCCTATGCCTGAATTTCTCATCCAAGCATGAGGTGCAATCACTCCCTGGATCCTTTTCCTGAAATTATTATGGGGAAGCCGGGAAAAATGCTCACTTAAGTGCCAGATGTGTGTGGATTGTTCCGAGCGGCTTGTGGAGGAAATATCTGATATCTGGTATTGGCATGCCCTGTATGCCAATATCAGATAATGGATAATTTTAATAACTCTGTATGGAGGATCGATGGTTTTTAATGGTTGAGAATTGATGGCGGTTTGGATTAATAAAGATTCAAAGGATTTTAATGATTGAGAATTGACGGAAGGTGGATTAATAAAGATTCAATGGTTTTTAATGATTGAGAATTGATGGCAGGTGGATTAATAAGGATTCAATGGTTTTTAAGGATTGAGAATTGATGGCAGGTGGATTAATAAAGTTTCAATGATTTTTAATGATTGAGAATTGACGGCATGTGGATTAATAAAGATTCAATGGTTTTTAATGATTAAGAATTGACGGCAGGTGGATTAATAAAGATTCAATGGTTTTTAATGATTGGGAATTGATGACAGGTGGATTAATGAGGATTCAATGGTTTTTAAGGATTGAGAATTGATTGCAGGTGGATTAATAAAGTTTCAATGATTTTTAATGATTGAGAATTGACGGCAGGTGGATTAATAAAGATTCAATGGTTTTTAAGGATTGAGAATTGATGGCAGGTGGATTAATAAAGTTTCAATGATTTTTAATGATTGAGAATTGACGGCAGGTGGATTAATAAAGATTCAATGGTTTTTAATGATTGAGAATTGATGGCAGGTGGATTAATGAAGATTCAATGGGTTTTAGTGATGGAGAATTGATGGCAGGTGGATTAATGAAGATTGTATTACATATTTGTCAATAATGATGGGCTTATTTTATTGGGGAGCGTTGTAAGTTAAGAATTAGGTTGCAAACGGTAACATATCAGATTTACCATTTTAGTCCCTTAAAATTAAATTTTGTTGATCATATAAGTTTAAAAAAATTATTTATCGTAATGTTTAATTAATAAATAATATTTTTAAAGAAATATGAAAAATACTTACATTGTTAATAATATCCAATGCTGATAAAATTGTATCAAGGAAAAATCTGATATCTGGTATTGGCATATAGTGTTGTAGATAATTTTAATAATTCTGTATGGTGGATCAATGGTTTTTAAGGATTGAAAATTGATGGAAGGGGGATTAATACAGATTGTTTTCAATAATCATGAGCTTAGTTTATTGGGGAGTGTTGTAAGTTAAGAATTAGGTTTCAGACTGTATAACATATCCGATTTACCGTTTTAGCCAATTAAAATTAATATTTTTAATCATGTAAGGTTTAAAAAAATATTTCATCTTAACGCTTAATTAATAAATACTATTTTAAAAGAAATTGGAATAATATTCACATCGTTAATAATATCCAATGCTGATAAAATTATATAATGGCAAAATCTGATATCTGGTATTGGCATATAATGTTGTGGATAATTATAATAATTTTGTATGGCGGATCAATGGTTTTTAATGGTTGCGAATTGATGGCAGGTGGATTAATGAATTATGGATCTCAATAATCGGGCTTACTTTATTAAGGAGTGTTATAAGTTAAAAATTAGTTGGAAACGGTAACAAGATATCATATTTACTTGTTTAGTCTATTCAAAATTAATATTTTTTACCTTGCAAATTTTAAAAATTATTTTATCTTAATGTTTGATTAATAAATAATATTTTTAAATAAATTTGAGAAGTACTCACATTGTTAATAGTGTCTAATGCTGATAAAATTATATAATGATATTGGCCTATATTACTGTGGATAATTTTAAATATGGTGGATCAACGGTTTTTAATGATTGAGAATTGATGGAAGGTGAATTAATGAAGATTGTTTTAAGGATTTGTCAGTAATCAGGAGGTTAGTTTATTGAGGAGTGTTGTAAGTTGAGAATTAGGTAGGAAAGGATAACATATTAGATTTTCTATTTTAGTCCATTAAATTTAATATTTTTAATCATGTAAGTGTTAAAAATTATTCATTGTAATGTTTAATTAATAAGTAACGTTTTTAAAGAAATATGAAATTAACTCATATTGTTAATAATATCCGATGTTGATAAAATTGTATCAAGGAAAAATCTGATATCTGGTATTGGCATATAGTGTTGTGGATAATTTTAATAATTCTGTATGGTGGATCAATGATTTTTAAGGATTGAAAATTGATGGAAGGGGGATTAATACAGATTGTTTTCAATAATCATGAGCTTAGTTTATTGGGGAGTGTTGTAAGTTAAGAATTAGGTTTCAAACTGTAACATATCCGATTTACCGTTTTAGCCAATTAAAATTAATATTTTTAATCATGTAAGGTTTAAAAAAATATTTCATCTTAACGTTTAATTAATAAATACTATTTTAAAAGAAATTGGAATAATATTCACATCGTTAATAATATCCAATGCTGATAAAATTATATAATGGAAAAATCTGATATCTGGTATTGGCATATAATGCTGTGGATAGTTATAATAATTTTGTATGGCGGATCAATGGTTTTTAATGGTTGCGAATTGATGGCAGGTGGATTAATGAATTATGGATCTCAATAATCGGGCTTACTTTATTAAGGAGTGTTATAAGTTAAAAATTAGTTGGAAACGGTAACAAGATATCAGATTTACTTGTTTAGTCTATTCAAAATTAATATTTTTTACCTTGCAAATTTTAAAAATTATTTTATCTTAATGTTTGATTAATAAATAATATTTTTAAATAAATTTGAGAAGTACTCACATTGTTAATAGTGTCTAATGCTGATAAAATTATATAATGATATTGGCATATATTACCGTTGATCCACCATATATATTTAAATATGGTGGATCAACGGTTTTTAATGATTGAGAATTGATGGAAGGTGAATTAATGAAGATTGTTTTAAGGATTTGTCAGTAATCAGGAGGTTAGTTTATTGAGGAGTGTTGTAAGTTGAGAATTAGGTAGGAAAGGATAACATATTAGATTTTCTATTTTAGTCCATTAAATTTAATATTTTTAATCATGTAAGTGTTAAAAATTATTCATTGTAATGTTTAATTAATAAGTAACGTTTTTAAAGAAACATGAAATTAACTCATATTGTTAATAATATCCGATGTTGATAAAATTATATAATGGAAAAATCTGATTAATTTTTATTAAAATTTCTATTTAAAATTTTACTAATTCTGTAGCGAAGATCAATGATTTTTAATGATTTCAAATTGATGACAAGTGGATTAATGAAGTTTGTTTTAAGGATTTGTCAATAATAATGGTCTTAATTTATTGGGAGTTTTGTAAGTTAAGAATTAAGTTGAAGACTTAACATATCAGATTTACTATTTTAGTCCATTAAAATTTGTATTATATTGAAATTTATATGGTTTTTAATGATTTCGGCTTGATGGCAGATGGATTAATAAAGATTGTATTACGGATTTGTCAATAATCATAAGCTTACTTTATTTCGGGGTGAAGAATTAAGTTGCAGACTGTAAAATATCAGATTTACTAGTTTAGTCCACTAAAATTAATATTTTTAATCATGTAAGTTTTAAAAAAATATTTTATTGTAAAATTTAATTAATAAATAACAGTTTTAAAGAAATTAAAAAAATACTCATATTGTTAATAATATACAATGTTGATAAAATTATATAGCGGAAAATATGATATTATATATTTTCATATTGGAATAGGAGAAATTGAGAAACTGGTAGATCAATAGTTTTATACATTATAACTGAGAGATAAAATATTTTATATACTCCGCGAAACAATTATTGAATATTCATAGACTTTTTTTCTAATATGTAGAAAATTAAATTAGAAAGGTAATTTATAATCGCAGTGATTATTTGTAAAGAAATTTGAGAAATAGTCACATTGTTAATAATATCCAATGCTAATAAAATTTTATATTATAAGTGGCATATATATTATAAGTGTAGAAAGAATGTTTTATATATTCATAGAAAAAAACTTTGAATATTCCTGGATTTATTTTTCTAATACATAGAAAAATAAATTTCTAGTACATAGAAAAATAAATTGGTAATAAAATATCAAAAGGATTAATCTAAGTAAAGAAAACAAATATATTTGATAAATTGTATTTAAAAAAATTTTATTTTTGAGAATTAAAAGACATATCAACAATACTGATATTTAATACTGAAAATACTGCTCATAAATTTGATTCAGTTATTAATTTAAATATAATGCCTAGGTACATAATAATTGAAATTGGCATATTATGCCTTGCAGCAGTTTAATAATTACAAATGGACGAATATTTTAATAATGCTTGTGTCTCCCGCAAGTTGAATTGAGGGAGATATTTAAATGCAGTAATCAATAGTCTTAGATTTAAATTATTTAATAAGATTTATAAGTGGAAAGTTTAGTTAGAATTATGCCTAAGATATTCGAAATAATTATTTTAAATTGTTCGAAATCAATCTTTGTAAAAAATAATAACCAAACAAATCTTACAGTATTTGTTTTGATAATAAAGAAAAAATGTTAATGAAATGGGAAAAATACATTAGTTAAGATATAATCTACTAGTTAAAATTTCATCTAGAAATAATTGATATCTGGCAATTGGCATATTGTTAATAATGGTTTTTAATCAATAATTTTCAACGATTTTGACCGAGGGATGTTAGATTATTGAATAGTTTCTGAAGGATTCACTAATCAATATATTTAATGTATTGATTTATGTATAATTTAATACATTTATTTTATACTGATTGATATATAGATTAACGAATTTAATTTAGAATTTGGGAATGGTAAAATAGAAGAAAGTTATATTGAAAATTGCATCAAAGTAACAAAATGTTTTTTAATTAATCGAAATGTCGTTAATTAAAAAAAAAATTAAAATGTTAATTATTACTAAAATTTAATTACTTATTAAAATTAAATAGGAGAAATATTTTTAAAAAATTATAGAAAGTTGAAAATCTTAAGATGAGTTACACAGAACAAACACTAAACGCAGTGTTGTTCTATCAAACTGAACAAGTCAAATAATAAACTTTTCGATTTCTGCTTGGACTACAGCGAATCAATTTTTGTACGTCCTTCAAAACTTTCTCATTCAAACGAGTACATGTATATAAACACCAGATTTCTTAGAATTAGATATTTCTGTATCTCTTAAAGGGGTTAATGAACAAAATATTTAAAATTGGTTACATGTATTTATAGTACGAATTGATGATATACATTTCAGATTAATTAATTAAGTTAGTACATTAACGAATTGTTTTAATTGCAAAAGCAAAAAAAAAAAAAAAAAAAAAAAAAAAAAAAAAAAAAAAAATTTAATTGCAAAAGCAAAAAATCAAATTTCTGTGTTCCACAACAAAAATAATAATTCTTCTCAAATTAGATTCGTTTTAAAATGCAATTAAAAAACTATTTTCTTTCAAAAATTAATGTGATTGCGCTTTTTAAAAACCTGTAAACCTTTCTGTGAAACATAAATTTAATTTCATAAAATAAATGATGAAATATCATTAAAAGTTTTATTAAAAAATAACTCTTGTTTTTAAAATTGTAGATTCTTAATAAACTCTGAATTCACAAATAGTTTTAAACATATAATTAATATACCTATGAAAAATTTGTAAAAATATTTTCAAAATATTTAAACTTTTAATAATTACTGTTATAGTCAAGTCCAAAACATTAAATATGATATGAATCTGTTGAATTTATAATTTTATCATTAAAGAGTAATAAATATCTTGTATCAATTTATTAAATGACTGTAACCGATCTCCCTCATACGTACAGCAAGAGTGTCCCCTGTGGCGTTTAGGAGAAATGGTCAGTAGGCCTTGAGACTCTCACCCGAGAGGAAGTACGGCGCAACTGGTGGTGTCTCAGAAACACTTAGTTTACAATCTCTCATGCCGAGAGTAAATATCTTTATTTTCGGCTTAGAAGTGGAATCATTCCATTAATCTATATTTAGATCGCTTTAAAAAGGGCCTGAATGGCCGAGTGGCTAGCGCTCTGGCGCTCGGTACCACAGGTTTCGGGTTCAAAGTCCCGGCGGTGCCATGGTTTTTTGTAGTGGTTCGGAATCCACTTTAAAAAAGTAGGTCCCGGTCGAATATGATCGTAGAGCGTTGCGAGGGCATTGTTACTCCGCGTCAGTGGCTTATCTTCAAGTTACAGGCGCCCCCTGGGTAATGCAAAATGAGTACGTCTGTGCAGCGCTTACCTTAAAGCATCCAAGACCAAGCTGTCTGTGTTTGACAGCTGTTTTAGAAAGGAGATCTCTTTAAATGTGTTAAATATTGTTAATCGTGATGTTCGTGTGGTGTGTGAGTGCATGTAAATAAAGCTATGTGTTCTCTAACCTGTGTCACTCAACCACATCTAGATCCATCAGCACAAACAACCGACAACACTCCGAAACAAAAATTAAAGAAAATAATTTGATAAATGTTATGTGTAACTAAGGTGTAAATAAAACTACCTAAACTGACAATACATCCATCTTTTCTCGTAGGAAAGTTGTAATTCATAATCATTTAAATAGAATCTTTTGTTCAAGTTTAACATTACTTTACAATTTATGTGCTTATTTTTAAACTGAAATATTCCATTTCAGTAACAAACTACAGAAGGTGAACAATAACAGTGATGAAATCATATCCTAATACTTGGCATCTCAGGAAAACTTCGAATTGGGTTACGATATAAAAATTTTTCAGGAAAATTCTAATGTTCTTCTTGCAAACTCTATTTTCTCACTAAAACTCACATTTAATTTAAGTTCACAGACTTGCAAATTTAATCTTTGGCATTGTTAGATGAAAACTCATTACACTTGATAAAGCATGCCTGATTTTCTTACATCAGTTCAAAGCGTGCTTTCAAATTACAATTATATTTTTTTATCCTTTAAGAAATATTATTTTTTTTTACTCAAGAATGATTGATTATCTGTACACGAAAAGTTTTCTTAACTCTCTTGATAATATAAGGTATAAAAAATATTCTGTTGTCCTGAACAATAAAAGAAAGCTTATTGTTCCTTTACGTAAGAATACCGAACAAGTTCTAAAAACTTTCTATTCTTTTTTCTGTATAGTGTAGAGTAAAAGCAATTTGTTATTATTTGTAGTATGTTGTAAGTTTCAGAAACTAATTAAGTGGAACATTTTTATTTCTCTAATGTTATGCATAATCTAAATATGTTTTTGTAAATAAATTACAATAAGTTTATGAACTAGTTTAAGTTATATGAACTAGTAGTTAAATAATGATGCATGATAACAGAAAAAAGATGAAAATAAACATTTTAGTTTTTTTTTATTAATACTTATGTTACAGAAAATAAATGATATACAAATGAAATAAAAATTTTGTTATTTTCGGTTTGGAATAATTGTTCAACACAAACTTTTAGTGAGTTATCATCTAATAATTTCTTGTTGGCAATTTCCTGGAGAATTTTAAGGTAACTATTCTGCTTTGGTAGAAACTCTAAATACTCTAAATAGAAAATTCCATTGTGTATCTCTGTGCTGCCTCCTACGCATTGCAAGAGTGGCGTTCGGGAGAAATGGTCAGTAGGCCTCGAGTCTTTCACCGGAAAAGAAGTACAGCGTACATGGCGCTACTGCTGATACACATTTAGTACTGTTCAATCTCGCGTTTCTGTTGAGAAACGTTTAGTTTACAGTCTTTGATCCTGAAAGGAAATATATTTAACGTAACCTGCTTATAAGTTGTCTGCAGACTCTCACCCGGAGAGCAAGTATATTTCGCAAACAAGAGTATCGCTTTTTTGGATTAGAGGAGAAATCCTTCCACGAAACTCTAATTAGATATCTTTAAATGTGTTAAACATTGTATTTCGCTAATTGTAAATGTGTGATGTCTGTGCGTGTGTAAATAAAGCTTTGAGTTCTAAAACCTATTTCTTTAGTCTCAATCCAAATGCACCCAGATCCAGAAGCACAAACAACCGGAAACATTATAGGACAAAAATTAAAGCAAAATAATTTGATAAATGTTGCGTGTAACTAAGGTGTAAATAAAACTATATAAACTGACAATACATCCATCTTTTCTAGTAGGAAAGTAGTAATTCATAATCATTTAAATAGAATCTTTTGTTAAACTTTAAGATTATTTTACAATTTATGTGCTTATTTTTAAACTGAAATATTGCATTATAGTAACAAACTACAGAAGTGGAACAATAACAGCAATGAAATTATATCCTAATACTTGGCATCTCAGGAATACTTCGAATTGGATCACAATATAAAAATGGTTCAGGAAAATTCTCATTTTCTTCTTGCAAACTCTATTTTCTCACTAAAACTCACATTTAATTTAAGTTCACAGACTTGCAAATTTAATCTTTGGCATTGTTAGATGAAAACTCATTACAGTTGATAAAGCATGTCTGATTTTCTTACATCACATCAAAGCGTGTCTTCAAATTACAATTATATTTTTTTATCCTTTAAGAAATATTATTTTTTTTAACTCAAGAATGATTGATTATCTGTACACGAAAAGTTTTCTTAACTCTCTTGATAATATAAGGTATAAAAAAAATAATCTGTTGTCCTGAACAATAAAAGAAAGCTTATTGTTCCTTCACGTAAGAATACCGAACAAGTTCTAAAAACTTTCTATTCTTTTTTCTGTATAGTGTAGAGTAAAAGCAATTTGTTATTATTTGTAGTATGTTGTAAGTTTCAAAAACTAATTAAGTGGATCATTTTTATTTCTCTAATGTTATACATAAACTAAATAATTTTTCATAAATAAACTACAATACATTTAGATGGTATAGGAACTATTAGCTAAATAATGATGAATGGTAATAAAAAAAGATGAAAATAAACAGTTTAAGTTTTTTTATTAATACTTATGTTAGAAAAAGAATGATTATACGAACGAAATAAAAAATTGGATTATTTTTGACTTGGAATAATTTCTTAACACAAACTTTTAATTACGTTTTTTTTTTTTTTACAATTGCAAGGAAATATGCATTTATATTCTAACAAGTCACAGAAGAAACGACTAATATGAGAACGATGAATAACTCTATTTTGGCATGCTGAAATCATCCTAAAAAAATTTCTTTGAAAAACTTTTAAGGTAGGTGTTTCACATTTTCACGGAAAACACTCTCAAAAGTTCCATGGGTATTTGTAGTGGTTCAGAATCTTTATCCAACCTACGCGTTTTTTCATGAAAAGAAACCCATTCACAAACATTTCCTAAATTTATGTTTTTTTTACAAACCAAAAAAATGCATTTAAATTTGAAAAGCTTTTAGGTAATTATTACTATGAGAATGATGAATAACCCTATTTTGATATTCCAAAGTTATCCTTAAAAGCATGTTTTGAAAAACCTTTTAGGTAACTGGTGCATAAGCAGAATGAATTTTTTATGAACAGAATACAATCCTCAAATGAATTAAAAACTTTTCATAATTTTATATATTTTTTTTTTTACAATTACAAGAAAATACGTATTTACATTCTAACAAGTCACCAAAAAATTACTAATAATATCAGAATGATGGATAACACCATTTTGATATGCCAAACTAATCCTCTAAAAATTTCTTGGGGACATCTATTCTAAAAACCTTTAAGGGAACTGTTCTGCAATAGTCGGATAATAGAAACCCAGGCAACTCTAAACAGAAAGTCACATTGTAAGTTGTATTTCAGAATCTGTATCGAACCTTCTCATTCTTTTATGAATAGAAAATCATGAAATGAATTACAATTCCTTCATCTTGAAAGCTAGCGAAAATACACTACAGTATATACTCCAGACACAAAAATATTAAATTCAAAATAAAATATGATTTATGCTGTTTTATATTCCTTGTAAACGTTAATATATTCAGTTTCATTCCATTTATTGAAAATATATTTGTTTGTTCCAAATATTTAACTGATATTCAGATTCACTTCTGCACTTTATCGAATACGTTGCCAGTTCAAATATATATATAAGTATTATTTTTGTTAGATAAATATTTGAGTAAATATTAAATCCTCGAAAAATCCATTTTTCTGTTCTGTCTTAAAAAAAAGTAAAATTTCTGTATTTTATTGCAATGTCTGAGGATTGTAATATTTTGCTTTTTAATTTAATTCTTGTTTTTTTCTTCGATGCATATAAACTTTAAAAAGTTTACCATTGCTTTAAAAAATATAAATTTTTTATTTAAAAAAATGCTTTAAAAATAACCATCATATATGTAAACCATCTATCGTTATTGTTTTTTATAGGTCATACTACAAGTCACTATAACTTATACATCTATCCACTACATAATGTCAGGCTGTATTGTATTTTGTGCTGGTACTTTTTTTATAGAATAGTAAGCATTATTACATTACAGAATTATTAATTTATAATTGTTTGTGACTGCCAATCTAGTAAGGCATTGTCTGATATTTTTCTGAAAACCTATTTCAGTCTGGTAAGGCATTTCAATTGAACATAATTCCTTTGAAAATATTTAAAATATATTATGTCTTTCTTTCAAGTGTTTTTTTAATTACTGCATTCAAATAATTATATAAAACATTATTTTTTTTTATTTTAAACATGTGTTCAAACATATACATTAAACATATTTTAAGATATGTGTCATGGACATTGTGACAATTTGATTGACGTGCAAATTTTCTCTTGAAATAAAGAACTGTTATTCATATAATAGTTAATAAGTGAAATCACAATTTTAACTGATACAAGAAGACCAGAAAACAAATACGAAAGCAAATGTATTTTTATTTTGAATATTTAAGTGAAGGAAAGGGATAATGAAGTTTAATTTGAATATTTATATTTACTGTAATAAAAAATTGAATTTTTAATTATTTAGCATCTTAAATTAAGTGAAAAATGTATGCCCTACACACATGATCAGCTAAAACATTGAAACTAATTTGTGCTATTTAAATGAAATTATCTGTACGGCCTATTTAATAACAGGCGCATGTCTGAAGGTGGTAGTTACATATTATATGCTTTTCCCAGAAGTAGTTTTAGTCATAGACACATGAGAAAATAAAGATATATGATACAGATATCTGATGCTCTAAATGTTTCCAGACTTTAATGATACATAGTAGTTATCACATATCAGAGGATCAGAAGTGATTGCAACAGTTTAAACATCCATCTGAAGACAATCATTGGTAGGCAAATAGTAGATGCGACCGAATGCTTGGTCGTTTGTTCAAATGGATAGATGCACAATAGTGTTTGCTATAAATTTAATAAAGTTAATGAAGGGAATGTGTTTGTTCATCTTTGATAACTATTTTGGAGATAGAAGAGTCGTAAATCTACTATCTGTGCTATTGCGATTCAATGTTGTGGATGTATTTTGTGGAACTTTAGGTGAACTACCGAAGAGTGGAAGTGAATTATTTCAACCAAGGAATCACGCAATGAATTACATTATGGGGATTTACGAATTTCTGTCTATATTCAGATATTAAGATATTCATATATTCAAATAATTAATATGAATATCAACCTTACAGAGAAGGGCCTGACGGCCGAATGGCTAGCGCTCTGGCGTTCGGTACCACAGGTATCGGGTTCAAATCCCGGCCATTGCCATGGGTGTTTGTAGTGGTTCGGAATCCACTTTAAGCTGTAGGTCCCGGTCCTAATAGGATCGGAGAGCGTTGCGGGGGCATTGTTATTTCGCATCCGTGGCTTACCATCAAGTTACACGCGCCCCCTGCATAATGCAAAGTGAGTAACATCAGTGCAACCCTTTTGGCGAAAGATCACGGTCTGTCTGTCAGCTGCATTAGAAGAACAACTTACAGAGAAAGAATTTACAAAAAATAGATTTACTTCCGCTGCAATCATGGGATAATATAGAACGGAAAAAAAACAACAGTATCTTGTTAAAGTCATCAGTTTCACATTAAAGATCAATACACTTATTAAAAGAGGTGATTTCACTGTTTTGGCTCTTTTGTGTAGGTTAATGTGAATATATTCCAATTAAATTTAATGTAATTTATCGATTTCATTTAATTCCATTCCAATTAAATTTCATCTTATATAAGCATTTCATTCTAGCTACATTTTTATAAACTTATAAATTCATCGATCAATGAATATATGAATTATATCATTTATATGTAAATTTCAAAATAAGAACTGTAAAGATTACTCTAATCTTAATACTAAAAGTATTTTAAAAATAAGAAGTTATGCTTTTCAAAAATTTGTATTTATCAAGAGATCCTAAACAGGATATGAAATAAAATTCATTCAATCTGGTTATAAATATAGTTTAGAACTTTTAACGTGGCGCCATTTTTTACTGCACTTTACAACAATAATAGGATTATCTGCAAAAATGTGCGCAATCCAATTGAGTCCTAGCATATTGAAGTGTCGTTATCTTTATAGAAACTATGCTTTATTTTTATGAAATGAATAAGTCTGAAAAAATATCCATTAATGTTAAAATTTATAGCCATAACTCCGCACTATAATAATATGTTTCGTTAAGATATTAAAATATGTAATGAAATATTTTATGGAAATTATTTATATTGAATAAAATGTGCATATATATAAGTGAATAACTGATATCCCACATTATTACATTTTATTATTGCAGTAAGTTATTTTATTATTTGTTTATGAAAATATGCAAGCATTTATTACAAATTAAAGTTATTTATTACAGACTGAAAGCCAGTCTTATAAAAACAGTTTCATCAGTAACTGCATATACTAGAGAAGATTGTGTAACGTCATTCAGTTTGAATATCACAAATAATATTAAATACATTTTTTAAAGTAATTATTCTAGCAGCTTCGTAATAAGTGCGTTTGATTGTTAAACTGATAAATTTCAGTTTGAAATCCAACAGTATATATGTTTACATTGTCTGTAGAAGATAAATTTGTAGGCCAGAAATTCCAATTGTGGGATTTGAAGTTGTGTATAAATAATGAAAATCTTAAGATACTATATACTCTTATTTTTGTAGTTCGGTGGATAGTGCAGCTAAATTGTAACTGGATGTGGTTCGGTTGAGACTTGAGACACAAGTTTGAGAACTCAGAGCTTTATTTACACACTCACAAACAGCACACATGGATAATATTTTACTACAGACAATATTTAACACAATTAAAGATTCCGCGAATAAGACGAAAATAAAGATACATGGGTACGTGCCGGATGCACGAAATATACTTCCTCTCCGTGTGAGAGTTTGTAGGTCATCTATTACGCAGTGTTGCGTTGAATATATTTCCTTTTGGGTTAAGAGACTACAAACTAAAAGCTTCTCAGCAGAAGAGCGGATTGCGTTGTACTTCGTCTCCGGTGAAAGTCTGTAGGCCTACTGATCATTTCTCCAGAACGCCAAATGGAGGAGCTTTTGCTGTGCGTAGGAGGAAGCACATTTGCAGTTATAGAAACATTAGTGAATCAAGTAAAATTTAAAAGATCAATGCCAATATAAAATAGAAAATTTCTCAAAAAAAAAATCAAACATGAGCAACATTTTATTCCAAGGCTTTTTGAACCAAATATTACAGATAATATAAGATATGATATGTATATAAACGAATTTTCTGGTGAAAGGGGAAGAAATAGGATATTTTAAAAAAGAAGAAATTTCAGGAAAGTAATACTCTAAATATTTCGTACTTACATTTTCGTACATAAATTACTTTTAATTGAAAAATGCGTGCCTGGTCAATTGGCTAGATCTCCGATCATTGGTACTACAGACTTAGGTTCGAATCCTGGTGGTGGCATGGATGTTTCTTGATTGCTCGTATTCCATATTAAACTGTAACATATTAAACTAAAGTGTGCACAGGATGACCGTAGAGCAACAAACCAATTACTGAATCTGAACGTCACAAGAAGCGTTCTTTCAGTGCAGAGGAGGAAGTATAGTTACATCTTCTTAATAAATTACAAATCTTATTATCCAAGTATTTGAGAAAATCTGTTTCTGAGTATTTGAGAAATTCTATTTAATAACAGTGAACAACAGAACAAAGGATTAACAAGTAAAAATCAGTACTTTACGCACACTATCAACAATAATTTAATTCTCTTCCAATGACAACGCTTCCAATAACAATGCTTTGCCGCTTAATCTTATGTGTTACGTATGACGCAAAATTCAATTAAATGAAAATCAAATCTGATAATCAGTGTGCATATAATCCTATAAATATAAAGCGTTTTGTAAAATTATGTCCCTAAAATTCCAGATGCCTCTTTAACAAGAAAAAAAAAATACAATTGTTATTCGCAAATATAATTAAAAATTCTGTCTTGGGACTATTAAATTTTAATTTAAGTCAGACAATACATTTTAAGTCAGACAATATATTTTACGGTACGTAATGGAAAACCTGCAGTTTTCTTCCAGTACCTTTAACGCCATCTTTCATTTAATCCGTCGAGCTGCGGGGGTGCTTAAACAATGTCATTAAAACAGAACTTCTGTTGCGTCATACGCATCTTTAAATCGAAAAGCGAACGAAATCTCTGCTTACCAAATTCACTGGCGTTTTAATTTCGCCTGATTAATGTTGCCCCTGTTTGCTTACTGTGTTCTCCAACTAAAAATCTAAATACAGCGGAATAAGTCGTCCTTTCTGCTGCGCTCTCTGTCTTTAAAACATAAAAGAATACCTACAGAGAGAGTAGAATTTGCTTGAGATAAACTTGTAGTGGTGTAAGTCGTCCTTTATGTGCTTTGGCAAGATGGAGTTTATGTGAGAGAGTAAGTATATAGCAAGCAATTTTTAACAAATGATTAAAAAATAAATTCTTTTTAAAAAGTTCTTATAATTATTAACTACAGTTTTAATTACATACACACACATGTACCTTATTTATCACATTTATAGGAAGATAATTATAGATTCGTGAATAAGCGAATAAGCCGAAAATAAGGATACTCAGCTGCTCGCTGGTGAAATATACTTCCTCTGGGGATGAGAGTCTTTAGGCCAACTGTTACGCATGGTAGAATAGACTATATTTTCTCTCAGGATGATAATTATGATTCACAGCAGAAGCGTAAGTTGCGCTGTACTTCCTCCCCGGTGAAAGTCTAGAGGCCTACTGACCATTACTTCTAAATGCCACAGGAGGCGCTCTTACAGTGCGTAGGAGGAAGTACGAATACATCTTTTTAATAAACTACAAAAAGAGAAGCTGTCTATGATTACTCAAATCGTTGAGAAAATCTGCTAAATCTATTTAATAAGAGTAAACAACAGGACAAAGAATTAGTAACAACAAATCAGTACTTTACGCACAGAATCAGCAATAATTTAATTATCTTTCAATAACAACCATGCTTCAGCCTAATCTTATGTGCTACGTATGACGTAAAATGTCAAGTAAGTTATTCAATTAAATTAAAATCAAATCTGATAATCATTGTGAATATAATCCTGTAAACGTAAAGAGTTTTGTAACATTATGCCATTATAAATCCAGATGTCTCTTTAACAGAAATAAAAAATTCAATTGTTAAACGTAAATATAATTAAAAATTTTCTCTTGAGACTATTAAATTTTAATTTAAGCCAGGCAATGCATTCCACAGTACGTAATGGAAAACCTGCAATTGTCTTCCTGTACCTTTAACGCCGTCTTTTATTTAATCCGCCGAGCTGCGGGGGTGCTTAAACAATGTCATTAAAACAGAACTTCTGTTGCGTCATACGCATCTTTAAATCGAAAAGCGAACGAAATCTCTGCTTACCAGATTTCACTGGCGTTTTAATTTTCGCCTGATTAATGCCCCTGTTTGCTTACTGTATTCTTCTCGAACTAAAAATCCAAATACAGCGAAATAAGTCGCCCTTTCTGCTGCGCTCTCTGTCTTTAAAACATAAAAGAATACCTACAGAGAGAAGTAGAATTTGCTTCAGATAATTCTGCAGTGGTGTAAGTCGTACTTTATGTGCTTTGGTAAGATGGAAATTGTATGAGAGGTAAATATAACAAAAAATTTTTAAGAAATGATCTAAAATATATTCTTTTTAAAGAGTTTTTATAATTATTTTTATTTTAACCTTTTTTCCTACCATATTTTTATATTCTTGCTTATAACCCCAATAAAGCATTACGTTTGTTAGAATGAATATCCTTAAGAGTGGTACTATGATTTACAGCCTGAGTTTGATAGACAAGTCGCTGGCGTTCGGTACCACAGGTTTCGCAATCGAGTCCTGGCGGTGCTATGGATGTTTGTAAGAGTTCGGAATCCACTTTAAACCGTAAGTCCCGGTCGAATACGATCGTAGAGTGTTGTGGGGTAGTGTTACTCGGGTCTGTAGCATATCTTCTAGCTACACCTTCCCCCTGGGTAGTGCTAAATGACTAAAAGCGACGCAAGCCTTGCTTATAAATTAAAGTGTCTGTGTATTGTCAGCTGAATTAGAACAGCATGATTTGCATCCTTTAATTTCCTCTTTAAACTCAATGAATATGTATTTTGGCCTACTAATTTATCGTGCTAATACCCGGTTCCATATATAGGTAACACTATATCGGTGTGAAGCTCTGAATCTAGCTTTAGACTTTAAAGTACCTGATGTTTGGATTCTGACTGATAGTAAGAGCTCAATACAGTATTTGAAAAATTGGCCAAGCATCTTGGACAAATTGGGGCAGGATATAGTTTCCAAACTAGCTATTTTTGACCAGATCGGATCGGTGTACTTGCAGTGGATTCCCTCCCATGTGGGCATCTACGGAAATGAAATTGCTGATCTGCTCGCTAGGGAAGGTTGCGAACTTCCCAAAGCTTCTTCTTCCAATCTGTTAGCTTCAGAGGTTCATTCCATGACTTTAGCCAGAGTGAATACCTCTTGGAGGTCGCCACCAATTCATGCATGGTACGCCGCTAAATATCCTGGTATGTCCATACAGTGCTCCTGTCCTAGACCTGCTCAGACGGCTTTAGCTAGACTAAGGACTGGCCACATTAAGAGTTTGACCTTCAATGGAGACGAGAAGACATATGCCCTTTGTCATTGTTCGACCATCGCATCTCCCTCTCATCTCATAGATTGTATTGGTGCCTCTGTGAGGCAACTGTTGAATGAGGGGAGGACTGTTTACGATCTATTGATGCAGCATGATCTACTGGACTTGGTTTAGGATTCTAAATCAAGGGGATAAGCAACAACAACACACTATATTGGTGGATCAACGTCGATTCTAAAACAAGGGAAAAAATAATATTTCAGGGCTAATTGCAGTGCATTTGAGTTGCATAACGCTAGAAATATTTCATTTGGATTGCTCACGTTTTAATATGAAACATTTTATCACCTCTAAGTCTATCTTTTTAAAGTAAAACCGTAGCGCACTTCAGCAGAATCATAAAGTCAACTTCCAATATAAAAAATAATTGAAAATAGTTCAACTTAAAATGAATAAAATATTTATAGACACCATAATTTTAACTCGAGAAAATTTTTCCCCGAAATTTAGAAGAATTACATTATTACGTTATTATTGTAATAATACATAAGATAAGAATTGTGCAATATATTTCAGAAACATTCATTTTTTTTATGTAAGTTAGTAAAAATAAAATAATTTTAGCATATTTGAACTGAAAAAAAAATATTTTTTAAACAATAAGTTAACTATATGAATAAACTATAAATTATTTAAAATATACTAATGTCAATATACTGATACAAAAGACATAATATAAAGTTCAAAAATTAGTTTGTGCTAAAGTAATTGAAATCTAATTAAAGCAATTATACATGTACAGAATACAATTATCAAAGAGTGCTAAAGTAAATAAAACCTAATTTTTGCAATTGTACAGATGCAAAGCCCAAAGTAATAATATAGATATCAAAGGGTATTAAAATAATTAAATTTAACAAACATAGTTATCATGATTCACGTAAGAAACAAAAAATTCCTTTAAAACTTACTAATCAATAATTGTAATTAGTTTTAATAATGATATCACACAAAAACGCTACATCATATTTATTTTTTTCATATAAATTATAAAAACTTAATTAAATCCATTATAATCTACAAATATTAAAAAAGAAATGACAGTAACAAAGGAAAATTTCAGAAATTGATGTTTCAAATAAAAATCTTTCATAAATATTCATAAAAATCAGATTTACCATCAAATTTTTGATAATATATTTTAGAAATATATTTATGAATTTAATACAGCTGTAGTCTAGTCATTTGCAAAACTTGCAGCAAGCTTATGTGCATGGATTACCCAAAATTCCTGATTTTATGAAACCTGACTTAAACCACTTCAATTTGAATTCCTTGAAGTACCATCTCCAGTTCCTTTGTAACGAAATGCAGCTATAGTTTAACAGCGGCACTTGCACGGAATGATATTGATTAATCCGAGAGAAATCCCGGTTAATATAGAAGTTTATTAAACTTCTGCGGGGAAAGCCATGATTGATTGGCTCTAAAGCGGCCGTTCTCAGATGGTATAAGGATGGCATGTTTTAATCACACTATTGAACAAAATGCTTTGTTGTTACGGTGTAGCATATGGAGGAATATCTTGCAAAATGCACGTTTACAATTGCATAGTTTATGTATAAGGTAGCTAGGTGATACAATGATTATGGAACGCCATTTTTGGTCTTAACCTAGTTATCTAGTATAAATAGTGAACTGTGAAGGAATTCGAAGAGATACAATATAAATATTGTTTTAAATATGTTTTACGGCTGTTCCCAGATAGTATAAGGATGGCATGTTTTAATCATGCCACACTATTGAACAAATTGCTTTGTAGTTACGGTGTAGCATATGGTGGAATATCTTGCAAAATGCACGTTTACAATTGCATAGTTTATGTATAAAGTAGCTAGGTGATACAATAATTATTGATGACCTTTTTTGGTCTTAGTACCTAGCATAAATATTGAAATATGAAGGAATTTAAAGAAATATAATATAAATATTGTTTTAGTTACGTTTTAAGGCTGTTCTCAGGTAGTATAAGGATGGTATGTTTTAATCATGCCATACAATTGAATAAAATTATTTGTTGTTATAGTGATGAATATGGAGGAATATCTTGCAAAATGCACGTTTACTATTGCATAGTCTATGTATAAGGTATATAGGTCATACAATAATTATTGATGACCATTTTTGGTCTTACCCAAGTCCCTAGTATAAATATTTAACTATGAATGAATACGAAGAAATATAATAAAATTATTGTTTTAGCTACGTTTTACGGCTGTTCTCATATATTATAAGGATGGTATGTTTTAATAATGCCCCTATACTAAACAAAATGATTTGTAGTTACAGTGAAACATATGGAGGAATGTCTTGCAAAATGCAAGTTTACAATTGCATAATTTGTGTATAAGGTAGCTACGTGATACAATGATTATGGATCGCCATTTTTGGTCTTAAACTAGTCCCTAGTATAACTCTGACTAGGTTATGGAGGAATACGAATAAATAAAATATAAAGAAATATTATATTTTATTGATATTTTTTTTAAAGTTTGTGTTGTCAGTAATAGGCTAAATGATTTTGCATGTGACATGTATTGTGTACACTAGGGGAGTCGATTCAAAACTCAAAAAGCCACTACGAACCAAAAAGCTATTGTCTCTAAGTGACTGAATTAATTCAGTAAATTAATATGGATATGATAAATCCATGATCTGAGGAACTAATTGAGAGTGCAAACACTTCATATATCAATTAATAAGACAATTAACAATTTAAATATCAATTACATAACAATGTTCATAACAAACTAATATGACAACAAGAAGTGTGAAGCAACGACTACACTTTTTGCACTTCCAGACAGTGAACAGTAGTTATCATCAGTAATTATTACATCAACAGTAATTTATCATACCTCAAAAAATAAAAAGTATCAGCAGTTTCGAACTTACAAAAGAAAAAAAAAATTAATATGCTATACTATTGAACAAAATGATTTGTATCATTCACAGCATTCATGAGTATCTTGCGAAATAATTGTGTCGACAAAAAAGATTATTTTGTTATCAGCAAAATGTTACAAAAAATACAAAAATGTTCAATAGAATATTCCAAGTGATAAATAAGTGATTGGACTAATTGTAATTATTTAGAAAGTAGTAAAAAATATATGACGATATATATGCATAAACAGAAATAAATTAAAAATAACATAAGATTTATTCATTGTACTACTGATTTATTGTACAGTTGATTGTTTATAAAAAATAAAATCTTATTTAATTAAAAAAATGAAAATTTAAAAAAAATTTTGATTTTACACATATAAAAATAATAATAAATTAATAAAAAATTTATCTTCTAAGTATTATAATTATGATTGTTTAATAAATAAAAAAAAATATTTCTTCATATACAGGGAGATGATGTTAACACATGAATGAAAAGCTTTTAAACTTTTAGTTTATAACAATTCACAATTCTTTGCGTATTTTCAAAAGTAGCAAATTAATTTTGTATGAGATTAGCTAGGTTTCTTGAGGTATAGTGTTTTGTTTCATTAAGAATGGCTGAGAATCATTTCATTATGGAATTGTTTGCCATATGACAATTATATGACATCCTTATTTTCTTAATTTTGAAATATATATAAAACTTTTGAAAATCAGGAAAGAACTATAGAATATTGATGTCTACTTTAAACACTCAAATATTATTAAATTTAAAATATTGTCTGAATCTTTGAACCCTCTTTTATTTAAAAAATGACCAATGAATAGCAATGAATAATAACTATGACTGATTACTCAGAGATAACTTTTGAATTTTAAATAATAATCAAATTCCTGTTTAATGTTTTGGAAGTTATAGTCCTTATTTTAGGAAACACTATTAGTAAGTTTTCATCATATAGATAGCCAGTTATTTTATTCCCCTTATTGAAAGTAAATACATCTTGACAGAATTTTCGATATTCTTTCAAAATAAAAATGAACATTCTTTCTTTAAAAGAATCAAACATTCTTTTGAAGAACATCATGGATAAAATAAATTTCTTTTGTCTATACATATAGATTATTTTTTTGTTTGTCATTCTTTATTTTTTTTTCCAGTAAATAAGATTTGCCAGAAGGTAAAAGAAATTAAATTTACATCAGATATTTGATTGATTGTATTACAGTTCATATTTTTGGGGATTTTGAGGATATTCATAAGATAGATTTTAAAGCTGATTATTTGTGACAAAGCAAGATTGGATATTGTTTCTATGTATAAAAATTTAATGCCCTACAGAAAGAATCGATACTTAAAAAAAGAAAAGATAATACAAATACATTGTATACTTTTAAAACATGTTTACCGTCAGAAAAACGTCTTCATGATAACGAAAATTTGATAAAATTTGGCTTTCATGAATTTTTTTTTTATTGCCTGTAAAAATCTAAATAAATAAATATGTATTTTTTAGATTAGAGAATCTATTTATTTAACATTACTTTATTATTTGTAATATATTTTTAAAAATATTTTTTTGCACTCAAATTTTTCTGATTCTTAAGGTTACTATGCATAAAATATTCCAAATCTCAAAATATTAAGATTGTTTGACATGTTTTTTAACATCTAATATTACCAAATGAAATTTTAAAAATTCAATTTTTTATTAAAATGCCCAATATTGTATTTTATTATTGATACAATTGAATGAAATTTCATTTCTGTTATTCTATGAGTTTTATTCATTTTCTATAAATGCTATGAAAATAATTCATATGTTCATACGATTCAAATATATAATTAGTTTGTATGAAGTTATGACCAAGGAAATGTCGAGATATTCAATTAAAATAAAGGTATATTTTTCATTGGTAAATTATTAAGATGTAGTACATTATAAATGTTTTAGGGAATTCTTATTTTCTCTAATGCAGGAAAAAGCTTCAGATAATAAAATAAGTGACACCATATTAAAAAGTAATAAAAATTTTAAATATAAATCTTCAACAAAAAAACTATTGCTTAAATTTCAGCGACAAGCTTTAAAACGAATGAAAATTGCAAGTAATAGTAAACTATTGGACTTCTTGGAGACAGTTTGAAACAGAAAAACGTTAAACGCTTAAATTAAAACAAACAGTTAAACTATTGCTCACTTGTATGATTTCTAGCAAGTTTCTAGAAAAAAATTTAGAATTGCTTTTAACTACTTTGAAATTTTAATTAAATTCTTGAATTCGCTGCATCGCTCTTTTTCAAAAAAAATATTTTTTTGATGCTATAATGAAGCTGAAATGTAATAAAAAAGTTTAATAATAAAATCAAATGCAAATTGTTATAATTTTCAGTTTTATTAGATAAAATTGTTCTTATTCACTGTAAAATGATTTTCTAAAATGTTCAGAAGATACTTCTTAACATGTTAAAAAGTAAGGTTTATTACATTTTAAATAAAGACTATTAATTCACTAATAAGATTTGTGGATAGTTTTCTTAAATTAATTTGCAAAATTTTGCAGACAAATGGTCAAAATTTTGTAAAATATAATGATAATATATAATAATAAATTTAATACTTTCATAGTGCATAAAAAATGATTTTTAGTATATTAATTTTTTAAAAATTTCTTTAAATAGAGAACTATGGAAAACTTAAGGTTTTGTTTTGGTAATGGAACATAAATCCTCTAAAAACGTTGAATATATTTTTCATTTTGAAAAAAGAAATAATTAAAAATTTTAAAAGTTGAAAAAAAGTAGCTTTACAATAAACAAAAGATATTCATAAGAAATAAATAATATATATGTATATATATATATATAGTACATAGAGGTTCAAAAACGTAGTTTAAGGTGGATTATGCAAACATTCTGATCAGTTAACTGATGTTTAAGCAGGATGTACAATATTATATTTAATGCAATATATTATATTTAATATTATATTTTAAATTTTATATTATATATAAATTATATTTATATTCATATTTAACATGATAGTTAATTAAAAGCAAATAAAAAACGAATATATACATGAAATGATAACACAGTATTGAAAAAGTAGTCAGCACATTAAATCCATTAACTCATTTTATTATATAAATAGTAAAATTTACTACATTTTTTTTTTACGACTTAAAATTATTTTTTGGCATTTCAAAAAATCCATACAAAGTTTTATGTTGCCTCTTTCACTAAATGTAGGAAAAATAAATAAATGTAAAATTTAAAATGTGTAATTAATGTTTTAAGTGTGTAATTAATGTAAATTTTTTTTAAATTCACAAATTGAATATTTTAATATTTTCACAAATAGGATATTAGTTGATTTACAAAGCACAATATAATTTTAATTTTCCTCACAAATTTAAGATTAACGTGTCAATATTACCTTTAAAATAAAGATATATGTATAAAAATAAATTACTATAAATTCATTTGATGCAATATTCAAATTTATTTGATATAAACCAGTGTCATTTTCTTCCTTCCATTTGATGTTAATACAAGGTACATAAATCTATCGAATGAATCCTATTTTCTGATTATTATAACTGACATAGTAAGTTTATATAACATCCCCAGAGTAAGCATCTAATGCATAGCGAACTAATTAGATTAATTAATCCATATATTTCAAGGAATAAGTTGGTCAATATTTTAATCGCTCATAAGAACACAGAAACTAAACATTTGTCCATCTGAATAAGGTAAAATTAATATTTAAAAGAGGAAAAGCAAACTTTGTTAATTTGAATCAGTTATTATTAATAAAGATGAAATGATTCATACAAATATCATTATTTGTTCAGGAATACCACCAATAAATGTTACATTGTTTGCCAACTTAGCATGTAGTCCATATATATAATAAGTCTAAGATAAAGTGCTTAATGAATATTTGTGAGATATAATGAATTGGCAAACATTTTACTTGCATTTAGTGACAACCATGTGTAAATGAATTCAGTTTAACTTGTAACAACTTCACAAAAGGGACCACCACTACGTGTACATTGAATAAGTTTCATTTAAACGACAAAATTGATTGCACTGCCACAGAGTAATAATTTAGAATTCATTTTCCCGTGGAGAGACCAGTTTTGGGAGTAATGTTTTCATTCTCTAATACAAGATGCCAGTGAACATTAATTTCACTAATATGACTGCAAAAGAGGGTTTCGATACAGACATTTCATTAGTAAGTGAAATGTTTTCCGAATTTAGCATGGGGTACGATAATTTCAGCGAATTTAATGTCATGGTAAAGGTATTATAGGGAATTTTTTTTCTTTGTTCTTAACTAGATTCTGGATTTATTATTATATTTTAATTTCATAGTCTGGATTTATTTTTTTATGACATTTATAATGACATAATATACTTTCTTTAATCATTCCCCTTTATTCTTTTTTGTTTCTTAATTCCTACTATTAGTTCACACTCTCCCTATATATATATATCTTGTTCAAATTTTCAATCGTTAAGGAAATACTTTCTATTCATCCACTCAAATTCAAATAAATTTTTTAAAACTTGTAGTGGAGGACACTTGATGTTAATACAGTTTTTTCAAATAATAATTCATTAATTAACTTTAATTAATTCATTTTAGTTTTATATGGGAGAAAAAATTTCTCTAAAGATGAGAGAATAAAATTTTTCTTTGTTGACCTAAGTAGGAATTGACTTTAATTTTTTTTTTATGTAACTTGTTTCAGTATTAGTTTTTAAAAGAAGTTGAAAATTATGTGGAAGTTAAATCATGTAGAATTATGTAGAAATTTTTAAAAGCAAAGCAAAAGAATAGTTTAAAAATTATGGTTCCTTTGCATAATCACCATATTAATTCATAAACTGACAGAAAAAAAAAATGTTATAATTAAAAAATATATATATTTATAAAATTATTACCTATTCATGCGGCTATTTAATATAGTTACTTAACATTCTTTCCAAATGTTTATTTTAGCGAATATTTGTAGTGAAATTCTGTAGGAATTTCCCTTTTTTAGAGTAGTAACCTGTAACCTCCAATGTAAACATGTTTACAATATGACAAAAATAAATATGATAGCCTGTCCATAAAAAAACACTTTTAAGCAACATTTTATGATGTAAAGAAGAAATTTTAAGAACAGAAACATTGAACTTACTTATGTAAATTAATTTCATTAGTTAAATTGTTTTTGGAATATTGCATGAAATATTTATAATCTAAGATTCATTACGTCAGTAAATAATAATACGGATATTTAATTCTGGATTTGTGTATATAAATAAAAAATAGCATTTTGAATGACAGTGTTTCTTTTGAATTCATTTATAAAAAAAATTCAGAAAACCTAATTCCATTTTGAATTCTACTTATTTCACATTCAATATAATCAAAAAAAATCTTTTATTTGTATCGAAAGATAAAAAAATGCCGTATTCATTTTTTTTTCGAGAATATTTTTCTAAATAAATACAGTTATAAATAAATAAAAGGCCCGTTTCATGAAAAAAAAAAAACTTACCTTTTAAGCAATTCAGTTAGAAAAAAACTTGAAATAGTTTTTGCGTTCCAAATGAATTTCGTTTCCGATATTTAAGTATTTTATTCAGAAAAATTCCAATTCCTATTTAAATAGATTTTAAAGACAAAGAGCTGAATGAAAATTTGTAAAGCTTATACGAAAAAAACTTCTGATGTTGACGAAAATCGATAGCGAATGAATGAAACAAAATCTTTCTTTTTTAAAATCAAATATTTCTCATAATTGTTGAATGAAATGTTAAATAAAACTGAATTAACTTAGTTAAACATTCACGTTTTAATAGTGTTTTATATCTTTAATATTAGACGTCATACGGATATAAAATTAATTAATTAATTTTTTATTGCCTTTACAGAAACCACAGGATTATCTGAAAAAATGTGCGCAATCCAATTGAGTCTTGTATATTTAAGTGTCGTTAACATTTAAAACTATGCTTTACTTTTTATAAAATGAATAATTCTGAAAAATTCCCATTAATGTTACAATTGTATAACATAATACTGCGAATATATTTATATATTCGCTATTATTTATATATTTATATTTGTTATATAATATATTTATATAACATAATATATTTTGTTAAAATATTAAAATATGTAGTGAAAAAACAGAATATTTCAAATGAAATATTCTATGGAAATTGTTCCTATTGAATAAAATGTGCATATATTTAAGTGAATAACTGATATCCCACATTATTACATTTTATTATTATAAGAAATTATTTTATTATTTTTTCATGAAAATATATCAGTATTTATTATGAAATGTAACCATGCTTTATAAAAGCACTTTCATTAGTAACTGCATATACTAGAGAAAATTTGCTCAAGCGGTTTGACTTTTTTAGTGTTATTAAATATGGTATTACATATATTTGTAAATGTATTGAAAAATTCAATTTTTAGTTTGCAGTTTTCTTAATCGATTATGTTTTTAATTTTTTTAAATTTTATACATTAATTAAAAATTATTGTTTCATAATAATGACAATGTTCATTACATTTTAAATAAGTAAGTTAAGCTTCAAATTTTAATGTTTTAAGTAAGTACTAAAGAAGTAATAACTACAAAACCATAACATGAATTTTCAATAACTTCTTGCTGATATTTTTAAGTTATACATAACATTCAGTAGTTAATTTATTTTAATAGTACTATAATGGATATTCTGCTTAATATCCCTATGGTTCTATTAACGAATGGTTTTTCATCACCATGACTTTTATTAACTAATTTAAAATAAGTTTTAGAAAGAATACTAAGAATAATGTTTTTACTTCCAAAATTACAAGATTATATAATTTACATATTTTATAACAGCAATATATGAAGGATCACTTATAATAAAAACTGTTAGTTCCAATAATTTATTACATAGAAAGGATAAATTTGTTATATATGGGTTAGAAAATAGCAAGATGTTATAATTAATTTCTTCAAGTATATAATTTAAAAGATAAAAATAACTTTAGCTTCAACTTCAACTTTAATAAAAAGATTTCAATTAAGAAGTTAGTCCCATAGAAAGCACGTGCCTGTTTAACTTAAAATTCACCAACTATTATTTCTGTTATTTTATTTGACTTAAAAGTAGTTTTTATATTTTATTTAAAAATAGCTTTTAAACTTGTAGTGATTACCTAATTATTACAAAATATTTATGAATTTAAGAGAATTATAACTTTTTTCGATTTCATATTTCTTTTGGATGAAATCTGTATAATATAAAATTAAAAAAATAACGAATATTAAAATCGGTATTTATGTTCATTTTATTTTAAATTGACTAACAGAAAGAAAACTGATTTGAATAAATATTGAATTTGTTTATGTTAAATGTTGAATTTCATTTATTTCTTTAAGCATAAAGAGATATTGAAGAACTTTCAAAGAATAAATTTCAGATTCAATAAAGATTTGGTATATCCAATGAATAAAACATCCAAAATTAAGGCCCCTAATCTAAAATAAATGTTGAAGTATTGTTTAGAAATATATTTAATTGAATGAAAATTCAATTAATTCATCGAAATACTTTTGAAACATTGGAATATTGTTCATTGAATAATTCATTGAAATATTTTTGAGATATTGGAATATCGTTCATTAAACAATTTATTGAAATAATTTTGAGATATTGAAATATTGTTCATTGAAGAATTTAGAAATAATTTGGAGATATTGAAACATTGTTCATTGAACAATTTATTAAAAGATTCTTAAAATTTTGTTCATTGTACAATTTATTGAAAGATTGTTAAATTTTGTTCATTGAGCATTTTATTGAAATAATGTTAAAATTTTGTTCATTGTACGATTTATTGAAATATTGTTAAAAGTTTGTTCATTGAACAATTTATTGAAATATTGTTTATAAATTTATTTAAGATCATTTTAGAAATTTTTTAATATAAAAGAATTCATTTTGATTAACTAGCAATAAAATTATTTCTTATTCATCTATTATACTACATTTTATATTTCGATTTGTTTTACCTTGAAGCATTATGCCTGCCAGGACAAATATCATAAAACATCACTTAATGTATACTCTCACGAAACCGAAAATTCATTGTTGATTCACTGCATCTTCTTGAATTATGCAAAGTTACATGGTGAGGTTATCATAAGAATCATTCATCACCAAGGTGGTGCACACTGTGTTTTAGTGATCCAACATCAGAAAACGGAATAAAATTTGAATACTTGATTCATCTTAAATGGTCTGTAGAACCGGATTACCCCATAAAGAATTTTAAATTCAAACATTTACACAGTACAATTTAGTTTTTTAATGTTTTTTATTTAGTTAGTGGTTTAATCTCTACCAATATCATACTGCATTTAAAACACTGACGAAGAAATCAAGTGTATTTCGAATTTTGTTCAAAACTTCTAACAGTTAATTCGTTTGCTGTTTAATTCTAATTAATTTACATTAATTATTAATGAATTAATTTACATTGCCCTTTTGAATTGATTTACAGTAAAAAATGATTTTGTTTAATAATTATCTGTCAGTTATACACTTAAGGACATGAATTAAATACGACAAAATTTTATAATTTTGAAAAATCTGGGCGTTAAAAGTGTAGAAGTTTTATTGTAAAATAATTGTTTGCCCTCATAATTTAAATTGAATTGATTAAAAAACCGTTATGGACAATGCATTTTATTATATTGAAAATAAATTGTGCAGCAGTGTCTTTTACAAACAAAAATATATTGACAGACACTAGAATATTCCCATATTATAAAAGTAGCAAGGCATTGAAATAAATTGTATGACTATAAAGTTTTAATATGATTCATTTATAAAGCATTTTAAAATAATTTTTAACATATTCTTCTGTTCAGAATAAAGTAATATGAAATATTTTATTCATTAATTTATTATAATAACTATAATAAATGAATGGTTCTAATATTTCCTTACAAAATAATTCTTTTCAAAAATCAAGTTATAAGCAAAATAAAAGGAAGAATTTTACGAAGTATGCATGAATTCGTTTAGAATATGTCATCTGCACTATAGAAGAATTCCTTAATTCAAATTTTTACAGCGTTGAATTGATTAATAAGGAGCATATCCTAGTATAAGGACACGTTAGAAATAATTTTTAAAAGTCTTAAAATTCGTTTTTTTTTTTGGAGAATTTGTATTCATACCAAAGTACTGATAAAATTAACTATTCCTAAAATTAATTTATTAAGAACCATCTCAAATAAATTGAAAAATACTACTAGTAACCATCAGTTAAGAATGCTTTATACAGAATATAATCTAATAAAAAAGTAATACATTAGCAAATTATAGCACTAGAATAATTTAAGATGAGTTTGTATGTTTGGTAAACTAATTTCAATTTAGAAGCCAATTTTATTCAAAATCTACCTTTAGTATAAAGAGAGAAACATATAAGAACGAACATTTTTAGAATGAAGTCGAAAAATGAAATATTCATTAAGTTGACTTATTCTTCGTAATATTTAAATGAATTTAAAGGTTTTGTAACAGAGTTGTTCGTGACTTATCTATGCTTTATCACATTCTTAATTTTTAATATAAGATGGATAATAAAGACAGCATTACAATAATTTAATTTTTCGCCGTTATATTAATTTTTAGTTCCCCACTTATTTTAAAAGTGGGGAACTAGAAATGCATGTTTTAATGCAGAAATAAAAATAAAGAAATTCAAATAAAAATAAATGAAGAAATACAGATAAAGAAATGCAAATAAAAATAAATGCAGAAATACAAATAAGGAAATGCAAATAAAAATAAATGAAGAAATACAAATAAGGAAATGCAAATAAAAATAAATGAAGAAATACAAATAAGGAAATGCAAATAAAAATAAATGAAGAAATACAAATAAGGAAATGAAAATAAAATAAATGAAAAAATACAAATAAAGAAATACAAATAAGGAAATGCAAATAAAAAATAAATGAAGAAATACAAATAAGGAAATGCAAATAAAAATAAATGAAGAAATACAAATAAGGAAATGCAAATAAAAATAAATGCAGAAATACAAATAAAAATGCAAATAAAAATAAATGAAAAATACAAATAAGGAAATGCAAATAAAAATAAATGAAGAAATACAAATAAGGAAATGCAAATAAAAATAAATGAAGAAATACAAAATAAAAAATTAATGGAAATGCAAATAAAAATAAATGAAATGAAATACAAATAAAATGCAAATAAAAAATAAATGAAAAATACAAATACAAATAAGGAAATGCAAATAAAAAAATAATGAAGAAATACAAATAAGAAATGCAAATAAAAAAATAAATGAAGAAATACAAATAAGGAAATGCAAATAAAAACAAATAAATGAAGAAATACAAATAAGGAAATGCAAATAAAAATAAATGAAGAAATACAAATAAGGAAATGCAAATAAAAAAAAATGAAGAAATACAAATAAGGAAATGCAAATAAAAAAAAAAATAAATGAAGAAATACAAAATAAGAAGAAATAAAAATAAATGAAGAAATCCAAATAAGGAAATGCAAATAAAAATAAATGAAGAAATACAAATAAGGAAATGCAAATAAAAATAAATGAAGAAATACAAATAAGGAAATGCAAATAAAAATTAATGAAGAAATACAAATAAGGAAATGCAAATAAAAATTAATGAAGAAATACAAATAATGAAATAATAAATATAAATGAAGAAATACAAATAAATATAAATGAAGAAATACAAATAAAGAAATAAAAGTAATATTTAGAAATAAATAAAGAGTTAAAAAAAGATTGTTTTCCCTTGCTTTGCTTTTTAAATCAAGCCACATATAATAAATGTTTAGCCAAATGTGCATACGTGACATTAAATTGCAATATCACAACTATCAGCATTCAATTTGGAGAGTGCATTGCTATCTTAATATTTCACGAAAAAAAATTACGATCAATTTTTTAAATATTTGAAATCTTTAATAGTGATTAAAGACTTTAAAGAATTAAATTGTAATATCGTGTGACTTATTTAATTTATAATTTATTAATTCCCGTTATTAAAAACAGATACAGCATATATATTTGCAAAATAAATAAAGTGATTTCATAATGGACTATTAGTAAAGAAATATGATTTGTAAGTGCTGGCATGTAAAGAATATAGAAATAATAGTTAAGTGAGAAAACCATGTACATTTAAACGAAAGAAACATCTTAATGATTAAGCCTTTTACAATAGATGCTTGAAAGAGCTTCAATCAACAATATTTCTATATTCACCAAGGGAATGGCGTATATAAGCAAAATGTCCGGCATACAGGTATATTTCAAATAGCAGATTTTCTTAGATCTTACTCTTAATGTGCCCACCAAATAGGATATCCAAGCATGTCAAACCTGGTGATTGTAACTGCCTAGGAACGAATGCACCACCATCTGATCCAATGTGGACCGTAATTAAGTAGAGGAAATTTTTGACAGTTTATGTTAAAGGGAATTAGGTTTTCAATGTGTTCTTACCACATTTGAGTGCATATATACGGCTGAAAGATGTTCCAGGATATCCGGTGAAATATGTTGTAAGCATACCCTAGAAATGTGCATGACGTTTGAAAGTTTGCTAATCTACTTCAATCAAATCTCTTCTGATGTGAATATTACAAAGCTGTCAATGTCATTCTTACAAGCCCCTATTATATAAAATGTTACAATTAAAATCTTTGTTTCTTTTTTCTTTACCTATCTTTCTCACTTATATGTTGTTCATAACTTCCTGGTGTGTGCTATTTCCAAGCGTATGATGGATTGCCTAGTAAGAAATATTTTGCTTCTATTTTTATTAATCAATTTTAGTTACATTAAAATAGTATGAATACCGTTAGTTTCTAAATTAAAGATTTTTATATAAAAATAATTAATTAAAGATTTTTATATAAAAATAATTAATTAAAGCCTTTTTTCAAATTATGTACTTACTTGCGAAATACTATAAAAATGAATCACGTGTGTTATTATATTGAGTAATAACATAAATTCCTAAGTATTGTAATATTTTATTATACAGAACACTTTTCTAAAAAATGATTCAAAAAATACCTCATAATAAAATCATATAAGCTCATATTTAGGAAAATTGAAAATAATTGGTATATCTTGAATATAGGAAACCTTTATTTATTTAATTTATAGTTAAAAGGTCATTCAAAGGTATTTATTATTTTTGTAGAAACGTTTTTGTAACTTATTCTATTTCACTAATTTATTTTGTTATTACTTGTACCAAATAAAATGAATTAAATTGTTTTCAGCTTTTCGTTGCAAAAGAATCGTTGCTGAATGGTTTTAAAAAGAATTCCCACCAAAAATGTTCGATTTCTAATGAAAACATTTTGCATCTTTTTAGTTAACAGATAATGTGAGCAACTAACATACAGCACCGTTAAGATTCAAATCTTCTGATGACGTCCATCACAGTTATAATTTTCACAAATGGGGATACATATTAGGGATTGTGACAACGTGTTTAATTCTTTCGCATTGACAGTAAAATTACTTGAGACACGGGGTATTTCTTTCAGAAATACACCCAAAACTCATGGCAGTTGCTCTAAAATGATTATTTTAATCCTCTCTTCATCTGTCATCAATTTGTAACATGCATGACTAGAACACGAGATCCCTTAGAACAACAGCAAATTAATAAATAATGAAACGAATAAAAGATTGAAACGAATTTATTAATTATATTAAATGAAACTGCAATTGTCTTTACTGATACTTCTAAATATTCACCTCAAACAATTTTTGCACAGTTGTGTTTATAATAAAGAAATCTTATATTTTAAAAGATAGCAAAAATCCGATTTTCTCATCAGTTTCCCATACTAACAAACCAAGATAAAAAGTCTTTTTCACTAGCAGCTCTGTAGCTAGGTAACAACAGCAAGAAAAGATTACCGACCCCGAAACATATAGGTTTTCCAAAAAGGAAGTCACAAAAGAAGCTTAATGAATTTTCAAAAGATCAAAGGGCTGTTTGGGAAGAAAGGAGGCAACAATTTCTCGCCAGTGAAAGTGTGTTTTATAATCTTATCAAATGCTGGCTTCAAAGGTACTGTCAAAGAATATTCGGCAGAAGAGGCATTAAAGAATTTAGAAAAACACTAAAAATTATTAATGTGAAATATAATGAAATTTTGGAGAAGTGCTCTAAGTTTAAAAGTTCTACTATGGAGCCTTTTCCGTTAAATTAACTTTCATTTGTCTCAAGTAAATTTGATTTAATTTCTAGTAAAGTATGCATTCTTTGGATAGTTAGTAAATTCATTCTAGTTTTCTATCAATATATATATATATGATTAAGAAGAATATTACACAAATATAAATATAGTTTGCTTGTAGAATTATTCCTAACTCAAATAGAAAGTTAAGGATAAATTAAAAGATTCCATAATCTTAAAAGTTGCATTTTAGTAAATGAGAATAAATTATTTAAAAGAAAAAGTATTTTGCTGCAAAATGTGCTAAATCTCAAACTAATACTTTCTAGATTAGGCCAAAATGTTAAAAATTCAAAATATTGTAATTTATTTCATGCCAAAACAATTTCCTAACTCAAATAATAAGTTAAGAATAAATTAAGATTTCCATAATCTTGAAAAGTTGCATTTTGAGAAATGAAATGAAATTATTTAGAGGAGAAAGTATTTTTTGACAAAATGTGTTAAATCTTAAAGAAATGCTTCTAAATTAGACCAAAATATTATCAATTTAAAATATTGTAATTTATTTCATGACAAATTTAAATTGCATTAAGTAAAATTTTAGTGAGATTATTCATATCTTTCACAGCTTTGAATTTGGTTAAAATTAGAATAGTTGCAAAATTACTTTTTAGCGATAATTATATATTTCAATAATAAAAAGTTGTAATAATATAAAAATTTAATTTTAAGAACATTCGACTTTTCATTTCTATGCGACTAAAATAATTTTCTATTGTTTTAATAATTGATTATAATAATGATATAGGTTAAACTGATGAATACACTATTAATATTTCTTTTAAATAATTTTTAGGAATTTTTTTAAATTTTCAATGGCAAGGAAATACAAAAATGGGGAAAATACAGAATAACAAGAAAATATACACAAATGAGTTCAACAAAGTTGACCGAAGTTGCCTTAAGAGTTCTTTAGTTTGCCAGTATCTAATTGTTTTGGATTCGCTGTGAAGTACCCAGCAACTATGAAGATGAGTTCTTTTCATTAGTTCTGCCAAATCACAAAGAGGGAGTTTGGTTGGTCGAAAATCCCAATGCGATGTAAATGTTCTTAAATCAGTTCTTTTTAGTTGAAATCTGTCACCTTCATTCCATTGCAATACACGCAGGCCAACCAGACGATCACGCCGAAAATTGTGGACCATTTAGCTATAAAGTACGTTGCCGAGGGTCCACCACGAGGAGGTAGTTCTACACCGCACCCTATTTTTATGAAATTAAAATTTAAAACAAGTCGATTTACTGAACTTTATTTTCCCAATGTGACGTAAATGTTCATTAGACCAGTTCTTTTTGATTGAGATAAGTCACATGCAATCCATTGCATTACCCGCAGGCCAACCTGAAGATCACGCCGAAAATTGTAGACCATTTAGCTATAAAGAACGTTGGCCAGGGTGCCCCACTACGAGATAGGTCTACATTGCACCCCATTTTTATGAAATTAAAATTTATAACAATTCAATTTATTGTAAAACAACATAAAAATTGAAGTGGAAAAAATAATGATATCAATTATTATACATTTTTCTAGCTTGCCAGCATCTCTCTGTTCTAGTTCCCTAGCTTTCCAGTATCTCACTAGTACGAGTTCGAGTTCTCTAGCTTGCCAGTATCTCGCTAGTTCGAGTTCGAATTCCCTAGCTTGCCAGTATCTCACTAGTACGAATTCGAGTTCGAGTTCCCTAGTTCTCTAGCTTGCCAGTATCTCGCTAGTTCGAGTTCGAATTCCCTAGCTTGCCAGTATCTCACTAGTACGAGTTCGAGTTCTCTAGCTTGCCAGTATCTCGCTAGTTCGAGTTCGAATTTCCTAGCTTGCCAGTATCTCACTAGTACGAGTTCGAGTTCTCTAGCTGGCCAGTATCTCGCTAGTTCAAGTTCGAATTCCCTAGCTTGTCAGTATCTCACTAGTACGAGTTCGAGTTCTATAGCTTACTAGTATCTCGCTGTCCCGGCTTCGCCATGAAGTGCCAAGCCACAATGGAGACGAGTTCTTTTCATTAGTTCTGCCAAATCACAAAGAGTGAGTTTGGTTGGTCGAAAATCCCAATACGATGTAGATGTTCGTTAGATCATTTCTTTTTGTTTGAGATCAGGCACCTGCATTCTGTTGCAATACACGCAAGACACCGGGCTATCATGTCGAAAACTATAGACCACTTAGCTATAAAGAACGTTGCCCAGGATACACCACTAGGAGGTAGGTCTACATTGCACCCCATTTTTATGAAATTAAAATTTATAACAATTTGATTTACTGTTGTAACAAAAAATCCATAAAAATTGAAGTGGGTGAAAAAAAAAATGAAGTTGAACGTAAAAATTGAAGTGGGTAAAATAATGATATCAATTACTACACATTTTTACAGCAACCAACAATTCATTCATATGTATTTAAAAAATCTCTTTATTAATAAGAATAAGTAATACAGTTTTCTCATAACATCTCACTTCTTACGAGTCATGAGAAAAACATTTTTTAACCGCCAATTCCGCCAAAAAATGCTTCCTGAGAGAAAAACATAAAGTTCCAAAACGGAAGTCACAAAAGAAACTTAATGATTTTTCAAAGAGGATCAAAGAGCTGTTTGAGGAAAAGAGCGCTGCAATTTTCCGTCGACTGAAAGTGTTTTATAATCTTATCAAACGCCGTCTACGTCACAGAATAATCGCCAGTAAAATCCTTAATGAGCCCTTGAAAGTCCTACAAAAATGTTGAAGTGAAATATAATTAAATTTAAGATCTCAAAACTATGGCAGTGTGACCATTTTCCATTTACACTACTTTCATTAGCGAGTAAATTTACTTTAATTTTTAATCGTGCGCGTTTAGGAGAAAAATGCAATAGAAGTTTTCTTAAAGATATACCGGATTAAGAATAATATGCTATTATAAGTTCCTTTTGGTAGTTTAAATATTCTTTAAACTTAATTTTCCTTAAAATTAAATAGAAATTAGGTAGGATATTGTTTGAATATGGTATTAAATTTTTAAAACGGGACAAAAATTTTGAAACACCGAGCTCTTTTTAACATAAAGCCTTACATCTCAAGATAATCCGTTTAGTTTAAACCGAAAAGTTTTAAATTGTGTTTACCTTCCTTTTGAACAAAATTTAAGCGAAATTCAAATTACGAATATAAATATTATCTTGCATGAAAATGAGATTGCTTTCCGTTGATGAGTGAGAAAAAAATAACTGTTTTACTGTTAATAAACAAACTCGATAGAGTTTCTGTCAGAGTGTCTCGGGTCAATAGTTTGAATGGGCGGTTGGAGTTTTCCAGATTTTCCGAATAAAAATAGCTAGAATACAATAAAAATATCGAATGCAATACAATTATAATAAAATATCGAATACAATACAAATATAATAATAATATATCGAATACAATATAAATATAATAAAATATCGAATACAATATAAATATAATAAAATATCGAATACAATGCAAACAGCTTAGAAGTAATGAATTGTTGAACCACTATAAAACATGGTTTAACGGTTTGTATAAAGCCGACATGTAAATGATTAAAATGTTTCTATATTAGTGCATATATATCTGCGCATGTATTTGATGTGTATACACACACATGTATTAGACGCGTATTCATGCATCCACACTCATATGTGTTTGAGCATATGCAGTATGTATAACGCCTGTGTGTTAGTGTATGCATGTATATATTACACATGCATCTTTAATTGTATAAGGCTGCTTGACAGGCTTGTATATCTGACAGAATACTTGTATGTGCTCATATACATATATAGGGTTGTGGTAACTAGAAGGTAATTTAAAAATAAAAGAATAAATGGTATGTTCCTTTTCTAGCCATTTTTAATTACGCACTATAATTTACAACTATATTTATCCGTTATCGTCGACAACCAACCTTGACCTCAGTGGGTCATGTACCCTTCTTCTGGGGTCAAAGTTCAGAGTTCCTTACTCGCCCACATGGGGGAAATCTCTCCGTCGAAACATACCGTTCAGTGACGCCACCTTCTAATTCGATTAACAGACAAACATATCCTGCATATACGTATTCACTAAAAGTTTTGAAAAATGAAGGCAATTTTGAAGACTGTATAAATATCGAAAAAACAAGTAATATAAAATAAAATTTTAAAGTCAATTCCTACTTTTTTTTCACTATGTTGCCGACAGTCCTTTATAAATAATTTTCATTCAATTTTTTAAGTTTATCTGGCGCCATCTATTGGTAGATATACGCAACTTAAATCTAAAAAAAATAATAAAATTACTTAATTAAATTTAACTACTGCTTTGATATTTGAAAACGCTGTATTAACCTCAAGCGTCATCCACTACAAGTTAAAAAAATGCATTTGAACTTGGTTGAAGGAATAAAAAGTATTTCATTAACGATTGAAAATTTGAACAAGATATACACTGAAGTGACAAAAGTCATGGGATAGCAATATGCAAATTTTCAAATGGCAGTAGCATCGCGTAGAACAGGTATAAATGCGCAGTGCTTTTGCAGAGCTTTCATTTCTGTTCAAGTTATTCATGTGAAGAGGTTTTGACGTGATGATGACCGCACGACGGGAATTAACAGACTTTGATTGCGAAATGTTAGTTGGAGCTAGACGCAGGGATCCTGCCATTTCGGAAATCGTTAGGGAATTCAACATTCCCAGACCCACTGTGTCAAGAGTATGCCGAGAGTATGAAATTTCAGGCATAACATCCCACCATGGACAGCGCAGTGGTCGACCGCCTGCACTTAACGACCGAGACCGGCGACGTCTGTAAAGAGTCGTAAAGTGTAACAGACAAGCAACACTGCGTCAAATAACCGCAGAAATCAATGTGGGACGTACAAGGGACTTGTCTGTTAGAACTGTGCGGAGAAATTTGGCTTTCTTGGGCTATTCCAGCAGAAGACCGACTCGAGTGCCTTTACTGACAGAACGACATCGCTTGCAGCGACTCTCGTGGGCACGTGAGCATATCGGTTGGTCCCTAGATGAATGGGAAACCGTGGCCTGTTCCGATGAGTCACGATTTCAGTTGGTGAGAGCTGATGGTAGGGTTTGAGTGTGGCGCAGACCCCACGAAACCATGGACCCAAACTGTCAGCAAGGCACTGTTCAAGCTGGTGGTGGCTCCGTAATGGTGTGGGCTGTTTTTCATGGCATGGACTTGGTCCTCTGGTGCGACTGGACCGAACATTGACTGGAAATGCTTATGTTCAGCTACTTGGAGATCACTTGCAGCCATTCATGGACTTCATATACCTAAACAACGATGGGATTTTTAAGGATGACAATGCGCCATGTCACCGGGCCACAACTGTTCGCGATTGGTTTGAAAAACAATCTGGACAATTCCAACGAATTATCTGGCCACCTAGATCGCGCGACATGAATCCCATCGAGCATTTATGGGACATCATCGAGAGGTCTGTTCGTGCCCAAAATCCTGCACCATCAACGCTTTCACAATTATGGACGTTTATCGAGACAGCATGGCTCAATATTCCTGCAGAAGACTTCCAACGACTTGTTGAGTCCATGCTACGTCGAGTTGCTGCACTTCGCCGGGCGAAAGGAGGGCCGACACGATATTAAGTGGTATCCCATGACTTTTGTCACTTCAGTGTATATAGAGAGAGTTGAGCTAATAGAAGGAATTGAATGAATAGGTTGAAAATACATAGAATAAACGAAGCATCAAAACAGGAACTAAGCTTGAAAAATTTCAGAAATTTGATAATTTTAATTTAAGATTGAGCAGTTAAGAATTTTATTGACTTATGATTATATTTAGAGAAATTTATCTTTAAATATTTAATTATTCTGAAGACTTTGCTAGTGATCGAAAATAAAGTTGCAAGATCTAGAAACGCAACTTTATATAAATGAAATTGTGAAATTTCCTATGGCAATCAATTAAAAATTTGTGAGTTAGGACTACAATATTAGTATTTTGTGTAATATTTAGAGACATGTCTGATGATAATTAGATTATAAGTGTCTGAATCTTTGAGTGTTGTATGTATTTTAATGAATTTTTAAATAGAGAAATGTCTGATGATTACTAGTTTACAAGTGTTTGAATCTTTGAGTGTTACATGTTGAAGAATTTTTAATTTACAAAATTAATTTCTTAATTGTAAGAGCACAGAAATTTCTGTGATATTAATTGAAAAAATTTTACAAAAGCCTTCAGATTAGAGTAGAAGCATGAATAAATAACAAGAAAGTCATTTATCTAAACTTTGTTAAACATATATTAATATTTATTATTGGCTGCTCAATTCCTTTTCGAAGTAACAAATTAGAATGTAAATCTTTAAATTGGAAGCTTTCCATTCCTTTTCTCATGATTTATCTAAGTGTAAAAGCATAATATTATAATTGTTTTTTTTATCAATTAAAGTTAAATGTACTTTAAGAAAAGGTCAATCAACTTGATTTAGAAACTGCATCCTAAATTTGCATAATTCATATTACACTCAAATTTTTAATCAATAACACTGAATTTTTTTTACTAAATGATTTTCACAAAAAATATGTATCAATAAGATTATAAAATAAATATTTATGATACATAAGGGATTATAATAAATATTTATAAATAAAATAAAAATTACCATGAATTGTAAAAAAATTTATTGCACAAGTAAGTGTATTCAGGTTTTAAAACTAATAAATATGTACTGATTTATTCACTTGGGTCTGATGGCTGAATGACTAGTGCTCTGGCACTCCATGCTACAGGTTTCGGGCTCGAGTTCTTGAAGTGCCATGGATGCCTTTAGTGGTTCGGAATCCCTTTTAAACCGTAGGTCCCTCTCTAATATGACTGTAGGGCTGACAATCCTACCCCGTAAAGAGATAATGCCCCTTGTCTCGAAATCTAGCTGTAGGCAGATGGCCTTGACCCACCATGGAGCTGTTACGCCAATGAAGAAGAATGTCACTACGCCAAATATAGAGTTCTTATCTCTACAGTTGATATTGATAAATAATTATATTTTAATCAGATATAATAAGTATTAATAGTTAGTTTCAAAAATAAAGTTAAATTCAGAAAAGCCAATGCATAATAAGCATAATCATGCCTAACTAAATCCCATGTATTGTATATATATTATCGAATCTTTCATTGGTAGTTTTTTTTATTTTAATTGACAAGCGGAATTGAAAAATAAAATTTACCTATAAATACTCATCAACAAAATCGATTTATTTACTACAGATTTAAATTCTTTAGAATTAGCACATCAATAATTTCTTTAGCAAGAATTTCACTCAATAAAAATTAATATAATAAATTACCATTAATCAACATCTAATTGTTTTGAAATTAAAACTATGTTTAATTTTGTACTACATTCGTAAATATATATAAAATGCCCGTTTATTGTTAAGATATCTAAAATCAAAACCCCCATTTGAAATAGTGAATTGTTGATTTATAAACATTTAAATATTATAAACATGTTATTTTGTATAAGAATATCTGAAAAAAAACATGTAATACCTTTTTTATATAACTTTTAATGTATTTCAAATCAGAATTGAGTATCTTCTTATTATTTAATTATTGTTTATTTTAAATTTAAAAGAGTATTAGTTAAAATGTTAGATCATCATAGTTGATCATCGTTACAGTAAAAATATTAGATCATTATTAGAACAGCTGGATTTTCAAAACAGATTAGTTAGAATTTTACTGCAAATATAAGAAATTTTCTATATAAAAATTTTTTTTTATATAAATATTTAAAATTTAAACCAAAAAGGGAAAATTTACTTGGGAAGAGTAAAATGTATTTATCCCTTCTTCCCTTTTATATTTGTCTCCCTTTCATTATTAATAGTAAAAACTGAAAAATATTCTCATGTAGTTGCCTACAATAAAACTTTGCTTATTGAAAAATATAAATTATATTTTATACGATAAATGTTCTGTATAGAAATTATTTTTATATAAATATTAAAATTTAAACCAAAGGGTAAAAATTTACATTATAAGAAAATTTATTATACTTATTCTTTCTTCTTTTTTTTATTATGTCTTCTTGTCATTATTAATAGTAAAACGTGAATAATATTCACATGTAGATGCCTTCAATAAAACTTTGCTTCTTGAAAGATATAAATTGTAGTTGATATGATAAATAAAGTTTTAGAAATGGCTATATTGAATACTTTATAGTCAAACTTTTGGCCAGGCATTTCTATGATAAATGTTAAGCATGATTTTTTTGATCGGGGAAAAAGCGCTTAGTGATATATTCGGAAACTAGTCTATCTATTGAATGATCTCAGCTGAGGAAAATAAGTACTGTACATAAATCACTTCTTTGGATAAATATGAACCCTAAGTATCGCTTTTCTTACCATAAGAAGCTATACTTTATCATGGCTAGCTGAGATTGCCCTTATAATGATATTGCTGAAACATTTGCCTCAGTTCTCTTTGAATGCATTCTAATGTATAGACATTGATATGATTTGTAGAATGCTACGAAAGTGCAGACAATTCTTGTATATGAATAAGTTTATATTTTCATAAAAATAATGGATTACTTTTATGTCTTAGATTTCTTATATATTGCAATATTAGTTTCTTCTCGTAAATGAGGTTAAATGGTTTCATCAGACCAAAACAGATGGATTGCTGCCATTTCTGAATTAAATTATTATTATAATTTATAACATTCAAACTGAATTATTTATTATTGCAATTTATATATATTTCAAATTTATTATTCATTGTATTTATTTCATTAAAGAAGAACAAATTATATTCTTTAAAAATGCTTAACAACAATGAACAACATTTAAGCAATTATTTATAAAATATTATATGCACAAAATATGTATATTTTAGATACGTAAAGCTAAACTTTTTTTTATAATAAATCATTTATTTACCCCTAATATTAAATAATAAATTTGAAAATATCTATTTTAAATTTGAATTTTATTGTTTTGAAAACATTTATTTATTTTACAAAATGCCAAAATATTTATGGAATTTTGCAAAAGAAGTTTATAATTTTTCTTACTGTAATATTACTTTGTAATAATTTAATATGTAAACTCCAACACCAAAATTTAAATTTCATTATAGTACGTTAGCTTACTTCGTAAATAATATCAAGAACGAATTATGCATTAAACAATTAATTGGAAAAACAACTTTTTTAACAATAAAAAACAATGCAGTGTTTATTAAATGAATATTATCTTTTAATTTCACTCGTTTAAATGGTAGATCACACATTATTTAAAATACAGCTTAAAGTATCAATTTTATTTAAAACTAAACTAATATTTCATGATTATTGTTATTAAAATATCTGTTTGAAGATTGAGTTCATGTAACTAGCATATTGAATAATTACTTTTCCTTTCTATTGCAGATACCACTCCTTTCATTCGTAGAAGGTTCTACGAAATCCAAAGTTGCATCATTTTGAATATGGTAAGATAGTATTTAAGATTTAGACGTATTTTAAGATTTGGAACAATTTGTTTCAAATTTCAAACTCATAGAAACATTAGTTATATCATTGCATTGGTAGATTATATATATATATATATATATTCCGTTGGGTTTCTTTTAAGCATTGATACAAAAATGGCATAAATATTTTCTGCCTACAATTTTCTTATACAAATTATTTAAAGCAAATTATCCTTATTGTTATCCGATTTCAACTAACACAAATGCTAAGATTAAATACTAAAAAAACAAGTAAATTTTTTTCATTATTAATAAAAATTCAATAAAAACATAAAAAAATTGAAACACCTATTGTATTAGGTTTCTATAAATAATTACAAAAAATTATGGTAAAAAATTCATTTCAATATACTTTTAATATTATTTTAGAAATACAGTTTTTCACTAAATTTAAAATGTATATGTTCTGTAAATACATTTGCCAACAAATTCTTATTTCGTCAAAATTAAATACAACTGTATTCTAAATTTAGCTTCTAAATTTAAAAATTAATTAATTAATTTTCGAAATTTAGCTTCTAAATTCTTTTTCTATGGAAGAGAAAATTTACCAATTTTCTGATGAATGTTTTATAATTTTACTCTGAAATAAAAAAAAAAAAAAAGATTTTTAATTAATAAAGATAAAACGTTAAATACAAAGTAAATTTCAAGTTAAAAGTTGAGTTAGTATATTTTTTTAAAACTTATTCATCTTTATCAAAAATCATTTTATTTATTCATTTTTCAGAGAACCCAAATAAATTTTATAGAAAAATATATTGTGTACTATAAAACTATAGGAGTCAAAGCTGTTACTTTTTTCAAAAATCCTAAATAATTTTTATAGGAAACTATATTGTGTACTATAAAACTGTATTGGATTCCTAGCTGCTCCATTTTTCTTTCTTAAAATGATGAATTTATATTACCCATAGAGATTTATATGTATATATTAAAATTTTTCCTGTTCCCAAAGAAAAAAGGAAAACAAAAAATATATTTTTCTGAATTATTTTTAAATAAATATTTATGTGATATGGTACATTCTTCAAAGTATTACAAATTAAATTTTTTTTAAATCGAATATTCAACACTACTTATATACTAATGATTAACGAAATAACTACTCTTGCAATTAGGAATATTTTTAAATTAGGATACTCACTTAGGCTAAGTGAAAAGTATTTGTAAAGACAATAAAGTATAGTAACATAAAAATACGACGCAATCCTTTTACGCATCCCACACAAAGAAGAACAATAGGGCATTGTATTCACTGTATTGTTTCCTGTCGCTTCTCTTGTAATCTTAAAACACCCAAATGGAATTTTACCCAAGAAAATTACAGTCCTAAAATGTGTTCGAATCGAATTACTTTAAGCGAAAAAGACAATTGGACCTTTACTGCAGACTCATCTCCAATCGTCATACTGTGGAACAAAATATAAAAACAAAGTCTTCTCGCCTTTGGACCTTGCAAGAATTTCTTTTGGGGAAGATCATGTTTCCCTAAACAGAAAATCGTCACCGTTCCAAAAAGAAAAGTCGTTTTCACTTGAATACGATTCCCGCCAAATTGGGTTCTTCGCTATATCAGATGTTCTAAAGCTTGTTCGAGAACACCCTTTTTCTACAAGAGATTTTGCTTGAATGGAAAATTGCGATTGGACAACGCTCACGATAAACACCTGCTGGGTTTCGAACTGCATTATGTTGATATAGAATGGTTGGCAGATAAAAAAAAATAAGCATGCCTGCAATTTTGAATCTGGTATTCCAGTTTCTCGGATTCAAGAGTGCAAACTTGAGTGTATGAAAAAGTAAGGAATCTCCCGGTGTTTTTGAAATGAGCTTGTTCAAGACAAGCGTAAGGAGGAATTCCAAGCATTTCACGCAGTTTGGCTTTGAATTCAACATTGGACAATAACGCATTTTTTCAAAAAGGATTTTTATGAAATGTAAAATAGATTGAACTATGATATCCTTTATTGTTAATATTTGTATATTTGAATATTCGGGCTTCGCCTTTTCAAACACGAATTAAGATTCCATGGTTTTAAAATAACTCGGTGTGTGTGTATGTGTGTATGTTACATGATCTAATTTTGTTTCGCTTTTGTTTTTCCATTACCTCCAGTTGACAGACAGAAATTTAACATTTTCTGTCTGTCAACTGGAGGTAATGGAAAAACAAAAGGGAAACAAAATTAGATTATGTAAAAAATTATATTTCAAAAATTTATTTTTAAAGTTCTTGTGAAAATGTGTTTCATTTTTTTAATCAGTTAAAAACAGACAACACACATTCTTAGACATTATTTACATTTTCTTTTATTGTCATGATTAGACATTTGAAATGGTTTTTCATTAAATAATCGCTAATCTTATATGAATATTTTTAAAAAATAATTAGCAATATTGTGATCAATTATATTATTTGTAAAAGGAATCATTAATCATAATTTGTTTTTAAACTTGTTTTTAAATTTTAATTAAAACTTGTAATTAAATATATGAAACATAATACCTAGCATCATATATGAATATTCAAAAAATACTAACTATTACTTTTCTTTCTTAAAATAGTGAATTCATATCATTAAGCATACAAATGTATATGCACAAAATAAAATTTTTCCTTTTCCATAAATAAAAAAGAAACGCTAAAAATTATTTTTCTACGTTATTTTTTAATATATATCTATATGTTACGGTACATTCTCCAAAATATTGCAAATTCGATATTTCTTTTAAATCACATATTCAACGCTACTTCTATCCTATTGATTAACGAAATAACTATTCTTGCAATTAGAAATATTTTTAAATTAGTATAATCTCACTTAGATTAAGTGAAAAACATTTGTAAAGACAATAAAGTTTAGTAACGTAAAAATACGACGCAATCCTTTTACGCATCTCATACAAAGAAGAACAATGGGACATTGTATTCACTGTATTGTTTCCTGTCGCTTCTCTTGTGATCTTAAAACACCCAAATGGAATTTTACCCAAGAAAATTACAGTCCTAAAATGTGTTCGAATCGAATTACTTTAAGCGAAAAAAAATATTGGACCTTTACTGCAGACGCGTCTCCAATCGTCATACAGTGGAACAAAACATAAAAACAATGTCTTCTTGCCTTTGGGCCTGCAAGGATTCTTTTTGGTGAAGATCATGTTTTCCTAAACACAAAATCGTCATCGTTCCAAAAAGAAAAGTCGTTTTCACTCGAATACGATTCCCGCCGAATTGGGTTCTTCGCTATATCAGATGTTCTAAAGCGTGTTCCAAAACGCCCTTTTTCTACCAGAGATTTTGCTTGAATGGGAAATTGCGTTTGGACAACGCTCACGACAAACACCTGCTGGGTTTCGAACTGCATTATAATGATATAGAATGGTTAGGCAGATAGAAAAAAATAAGAATATCTGCTATTTTGAATTCGGTATTCCAGTTTCTCGGTTCAAGGGTGCAAACTTGAGAGGTATGAAAAATAAGGGAAGCTCCCGGAGTTTTTGAAATGAGCTTGTTCAAGACAAGCGTAAGGAGGAATTGCAAACATTTCAGACAGTTTGGCTTTGAATTCCACATTGGCATTTGCACTATAACGCATTTTTCAGAAAGGATTTTTATGAAATGTAAAATAGATTGAACTGTGATGTCTCTCATGTTAAATATTTGTATATTTGAATAATCGGGCTTCGTCTGTTCAAATATGGTGTTAGATTCGATGGAATCAAATGAACTCAGCGTGTATTTTATTTTTTATGCATTTAATTATTATTAATTTTATTTGTGCAGTGTATTTTAAGGTGAAATTTATGTCAATCAACTAGATGAAATAGAAAAGCAAAACAAAAGCGAACTTAAGCCGTGTAAAAAAAATATTTCATACATTTCAAATGTATTGAAATTTATTTCAGAAATTTACTTTTATAGCTCTTGTTAAAAATAGATTAAATTTTTTCAACCAGTTAAAAACAGACAACTAATATTCTTTGAAATTACTAATATTTTTTTATTGCCATGATTATACATTTGAAATAGCTGTAATATAATTAACTGTAATTTTTTTGTGAATTGTTCCTGTTCCATAAATAAAAAAGCAACACTAAAATTACTTTTCTGTTTTATATTTTAATATAGATTTATATGATATCGTACATTCTTCAAAATATGAATTCGATATTCTTTTAAATCGAATATTTAAAGCTACTTTTATCCTATTGATTAACGAAATAACTATTCCGGTAATTTGAAATATTTTTAAATTAGGATAAATTCACTTACGCTAACTGAAAAGTATTTGTAAAGACAATAAAGTTTCGTAATGTAAAAATACGACGCAATCCTTTTACGCATCCCACACAAAGAATAACAATGGGGACATTGTATTCACTGCATTGTTTCCTGTCGCTTCTCTTGTAATCTTAAAACACCCAAATGGAATTTTACCCAAGAAAATTACAGTCCTAAAATGGGTTCGAATCGAATTACTTTAAGCGAAAAAGACAGTTGGACCTTTACTGCAGACGCGTCTCCAATCGTCATACTGTGGAACAAAACATAAAAACAATGTCTTCTTGCCTTTGGGCCTTACAAGAATTCTTTTTGGTGAAGATCATGTTTTCCTAAACGCAAAATCGTCACCGTTCCAAAAAGAAAAGTCGTTTTCACTCGAATACGATTCCCGCCGAATTGGGTTCGCTATATCAGATGCTGTAAAGCGTGTTCCAAAACGCCCTTTTTCTACCAGAGATTTTGCTTGAATGGAAATTGCGATTGAACAACTCGCACAGCGAACAGCTGCTGAGTTTCGAACTGCATTATGTTGATATAGAATGGATGGCAGATAAAAAAATAAGCATGTCTGTTATTTTGAATCCGGTATTCCATTTGCTCGGTTCAAAGGTGCAAACTTGAGAGGTATGAAAAAGAGGGAAGCTCCCGGTGTTTTGGAAATGAGCTTGTTCAAGACAAGCATAAGGAGGAATTCCAAACATTTCAAACAGTTTGGCTTTGAATTCCGCATTGGCATTTGCACTATAATGCGTTTTTTCAAAAAGAATTTTTATGAAATGTGAAATAGATTTTAATTGTGATGTCTCTTATGTTAAATATTTGTGCATTTGAATATACGGGCTTCGTCTGTTCAAAAACAATGTATGATTCGATGGAATCAAATAAAATTGGTGTGTGTATATTATAATGGGAAATTTCTGTCAGTCTACTGGCTGAAATGGAAAAGCAAAAAATAAATAAAATTAAGTCATACAAGCAAAAGAATATTACTTATATTTCAAATTCTTTAAAATTTATTTCAAAAATTTACTTTTCAGTTCATAAAAATAATATTACAGTTCTCAATCATACATTTTGTATATAGTATTAATACATTATTAAATGAAATATTATTCATGAGAAATTAAAAATATAAATATTTTGGATTACTTGTATATAAATATCTTTATACGGAACATTTTGAAAATTAATTTTTATTTAACTATTTCAGTCCGGTGATGTAATGCAATTTTTAAAACAACAAATTCTAACAATTTATTAATAAAAATTAAAATAATGTATGTTATTCTTCCAGAAAATATAAATATCTTAAATAAAAGGAGGGATACTTTATATTTAATATACTGTTTTAGTGCAGAGATAATACTTTGACTGTTGAATATTTTTTTATTGTATTGAACCAAGTATTTAAATACATTTTCACGTATTCTTAAAACTAAAAATTTGCTTAAAAAAACTATATATTAATTATTTAAGCAAATTATTTAAAATTTGTACTTTATATGATCAATTACTTTATCTTACGACGTCATTTAATATATTCTTATTCCTTAAACAATAAATTTTTCAGAATTCAGTTCTTGTTTAATATTATCATGACTATCATTTGACCTGCGAGTGTAAGCAGAATGCACTAAATCTTTCCTGTTAGTCAGCTGTAAAATTGTTATGCCCAACTTAAACACGCACTTTTAAAGAATCTTAACTAAGTAATTAAATCCATTAATGAGTCTAGCTTTATTCTCTTAAATGTTCTACAGTAGACTTACACAATTTCGGTTTCAAAGTGCTTATACTTGTAGTTTAACGTGGTAAACCCAATATAAAAGCAATTAAACAGTTACAATTTTTTTTTAAAAGTAACGAGGAAACCTTGAATAAGTGTATTTTCATGTAGTTGATTTATTCAGTGAAGTTTGCAATGTCTGGGATATTCTAAACAAACTATCAAGCACTTTTATAATTCATTTTTGTTACGTAACATATATAAACACGAACTTGGTATAGGTTTAACATGTATGTTAAATGATAATAAATATGACATATTACAATTCACATAATTATACACATCTGAATTTGACAGAAAACTTTCATTCCATGATTTTAAAATCATTATAATTTATGAAGATTTAAATATTAATTAATGGGAATAATGATATATATGGTGTTGGATATTTACATTTTGAAACCATGGAATCCTAGTGGAATTTAAAAGAAATCATTATCAGAAAAAGTTACAGTTTTGTCCGACTTGTGGTTCAGGCGGCTTTGTTGTAGACACTGTTTCAAAAAACGAATATACTCGAAGGCATTTGTGATGTATAGTATTTTGCCTCTTTAGTGGAACTACAAGACTACGTGTGAGATTTCCAGGTATTCTCCCATACGATACGTAAATGCGGGGTATTTCTCCCTAAAAAAGTCCTTCCGGAAGGCACTGCCCTCCTTCTTCAGTGACACGGAGCCAAGTCAGACTTCTACCTACGGGTGCTCCGTCACAACAGAAGCTGCCCTCCCTTTCCCTCCTTTCATAAGACCACACGGGTTCTGGAACTTGATATACTTATTACAGTAACTTAACTTATCTACATATATTGGTTTAACATATAAATTAATTGATATGTAATTCCATTTTCCCCTTTCCCTCCTTTCATGAGACTACACGGGTTCTTGGACTTGATCTAGATGTTGCTATTTACCAAGCAGGATAAGAAAAGAAGTTTCAATTTTCTTGTAAGATCAAACGTGAAAAAAAGAATATCATAAAAAATATCCAACTTTTATAGAATTAATATATAATTTCGTATTAGCAAAAAGATTAAATTTGAGGACATGTTGTCTTTAAGTGTCATCAATTTTTCATGGGGTCATACACCACTTGAAAGGTAGATATGTAGCTGATTCAGCGTTAACGAAGATTCTTCAGAAAGGGAATATGCACTTTCGTGTTCCACTATAAATAGTTTAGACTTGTTCCACCATGTATTATTCCACTGTTCCACTTTAAGATGTATATAATCTGGAAATGAATCCTAAAATTATACATATTTTTTCCTATCTTTCGAATAATGCCTGGATATTTGTTAGTGGGTCGGAACCCACGTTGAACTGTAGGTCCATGTCTAATTATCCCAAGGTGTGCAGAAAATGACCGAAGAGTAGCAAACCAAGCCAAATCTATCTCTCGAATACATAATAAAGACTTTCAAACCTAACGGTTTATTCGTTCAGGTATCTACTTACAGATTTATCGTATCGGGTATCGATCTATCTTTGTTCATTGGTTTCGAATAAATATTTCTTAGTTCAGAAGTCAAAAGTTCTATTCATCAGGCGACTTACTATTAAAATTTATTAATTAATAAATAAAAATAAAAATATATATATATATATATATAAATATATACAGCCCACTAAACAATTAAAAAATTATGAAACACTGCAAATATTTAAATAGCACTTTTGTAAACTACGTTTAATATATTGCTCTTTGAATTGTAATAGTGCAACCTAATTAATATTTGTTTGAGGATAATTCATTCATTAATAAAATATGTTCAATTCAAACAGCCATCAGAAGTCTTCTGAATGCTACAGTAAAAATTCCTAACTTTGTAGTTAACTAAATTATAAATAATTCATTTATCTATTACAAATGAAATAATATATGAGCAGTCACGTCAAATTATGATAAATTAATTTGAATTCAATGCTAATTATTTTTGTGTGATTGTTATATTTCGCATACCACAAAGTGAAATATGAAAGTGCTTTGCCAAACTAGACCATTTTAAATTCATTATTTAATATAATTGCATAATTATTTCAATTATTTTTGCTGTGTTTAAAAAAGGCTTTGTTCACTTACCTATTATTATGAATACTTATTCAAAAATAATTAAATATTGAAAACTGAATGAAAAAGGAGGATTATAGCTAGTACAGAGAAAAATAATTCTTATCAATTTAATTAAGCATGTTTTTTAAAACATGAATAAAGACATAAAAATTTATATTACATAATAAAATGTGCATAAGACATGACGCAGTTTATCTTTAAAATGTCAAAAACAGAAAGAAATGAAAGTTAAATTTATGGGGGTTTAGAGTTTATCAGATAATTTATAGCAGACGTGCCTTCGGGGCAAACTGAAAGATATTTCAAAAAATTATATTAAAATTTTATTAACTTAATCTTATTAAAATATTATTAACTACCAAGAATAACATTCTTCATTTCTAGACATGTTTTTCTCGTATGTCTGCTTAATAATATTTTTCAGAAATATATTTTAAAATAATACCAGACCTTTAAATTCCATCGTACAGGGTCTAAAATACTAAATCTCATAATACATAATTAAATTTACTTTTCTAAAAATTTGATATAGCTTTAATTTGAATATCCGAACTATTATTAGCTGCGGATTGTTATTTCATGTTTTCCTCTCTCATCAAAATCAGAAAAAATAATTAGAATTATTTTAATGATTTTTTAAAAGGAAAAACAACATATGGTGGTATTCGGACTGCAGCCTGTGCAAGTTTGCCTTAAATAATTTAGAGCCAATATATAACCAGAATTAGTAATAGTGAATAATAATATATGAATATTGAGTAATTACTTGACATTTTTTTTTCTTCTAATGCAGATGGCAAACACTTAGTCTTGGATGCTTTAAGGCAAGCTCTGCACAAACATTACTCACTTTGCATTACCCAGGGTGCGCGTGTAACTTAAAGATAAGCCACGGACGCGGAGTAACAATGCCCCCGCAACTCTCTACGATCATATTCGACCGAGACCTACTGTTTAAAGTGGATTCCGAACCACTACACACATCCATGGCACCACCGTGACTCGAACCCGAAACCTGTGGTGGCGAGCGCCAGAGCGCTAGCTACTCGGCCATTCAGACCCAATTACTTGACATAAAATTTATATATTGATAGTATTACAATAAAATAAAATTAATTTGAACTATAAACAAATCCTATCATAAACAAAACAAAGTACTACAATTGCATAACAGTAAATTTATTTTGGGTATATATTTTGACAGAAAATAAATTGTGACATGTATTTTTATAGTGACATGTAAATTGCTCTAATAACTGATTTCCAATATAAATATTTAATATTTTTCATAATATACAACTCACTTTTGTAGCTTTGTAAAATATGCCAATTTTTTTGTATATGAAATAATTGTGTTTCTTTTAAATAACTTTGAACAAAAATACGCTTTATGCAAATAAATTGAGATAGCTAAGCTTCAATACACTGAAGGGGTAAAACTTAAGCCACGGTGTAATTTTTTATGTAGAAGCTGTGAAATTATGCAACAGAGCTTAGGGAAAAGAAAAAATAAATCAGTATAGAGATAACAGAGACAAGGCGTTTTGAGGACATGAGGTTACACAAAACCAATTCCATACAATGAAAAGCATTATTAAAGTCCGCAAGTAGACTATGGGAACCATATAGACGACTTTATATATGGGCGAGTGATCAGTAAGTCTGTAGAGAGGTGTAGTGCGTCAAACGTTACCCTAAGAATTCCAAATTGACAGAAGTGTTGCTTCCTCAATTCACAAAGTTTTCAAAAGATCATGTACAGCTATAAAAGAGGATGATGGCTGTCTGTCAAGAAAAGCAATACAAATAGATAGTAGATAAGCTCAGCAGTTGCGTACGCCAACGAGACAAGTGTCGCGTTTTATTGTGGCCAAACTTCATAAAGGTGGCCCATTCTACCACCTCCTGACCTGTGCATTGCTTGCTTCCCATTGGTGACACTTTTTAGGCTAGCAAGAAACACAAGGACTAGAGTCTCATTAATAGAATTTCAGTGTTTCAAATGATCCTCAACGACAATTGATATTGGGAGAGGTAGAACCATGCTCTTATCCTATGTTCATAGGTTCTTATCCCTTTAATGTCAGGAAAATATTTGACATTAAGGTGATCATGGTTTACTCTTCTGGAGAGATATCTAATGCTCGGGCTGATAGTCACTGGAGTTCACGGTTGTCAATTAGTTTTCCTACCCGATGTAGTCGATGACTTGTTTTTCTGTGAATAAAAACGTCAAGTTACATAGGATATCATTAGAATAGATTGACCTAAGTAATTCCCCGATTTAAATCGTGTAGAACCCGTGTGACATGCTTTTTTGAGATGACTTTGGGCGAAGGCTTTGAAACAAAGGCTTGTTAATGAACGAGTAATTTTGTCTAAGATGTATAACGACCTGAAGATGGTGAGATGGTGAAAAACAATCATTTGGTTATTTCCTTTTCAGCAGTCATAACACACATTTTATTGCAATATTTGCATTTAGCAATTTTTACTATTGTAGACACTCAGTAAAATAACACAATCATAATGCCTTCACTTTATCATCAAATATTTACGAATATTCTCAACTTAAAGTTGATTCCTCATTATAATTTGCTCAAGCACATGATTCATATTCTTATAATTATGTTATTTTTTCTTTAATACTATTACAAATAAAATATTTTCTTTAAGCTGTATCAAGAAAAACTCAAAAGGCCTTAAAGAACTCATAATTTAAAACAAATGTAAATATTATTAAAATTAGAATGAAATAGCTTAATCTAGTATAGTAATAATATATTAAGTAATCTATATATTATTATAGCTTAATCTATATACTACTATAACCCCAGAAAAATTTTTCAAAGTCAAAATAAAATATAAGGTTTTTGCAGAGAAAAATACGGTTAAATTTATATTCCAATTTGAATTATTTATATAAGCAAATCATTACATATCAATATTTTTTTAAATAGTATAAAATCCAGTTAAATTATCAATCTGTTCTAAAGAATGGGTACGAATCATTTGCTAATCTTTAAATGACTAATAATATTTGAAACCTAGAAAATCTTCATATTTTATTCAACAGAAAAGTATTCTGTATAACAAATATAAAATGAACAAGCAAACACAAAAACATTTGCTTTTCTTTACTTTCCTCCTTTGAATAGGAATCATTAAAATATCAATAAATTTTGACAACATTGGATATTACAATGCATTATTATAATGCAGTGCAAATTAATATTTAATATTAATATATAAATTAATCATTAAAAATTACCTCAACATTTTTTTATTAAAAAAAGGTTATTCCATAATTCTTTTTTTTAAATTTAAGTCAAAACCATATGACAGTCTTGTTGCCATAACTCTTTTTTTAACATATTTAAAAAATAAACCCTTAATGTGTATTCAATTATAAATAATTTATTTATAAATCATATAATAAAAAATAGTAAAGTCCTTCATCTACATAAACGGCTAATTACCTTATTCATATAATGCAAATCAAGGCAAAGGTCAAAAATAAAATCTTAAAATCTCTTGAGAATTCTTCAGGAACTCAGAATACTCTTTCTTTACAAAGTACTTTTTATTTAGGTAAGATGCTATACATATTTCTCAAGAGGGTAGCTCGAGTTTCAAGATTATATTTAAATAATAAAAATTTTTTACGAAAAGAAAATCTCTTCAGGACTGATGACATACTTTTGCCTTTTATTCAAACATTTGTTTCATTTATGGTAAATATCAAGTGCTTTATTTCCCAATGGAAGTAACCGTTTACGGTTCCAGTTTGAGGAATAAAAATTTGTTCTAAACCCTCTGGCACTAGAATGGAACACTTCACATTTGATGCTCATGATTTTATTTTCTACTAACATTCGAATGTTCTTTTCAACTTTGAAAAAGGATAGAGATGGAAGAATGTATCACGTAACTAGGAATTTAAAGTAATTTTCCATTAATATTAATTAGATTAATTGCTTCTATTTGTATAATGGATTTTAACCCACAATGTATTAAAATACATTAGCAGTCACGAAATATTTAACCAAAAAAAGTGTTTTTAGAAATATTTTAATAATTCTATTAACGTCGTCAAAGATAATTCATTATAATTAATCGTACTGTTTAATATTTTAATGTATATCCCTTAAAGGAAAGAGATAGAAAGTGTAAACGAAGACGAAAAGTAATTATTTATACATTATGTGTTTTTTTTTATATCATAACAGACTCAACTCGAAGTGATCACATAAATTCAATTGCCTAATAAATATTTATACATTAAATTAAATGTAATTAAGCAAGTAAATTTTATTTAAATATTAATATGTCGTTATCAATTCCAATCATGTTAGAAATACTATACAAGAGATTCAAAAATTTATGAGGAGTATAACTATTGTTTTACAAGTCTTATAAATATTTATGATAAATTAAATTAAAAGTTTAATATCTAATAGGATAGATCAAGTCCATAAACTAGTGTGTCCTCATGGAAGAAGGGGACAGCTCTTGTTGTGATGGAGCTCCCTTAGGTAGAAATCTGACTCAGCTGAAGGACTAGGGCAGTGCCTTCAAGGATGTCTACCCGGCATTTCCGTATCGTAAGGGAAAAAACCTGTAAAACTCCCAGGTAGTCGGGTTAACGTGGCAAGATGCTGAACATAACAAATGCCAACAAGTCTGTTCGTCTTTTGAAACAACGTCTACAACATAGACACCTGCGGATTGAACCTCAGCTCTAATGCTCACCAGCGGCACACGCTGTCATTGAGCCTACAGTTGGGCGTTTACATATGTTATTAATCTAGATAATAGCATCAATATTTTTATTTATATATTTATAATAACAAAGTTATAAGTTATATTAGGATGATTGTTATGTTTAGAATGTTTAAAATTTTTTAGCAAACTTTTTATGTGATTTCAATCTAAATAAGAACTAAAACATATATGTCAAATATATGATATAGTGATTTCAAATAGTTTCAAAAAGATATGTAGATAAAAAAATATATACATATATATATATATATATATAGTATAATTTTAAGTATAGTATATAGTATATATATATATATATATACTACTATATACTATACTTAAATGCTAACAGCTTTTAGCATATTTATTAAAAAAGTAATTTGAAAAACTATTATGTGTAATTATAAATAAATAATCTCATTATCTTTCAAATTAAATCTTTTAGATTAAATGAACCAAGTAATGTAATAATACTTATGGCAAAGTAAACAATAAAAAGCTCCACATTTTAAATACCTCATGATATAAAATTATTAAAAAGAAACAAAAATTCAAATTAGTATCAGCTTATAATTACTATTAAATCACCCATTTTCCATTTCAGAAAATTTAAACTGAAATACTTCAGCAATTTATACTTAAGCAATTTAATCTGAAAATAGTTAATACAACTGTTTATTTTATCAAGCTCGTAATGCAGTAGTTTTCGACGTAAAGAACTTGATAGTGAATAATTAATCTAATTACATTCAACTGAAAAATAAATTGCCTTATTTATATATTTTTTTTCCACTTGCGTCATCATCGGGCGATTGCCTACAAAAAATTAGCAACAAAAATTCAAGTTGATTACATCTTCCGAGAAAATGATATTTCAGGCAGCACCTGGAACCGAGAGAGAAAAATTGAATGCGAAAAATTTAATGAGAATGCGAAAAAAATGTGAAGAAAAAGTAAAAGAAAAACGATAGTGAAAAGACGAAGAAGATTATCTTTGGAAGTATATTATATGCAGAGCATATTTTATTTATTTTTTTTTGGTAAATGATTTTCCTCTCAAGGATAATACTGTCAATTTCACAACTTACATTTTATTTTATGCTCTTCCTTCCACTTTATTATATAGAGGTTTTGTTTAAAATGTATCGAAGACAGTTTCGAAGTTATTAAGAATTGTTTTGTTTTTTGGCCTATAATTGATGATGAAACTTTAATACGAAATTAAATAACAATTATTTTCAGTAAATTAGTTTTAGATTGTTCTTGATATCATACTATTGATAAAACTAAATTAAACAAAAATTGTGTGTCACATTGAATCTGCTTTGATTGTAACATTTTTATGTTAATAATGGTTAGTGCCATGTTTCTTGGAAAATACTAAATGAACTACAAAAATTTATTTTAGAATGTCCTTTGTATCATACTATTGATGCAACTTAATTGCGCAACAATTGTGTGTCACATTGAATTTAATTTGATTGTAATTTTGTTATCTAAATGATGGTTAGCGTCCTGCTTCTTGGAAAACTTTGACACGAGCATTAAATTAAGAGATTCGAAAATTTGTGCCGATTAGGACAATCGTTTTGCAAATCATATAAATATTTGTTATAAATTTAATTAAAATAATTAATAACTAAAAGGACATTTTAGCTTGGCTCTTTGAAACTGAAAATTATTTTATATAAATGCATTTTAAGTTTTATTAGCCCGATTAATGGTAAAATATAATTTATTCATTACGAAAATAATGCAATTATATATATATATATATATATATGTTAGATGAGTCAGCATTATTTTACAACTAGCAAATATTTTATCTGATTTAAATCAAGCACTAAACTAATACATATCAAATGTATTATTTTCAAATAATTTCAATAAAAACATATATATAATTAATCACAATATTTTAAACATATATTTAAATGTTTGAAATGAAACAATTCAAAGATTTATAACTCCTTTCTCATGAGCACCTTTTAGTAAAGGTTCTTTAAGCTAAAATATTATTTACAAGCTATACTTAAATATTAACAGTTTTATCATAGTTATAAGAAAGTAATTTTCAGAATTATTATGTATAATTAGTATTAACTCATGTATTTCCATTTAAAATTTTTCCAAAACAATTTCTTCTTTCTTAAAGATTTACTGAAACAAGTAATAAAAATAGTATACTTCTATCATTTTTGTAAAAAGCTTTTTTAAATGAAAAATTTTACTAAAATACCTCATCATAGAAAATATTTAAACACTAACACAAATTCAAATTAGAATTAGCTTGTAATGTTACATCACAATTTTTCGATTTCAAAAAATTTAAAAACCGAATAAATCACCGAATTTAAACTGAAATACTTAAGCAATTTATTCTGAAGATAGTTAATACAACTGTTTGTTTTATCAAGCGCGTAATGCAGTAGTTTCTGACGTAAGAACTCGATAGTGAATAATTACTCTAATTACATTAAATTGAAAAAAAAGATAACCTTATTTATAAATTTTTTTTCCGCTTGCGTCATCATCGGGCGATTGCCAACAAAAAATAAGCAACAAAAATTCAAGTTGATTACATCTTCCGTGAAAATGACATTTCAGGAAGCACCTGGAACCGAGAGAGAAAAATTGAATGCGAAAAAATTTAATGGGAATGCGAAAAAAAAAAAAAAAAAAATGTCAAAGAAAAAAGTAAAAGAAAAACGATAGTGAAAAGACGAAGAAGATTATCTTTGGAAGTAGATTATATGCAGAGCATATTTTATTTATTTTCTTTCTTGGTAAATGATTTTCCTCTCAAGGATAATACTGTCAATTTCACAACTTATATTTTATTTTATGCTCCTCCTTCCACTTTATTGTATAGAGGTTTTGTTTAAAATGTATCCGACGATAGTTTTGAAGTTATTAAGAGATATTTTGGTTTTTGGCCTAGAATTAATGATGAAAATTTAATACGAAATAACAATTATTTTCAGTAACTTAGTTTTTTTATTGTACTTGGTATCTTATTATTGATGCAACTTAATTACACAACATTTGTGTGTCTCTTTTGCATATACTTTGGCTTTAATCTTGATATGTTAATGATAGTTAGTGTCATGTTTAAGGGAAAATGCTGAATGAAATACAAAACTCAATTTTAGATTGTCCTTGGTATCATAATACTGATGCAAGTTAATGACACAACAATGTGTCACATTGAATCTATTTTGCTTCTAATCTTGTTATGATAAAGTTGGGTTAAATTCACGCTATCATAAATATTATTTGAACTAAGAAATGTGAAATAATATATTTCTGGCATTTGTTAAATAAACATTAAAAAAACTCTAAGATAGTTTTTAGTGCCAAAATTATTTTAAATACCATATCACAGAAAATAATTGAAAAGAAATATAAATTCTAATTAGAATTACTGTAATTACTATTAAATCACAATTTTAGAACATTCAAAAACTGAATAAATGACGATATATAAACTGAAATACTTAAGCAATTTATTTCGAAGACATTTAATATAACTGTTTGTTTTACCATGCGCGTAATGCAGTAGTTTCCGACGTAAGAACTTGATAGTGAATAATTACTCTAATTACATTAAACTGAAAAAAAAGATAACCTTATTTATATATTTTTTTTTCCACTTGCATCATCATTGGGCGATTGCCTACAAAAAATAAGCAACAACAAAAAAAAAAATTCTAGTTGATTACATTTTCCTTGAAAATGATATCTCAGGAAGCACCTGGAACCGAGAGAAAAAAATTGAATGCGAAAAAATTTAATGAGAACGCGAAAAAAAAAATAACGTGAAGAAAAAAAGTAAAAGAAAAACGATAGTGAAAAGACGAAGAAGATTATCTTTGGAAGTAGATTATATGCAGAGCATATTTTATTCATTTTCTTTCTTGGTAAATGATTTTCCTCTCAAGGATAATACTTTCAATTTCACAACTTATATTTTATTTTATGCTCCTCCTTCCACTTTATTGTATAGAGGTTTTGTTTAAAATGTATCCGACGATAGGTTTGAAATTATTAAGAGATATTTTGGTTTTTGGCCTAGAATTAATGATGAAAATTTAATATGAAATGAAATTACAATTATTTTTAGTAAATTAGTTTTAGATTGTCCTTGGTATCATAATATTGTTGCTACCTAATTACACAGCACTTGTGTCATATTGAATTTGCTTTGATTGTAAGCTTATTATGTTAATGATGGTTGGTTTCACGTTTCTTGGAAATACCGAGCTAACTACCAAACAATATTAAAAATTATAAATTACAATAAAATGTCAAAATAAATGTTGTGTGCCACATTGTATCTAAATGTAACACTCTAATATTAACAGTTTTTAGCATATTTAATAAGAAAATAATTTCATGAAATATTTTGTATAATTACCATTAAATCACTTTTACTATTGAGAAATTTTCGCATAAAAAGTTCCGCCATTTTAAAGATTAATGGAACCAAGTAATGTAAAGCAATATACTTCTGCTATTTGTTTTTAAATAAATATTAAAAAGTAGTTGGTCTTTTTAAAGGGACAACGTTTTCTAAATATCTCATCATTAAAAATAATTAAAAAGAATTATAAATTCAAATTAGAATTACCTTATAATAAGTGTTACCTCACCAGTTTTAAAATTTTCAAAAATTCAAAAACTAAATAAGTCACCGAAAATATAAATTGAAATACTTAAGCAATTTATTTCGAAGACAGTTAATACAACTGTTTGTTTTATCAAGCGCGTAATGCACTAGTTTCCGACGTAAGAACTTGATAGTGAATAATTACTCTAATTACATTAAACTAAAAAAAAATAAACCTTATTTATGCGTTTTTTTCCCACTTGCGTCATCATTGGGCGATTGCCTGTAAAAAATAAGCAACAAAAATTCAAGTTGATTACATCTTCCGTGAAAATGATATTTCAGGAAGCACCTGGAACCGAGAGAGAAAAATTGAATGCGAAAAAATTTAATGACAATGCGAAAAAAAAAAAAAATGTGAAGAAAAAGTAAAAGAAAAACGATAGTGAAACTACCAAGAAGATTATCTTTGGAAGTATATTATATACAGAGCATATTTTATTTATTTCCTTTTTTGGTAAATGATTTTCCTCTCAAGGATAATACTGTCAATTTCACAACTTATATTTTATTTTATGCTCTTCCTTCCACTTTGTTATATAGAGGTTTTGTTTAAAATGTATCCGAAGACAGTTTTGAAGTTATTAAGAGATGTTTTGTTTTTTGGCCTAGAATTGATGATGAAAGTTTAATACGAAATGAAAGAACAATTATTTTGAGTAAATTAGTTTGAGATTGCCTTTAGTATTTTCATAATATTTATGCAACTTAATTACTCAGCAGCTGTGTATCACATTGAGTCTACTTAATGCTACAGTAACAAGTGTACAAAATAGCAATATTACAAAAAAAGCAACCTGATTTTCTGTCTTGAAAATACATAAAATATAAACGTACCAAAATATGTAGTTAAAATTTTAATCTGAGTGATTTGTTTGATCAATTTTAACATGGAGTAGATAATTACTGACAATTATAAGGGAATTATAGTGGGAATCTCTATTCAAATTTATACTATTAATTAACCCAATTGGTAGCAGAGTCAATTGCGTGACTAGGCAACTCGCAAATCTGATATGCAAGGGGCAAGTAAAGTACAGTGAACCTCAATAAAAAATATCCCAATCACACTTGATCGCAAAATTACCAAATCCGAGTTAAATTCTAATATAAACATAAACAATTCCTTTTTTTGACCATTAAGAATTTTAAAGAATGCCTCATGAGGTTGGCAATTATAGACTAACCAAGTTCCACGGTCTAGGACTATCGGTTTGAAGGATGTCAGAACAACGATCTGCACCTGCGTAAAGTGGTGGATTGATTTAAGAATGAAACAATCAACCAACTTTTAGTCCAAACGCATTAGACATTCGTAAAATCCAAAGGTGATTTTCTAACTTCATATCCGGTAATTTCGATGTTTTCGATTCGTACCGATCAGGAAGACCAACAACATGTTAACGGCAGAAGTGGAAGCAAATACGTGTCTGACAATACAGGAACTATCAAACACTCTTAACCAGATAAATTATGGTTAAGAAATGCTGACATGTTCTTGGTAGATTATCCAAGAACATTTGCCGCAGATTGGTAAAGTAAGCAGTGCAGGCGTTCGGGTCCCGCAAAATCTCTCCAGTTAACAGATCCATCACATGTAACTTATGGTTTCATCTGCAAAATACAGAAGCGTTTTTTGATTTCTTGATCACCGGAGATGAAAAATGGGTCATCTATAATAAACCAAAACGCAAAAGGTAGTGGCTCTCTCCAAATTAATCGCCACTAAGTACAGCTAAGTCAGTTTTACACCCCAAAAAGGCACTTTTGTGTATTTGGTGGAGTTATCAGGGAATCGTTCATTTTGAATTGCTGAAATCTGGACAAAGTGAATGCAGACCTTTACTGTGAACAATTGGATCGAGTAAATCAATCTTTAATTGAAAAGTGCCCAGCGATTGTGGACATAAAGGGTGTTATTCTGCAACACGATAATGCAAGACCGCACTGCGCAAGACGAACACTGAAAAAAATGAATGATTTTGGATGGGTGGTGTTGCCTCACCTGCCATAGTCGCCCGATATTGCGCCATCGGATTTCTATTTATTCCAATCGCTACAACATTTTCTAAGTGGCAACAAATTTTGAAAATTCGGAAGATGTCCAAAATTCAATTTTCAGATATTTTGCACAAAAATCAATTGATTTTAAATGATCTGGCTTTGAAAATTTGCACACTAGTTAGCAGAAGGTTGTTGGTAACGATTGTGATGACATTATTGATTAAAAATAAAAACCTTGGTAAAAATTCATTTATTTTTTAATTTAATATAGGTATACGATATTATGAAACGACGAACGACCTCTTAACATAACAAATACAATATACAAGTGAATGCGACTCTGCTACAGATATATATATATACTTTCTCACTCACATACAATGGCCGGATATAACTCGGATAATAGCGGGTTTCTGATGTCAGCAAAATAAACAATGTTCTTGAATTACTTTGTAAACAACCTCTGCTATGCTCAGTAAAAAGTGCTGAGCAGCTTTGACTTTCACTTTAATTGACATGCATGCCTTTCCAATTAAACTTTAAAGTTCGGAGACGTTGTGGTAAGAATACATGCTATGCTAGACATCTTAAATGCAAAGCTCGTTAGTGAAACCTTCCGTACACAAGTGACATGGTTATCATTCTAGTGGCTTCTAAAAGATATCTGAGATGAGTTGTTCTGTGGCTTCATGTAGTTAAGTGAAAATAGCTGTTATTTGCTGTGTTTGTAGCCGTCTTTGGTGGGGTGTCTTCTGAAAGCTGCTTATATTTTTGTAAATGTATTCTACTTTCTAAAAATTACAGAGTTTTCACATTTAAATATATCACTACTTAGAAATGGCTCTGGCAAGTTATTGTTTTCATTATGTCCCGCACCGAAATTTTTCAGATAAATGATGGTACTCATAAATAAAATTCCACTACACTATAAACGTAAAATGTAGCATTTTTATCATTTACATATCAAGCCTGTATCCACCGCATTGGTATGTAAATGATAAAAATGAAAAAGTTCCAGTAAGGGTTTTTAAATGTTTTCAAAAATATACGTACATAAAAATTTCTGTTTTTTTTTAACTATAACAACTATAGATAATACTAAGATATTTTTACAGATTTTTATAAATCTCTGACAAAAATAAATAACATTTAAAAAAAAAAAGACAATTTCATGAAAAGATTCATTTCTAATATACATTTTTGCTACAATTTGTCATCAAAAATTTAAACTCTTACATAACAAAAAAGATAATAAAGATAATAAATAAAAAAAGTAGTAATTAATTTCTGGCTAGTAGGTATCTCTTTAATATTTGATGCTCATTTATTTAGTCAAATACAGAACACACTGTCCTTATTCATGAAATACTAGACCCACGCGCAGTATATAATGACCCACAAAACTTCTCAATAAATGATATTCTAAAGTAACTGGTAAACTACGACATATCTGGGACACTCCCCTATGGCATTGATTGATTGCTTTTGGAAAGTTTGCCTTTCGTAGTCCTGTCCCTTGACAGTGGTTTATGCAACGACTTTCTGTCGTATAGTTTGACCCTATCATTTCAAAATCATATTTGTCTTTCCCTAAAGCTCCAGCTTGTTAACATGTACACTTTAAATGTCAGTTAAAAGAGACCTATTTGGAAAAAGATCAATGTTAGAAATATATATTCATTTATTTATTACATTCTTGAAGAAACACTTTTTTTATTAGAGAAAGGAAATATTTAATGTGATTTATACTTGCCATTTAGTTGAAATATTATGGTAGATTATTTACATTGTCTATGTTAGATTATTTACATTGCCTATGGCAGATTATTTACATTGCCTATTGTAGATTATTTATATCGCCTATTGTAGATTATTTACATTGTCTATGGTAGATTATTTACATTGGCTTCGGTAGATTATTTACATTTTTATGGTAGATTATTTACATTGTCTATAGTAGATTATTTACATTACCTATGATAGATTATTTACATTGTCTATGGTAGATTATCTACATTACATAGAAATATTTTATTTCTATTATGACATTATGATTAATCTTGTAACAATGAAGAATATATTTTATACTTTTACGAAGAAGAATGTTTTTACGAGAGTTCAAAACTACTGCAGTGTTTCACAGTAAATATAAAATATTGAAATTTTAAAGGACATTTAGATTTTTTTCAGTGTGAGATATAATTATTTGGAACGTATTTCAAGATATGATTACTTTGTTGAATTATGTTTAATTAAAATAATAAAATCAGAGTTATCTGATTTTTAAACATAAAATCATAAAAAATTTATAGTTTATAATTAATCTAATTATGCTTGATAATATTAAATTATTAAATGATAAATAAATATTAAATAATATTGTTCATTTCTCAAGTATATATATTTTTAATTTTACATTTATTTAATTAATTTAATATAAATTAATTCAAATGTGGAACTTTTAGAAATCTAGAAAAATATCCTTAAAAAATATAAGCTTTCGTTGGACAAACTTCTAACTGTCCCGTTGTTGGTAGATATTTCTTTATTACTTTCAGACAATTTCATTTAATTAAGTACTGAACATATTACCTTTATTTATCAAGTACCAAATTTGTTCTTAGTATAGATATTTCTCAATAAATAGAATTCTGGTATAACTAGTAAATTAAGGCATATCTAATATTTACCTATGGCATTAATTGGTAGCTTTTGGAATGTTTGTCATTTGTAGTTTACTCGCATGATAATTGATTTTATAGCAACTTTCTGACTTATTGTCTGACCATAATTTTTCAAAATCGTAGATATACGTTGCTTAAGCTACACTTTTTAAATTGATAAATCGTAAAATTTCAGATTTAAAAGCATCCCTTAGGTAAAATATATATTAATATTGTAATTAAATATTGATATAATTAATATTAATAGGATATTTAATTATAAAAATTAATATGTTACTAAATAATTGAATATTTTTTACATAACTAATAGATAAAAATCTTCAAAAATTCTTATTTGTATGAAATAATATAACTAAACATAATATTTTTTTTTTAATTTCCAATGGCTAGAGAAAATTACAAACAGGCTCAAAACAGAGTAAAACTCACACACAAGTAAAAAGAAAATAATAAGATCAAAAAGCCATTGTTCCATCAGCAAAGTTTTAGCACTCCTATATCTTTTCACCTCGGAGTCCCCACGCAAGTCCGGGCATCCTTCTATATAGTGTCTACCCATGTTCTCATCTTTCCCACAGAGCGGACAATTTGAGCTATCAAAAATGCCATCGGGGTGCAGATGGATCGCCAAATAATCATCGTTGTTGGCAAGGGAATGTTGAATCTCAACTTTCTTATATTGGGAAAGGCCACTCGCATTCCAATGTAAGTCACTCAACGTCGCTGCATGACAATAGTAATAAATCTTTTAGCCGCCTAGGATGTTACCAGGATGCACCATGGCGAGGTAGATCTGTCGTACCCCTTGAAGAGAATATTAGAAATTGGATTATCACAATGATGAATGGCAAGAATACATATATTTTTTATAACGATTTGTTGTTGTTGTTGTTACAACCGCCAACGGCCGTACCATGCTGAATATACCGGTTCTCGTTAGATCACCGAAGTTAAGCATCATTGGGCACGGTCAGTACTTGGGTGGGTGACCACTTGGGAACACTGCGTGCCGTTGGCAAATTTGGGACCTGAATGGCCGAGTGTCTACTAGCGCTCTGGAGCTCGGTGCCACAGGTTTCGGGTTCGAATCCCGGCGGTGCCATAGATGTTTGTTTGTAGTGGTTCGGAATCCACTTTAAGCCGTAGGTCCCGGTCTTCTATGACAGTAAGAGCGTCACGGAGCAAAAGTCAGGCTTCTACCTACGGGTGCTCCATCACAACAGAAGCTGCTTCCTTTCCCCTTCAATCATGAGTCCATATGGGCTCGTGGGCTTGGCCAGCCAAGTGGGATAAGAAACAACAAACAACATAACGATTTCAGATTTAAAAAAATCTTAAAATAACCGTGTAATAGTTGATCCAAAACAAACTATGATAAATGGAGATTTTTTAATTATGATGTTTAAATTGGGGATTCAGTTGTGGTGACTTAATAATAATGATGATTTTAGGACAATAAAATACTTATAATTTAATTATGTTTATGCTGTAACCTTGACTTGGTAGTGTTTAACAATATTGAATAATAAAATAGCACGGTGTAATGATACTTTATTTCATGAATATCACGATCCGATGTGAATGACATCATTTTCGTTCCATCATCTGCTTGTAGAGGCGGCCTTATGGCCAACTGGCCAGTGCTCTGGCCATTGGTACCACAGGCTTCAAATTCGAATCCTGGCGTTGATCTGTAAACGATCTGGAATCCACGTTAAGCTGTAGGTCCCAGTATAATTAGCGCAAAGTGTGAACAAAATGACTGTCGTATACCAATGACTAATCTCCGAGTAGGACTTTGTTTGCAGGCAAGTTAGAAACATAACGCAGTAAAAAATAAACTCTTACTCGGAATAACTCGAAAGCAATACTCGCTCCCAATTAGAATAATACAACAATAATTACTGAGCATCGGATTCATTTCATTTTAAATTATGTCTTTCAGAGATTCTTACACGTATTACACTTAATTAAAGCAAATTCATCTATATCACTAAGGTAATAATGTTTTTAGTGTGTGCTTAGATGGATTCTCAGCATGATTCCTTTATTCCTTTTGTTATGCATACCGGAAACTGTAAAGTAAATACAAATAACAAAATACATTTTCTGAATAACAGTTGCATTATTGTATAGTTAAAAGAAAACTTAAATATAGCGAGCTATAAGATTAATACTACTAAACATTATTTTACACTGAAATTTTGAAGTTAAAAATTATAAAGTGCATTTACAATAAAATCTGTAAACTTTACGAATGTTTACATATTTTCTACAAGTTTAGAATTAAATTCTAAAATGCACCACGTTAAATATATTCAAAACTCTTACATTATCTTGCATAAAAAGTAATTTTAAATATTCTTCATGCCAAAAAACATGACATCTCTCTTTAATGCAAACTAAACTTTTTTTTTTATGTTCATAATTTTTAAAACTTGTTTCCTTTGTTTATGGAGTTTCTTTACTTTAATATACTTTGAATGCAGTTTGAAACGTTTAACTCAAGCTTTTCCCTGAAACTTGTTTTTAAGCATTTTTAAAAAGTTTGTAATACACGGAATATGTAATTCTTTGTTAATTAAAGAGAGAAAAAAAAGATAACCGTGTTTTGTAAGAAGTTGATAGTTTTTTGAGTAAGTTTAAGGGAAATAATTGCTTTCTGAGATATTTTGAATACTTTTTTTAATATACTACAGTAAATATAACGTTTTACCCGTGGGTTCTAATGCAAAAAAACTAGGTTATAACATTAAACTTGTCTGTAAGTAATTTAGTTAATGTTAGTTTTAAATAATGATATTAATTCTATGACTTTTTTTGGATTAATCAAAATTTTAACTGCAGTTTTGTGTTTTAAGATATTTTTCCTTTTGAATATTCTCTATTTTCATTTTGTATAACTTTATACAACATTTGTATACAATGTATACATGTATAACATTTGAATGTATAAAATTTGTATAACAATGAATTAAACAAGTTGCTGTAAAAGCAAATTTGTTGATAACATATTTAAAACACTATACTCAGTAACTTATCTTATGCATTAATCAATTTCACAGATCAAAAAATGAACATTGAAAATATTAAATTAATTTCGAATTTTTCGCTATTATTATGCAAATGATTAAAAATTTCGTTATTTAAATTACTTCAATTTCTGTATAATTTCGTAAATTAAAATTAAAATGCATATAAAGTACATCAATTTAATGGATATGTAAAAGTTTCTAAAATCCATACAGTGTGATATACATTAAATTTATTCAAATATAGCTTTAGGCAGCACTTTTTTGTTTAAAGATATCATGTATTTTGAGTTTTAAAATTATTTGAATACTGAATATAAATACGGGGCATAAAAGATATTTATAGAATATGCAGGGTTGTTAAAATAGCATATATATGTAATAAAATTGCATGCAGATAATGTTGAATTTTATTTACAAACATGAACAAAAATTATTCAACCTAAAACAAAGAAATTACTTATCTGAAAAATTAGTCTCATCATAAAAATATTTCATACTCCGCACCTCATTTACAAACAATACATAAAAGAATATAGTATATTGTGAATTGCACTACAGAAAATTTATTTGAAATCATGAGGCTTTACATTAAATATGATGTTTCAAAAGCTCTGGGAATCTTGGAGGATTACAGTAAACTTATGGTATAGCACAACATCACAGCCATTAATTGTAGGAATTGAAATCATAATATCTAGAAGGTCATACCAATTGAAATGATTACCGGAAACTCATAATTTATTACTACTCAACTCTAATAGAAACATAAAATCTTCATCCTGTAGGAAAGTGTTTTTTTTTTTTTTTTAAAGTAAGAAATAAATTTCAAGATATTGAATTTTCTTCTTTTGTTCAAATTCACAAGGATTTGTATTGAACAGTATACTCAAACAGCTCTTGTAGATTGGAGGATTACAGTAGACTTCCGATAACCTCCTAGCAATTAATTGCATGGATTGAAATATTTTTTATTTATTTTATTTATCCTACACCAAGCCTGCAGTAATGTCATCAGGCAAATCGATAAGTTCAGCGCATTTCCGCCATTGATCGCTGTCCATATTAGAGATCCGTCATCCCATCCGAAGCCAAACCAATACGGTGGAGGTGTGCTTGCAGTTATTCATAGCCTGTTGTAAGGCTACATGCTACTATCTCAGCGCGCAACCAGGAATACGACACCCTTTGGCAAAGCTTTTACAACTTTGGTTGCCGCTGAAGTCCTTGAAGCCGTTGCTGGTGAATTTGTCGATGGCTGCAGTAATATCGTTGCACGCAGTACTGAATGTCAGAAGAAAATCCGGCTGGTTTGCCATAACATCGGTTCTCTCCTTACAAGGGACTCCCACATGACTAGGAACTCATAGTAAATGTATACCTCAACCGCTGGTGAGTTATGGATTTTTGATTAGTACAACGTATAACTGTGTACTGTGGTATCATATAGTAGTTAGTACATAGGATTGTGGATGGAGATCTAGAATTCTAGAAGCTCAAGAGAGATAGAAATAGCTTTTGTAAAACACAAATTTTGCGAATTTAAGTAAAAAAGTGAAAATTCCACTCAGCATAAGAAAAGCCTTATTTTCGAAGTAAGGATAATAAACTTCAAGATACTGAATTTTAATTTGTCCTTTTCGTTGTCAAATATTTACTAACAATCTATCCATTAAAGGAATACTTTTTAATGTTCAATGCCTTTTAAATTGTGCCAATTGCATTGGAAATGAACTTAAATAATACATATAAGATATGTAGGTATTTTTATATGTAAGTTAGCCCCAATAACTTTTGACAGAATTTAACGTTTGAAATATTCTTATTTATCGGATAAAAGTGTTTCTACAAGAAAAAATTGTGCACAAATGTTTTTTTCGTAAGGAAAATGTTTCTTCTTTCATGCGAGAAAAATAGCGTACAACTACAATATTTCAACTCTGGGAACAAAGAAGTGAAGGGAAGATAAAATTAAGCTGCTGGATTCGAAAGGATCATCCATTTGAGCCTTAATGAGCGTCATAAATCGTTGCAATTTGCTACTCTTTAACCCTGGCTATTCAAAAGGGGAAAAATGCCACAATTCAATCGAATGGAAAAAAATTACCAATTCATGCTTGAAAAGACGGCTATTAAGTTGAAAATTCAATGCATTCTTAGGTTTTAGGATGCTAACTTGACAAATTCGATCACAGGTTACATGAAATTATAGTGTTACTATAAAAATGTTTTTTTTTTTCAAACTTAAATGGAGAGGAGATTATGGATTTTTTTACAGTTGATTTCATAATTTCGTTTAAAAAATAACATGTAAAAATAATCCAAAATCGAATGGAAGTAAACGAGCAAAAACAATAAAAGTCATTATTTAATTACACATAGATTAATTTTTCTTTTTGTGGATTCCGAGTTTTTTGCTAACTTATAATTGCCATAATTAAAGTAGAGATATTTTAAGCTTGATTTTGAAAATCAGATACGAAATACCACCAGATTGGTCCGACTAAATATTCCAAATTGATTATTTTTTGTACTTCCTATAATTATTTTCATTTAAAATTGGACCATAAATTACCATTTTGATTTCTGTTGAAGAAAATCTATTTTCTTTAAAAATGAAAGCTACATGAGCTAAATAGGATTTATAATACATTTGATAACGTTTGTTGCAGAGTATATATTTTGTAATCTGGTTATAAACACTTCCATTTTAAGTATATTTTTGCATGGTAAAAGTTATCTAATAATTACTTAAGTAATTAATCTCCATTATGAAATGATAAAAACGTGTGAAACAGTTTACATAAAAAAACCAAGACATTTTTCTTTAAATTCTAAATAAAAATCTTAAAAAAATTCTGAAATTATAAGATGTACAATTCCTAACAATGATTTTGTAACTACATATATATACAAATGTAATTGCATTTTTAAAATTTTTTTAATTGTTAGAAATATAAAAATCAACATCAATTTAATATTTCCCAAACTATAATACTTTAATTATTGTAATTTCTTCTTTAACCTTGAATAGGCTATTTGTCAGTGACCTATGGTTTGAATTTCTCTAACAGCTACCAAAATGCCTTATATCTACGTTGCTTATAAGCACTTGAAACCAAAAAGCTATTCTATAGGATTTGAAAATAGTTAGAGTGATTGTCTATTAGAGACTATATATGTATCTATGTATCTATGTCTGAAGTCACAAGAAATCAATGGTGACTCCTCAAATAGTTATTCTCTTCAAAAAAAAGTGTAACACCTTAAAGTTTCTTATAGTATAAAAAAAAAAAAAGTACCTATAAGTAGTAATAACAGTAGTTTACAATGTACAATATGTATATAGGTTCATTGGAAAAAAAAATAATTTGTAATTTATACAATATTTTAAATAATTACAAAATAATTTGTAATTTATAAAATAATTTAAATAAATAAAAAATAACTTTTTATGTAATATTTTAAATAAATGAAAAATAATTTTTTTTATAATATTTTAAATAAATGAAAAAATAATTTGTAATTTATAAAATAATTTAAATAAATAAAAAATAATTTGTAATTTGTATAATATTTTAAATAAATGAAAAAATAATTTGTTATTTATAAATAAATAATTTGTTATTTATAAATAAATAAAAATAATTTGTAATTTATAAGACAATTCGAATAATTCTTTTTTTGTTCTAATGCAGCTGGCAAACACTTCAACAGCTTGGTCTTGGATGCCTTAAGGCAAGCGCTGCACAGACGTACTCACTTTGCATGACCCAGGGGCCCCGTGTGTAATTTGAAGATAAGCCACGGACGCGGAGTAACAATGCCCCCGCAACGCTCTACGATCCTATTAGGACCGGGACCTACGGTTTAAAGTGGATTCCGACCCACTACAAACATCCATGGCACTGCCGGAACTCGAACCCGAAACCTGTGGAACCGCGCGCCAGAGTGCTAGCCACTCGGTCATTTAGGTCCCCACAATTCGAATAATTAAAAAAAACATATTTTGTAATTTATAAAATAATTTAAATAAATAAAAAACAATTTGGAATTTATTAATGACAATAATAAAGGTAATAAGACGAATAATTATAAAGGAACAGATTTCAAGTAAATGTATTGTAAGATGAGCAGAAAAAAAAACTGAATAAAAGCACTCAATAGGTTTTCTAAATATATCTACTATAGATTGAATGAAACGTATCTTACTAATACTTCCGTTCACATTTGACCGATTAACTAAAGTAGGAGAGGCAATTACTTTTGTCGCACAAAAATGTCGTTTAGCTTCAAAAATAATATAAAGTTGAAAAGTTAAAAAAAAGGTAAGTGTTAAAACAACTTGCAAAATGCCATGTGAATCATTGCCAAATTATGTGATTTGAACTGACGAAGTAAAGAAAATATTAAGTAACTTTAGTTTTAAACTTAAGAGTCGGCCAAGTCATGATCTTCATAATTAGAAAGAGTGATTTAACAAAAATAAAGGTCAAATTCAACGATTTTAAAGAAACAGGAAATTCAAAGTGTCGAACAGAGGCGAGAATCAAAGTTTTGTAATGTAAAAAGTCTGCACGATAAAGTTATGATCATTATAATCATGAGATGTTACAAAGTCACGAAATATTATATTTAAATCGTGACTATAATCTTTTGAATAACTTAATCAGAATTATTTTTAAACGGTTCTGGAAAATGTTTCCTATATTTGATACATTTATTATTGAAAACGTGATGAGAAATAGCTGCCAAATTGTATTGAAATTAAAATGAAAATCAGTATTTTGGATACCTTATAATTATTTCGTCAATATTGTTTAAAGGCAATAAATAATATAACAAAATTACATACTTTAAGAGAAGGCTATGAATTTTTAAGTTTAATCAATTGAAATCATTAAAGTTAACAGCGTCTTTGTAAATACGACTACAAATGCTTTATAAATATTTTCGTAAAAAAATAAATTCAGTTTTATCAGTATTATTGTATTAACTACTGGAATAAATAAATAAAATAAAAAACTACATGAAATAAATAAATTGTAATAATTCAACTTTAAAAAAATTATTAATTTTAAAGAAAATATTTCAGCTTTTTTTGTAGTTTTTAATTCAAAATTTCACAATGAATTTTTATCAACAATGAAAATCAACTAAATATTTAGATAACTTTTGATGAAAAATAACTAATAATGAAAGAAAAAAATGAGAATGATAAAGTAAATTTTCTTTTCAACAATTAAAATTAATTAAATATTTACAAAAATTTTGAATATCACTGTCATCTATTAATCATATGATTTTTAAAATATAAAAGAATATTTGAATGGACTTTTTTAGTAATAATTAAAAACTTGAAATAAACAATATGTTTTTTTACTAATGATTAATAATTAATACACCTATAAGTGTAAAGAAATGAAAAACTTTTAGTAAAAAACATGTAAGTAAATAGAAAAGTCCTGGTATCAGGCTTCAAAATTGAGAATCTAAAGCTTTATGCCTATCCATGTTAATACCAGAGTAGAATAAATATGTCGGCCAGAGAAAATCTTTTCATTTTGAAGAGAGAGGGAGTAGAGAATCATTAAAACTTTACAGATGACACTCCTAGAGCTAAGTTCTAAGCCGTGATGTTATAAAATGTAGTTTCAAGGGATGAAACTATAACGTCTTTGAATCTGCTACATATACATCGTTTCAATGACATTTACTCCTTTTTAGCAAAATCCACATTTAATAAACAATACAATAAGCAAACATATCAACATCTTTATTTAAAAAACTATTTTATTAAGTTATCCAAGAAAAGAAAAAATAGTGGCTATAAATGTATATAAGAATAAAATTCAATCAAATGATGTACCTCTAAAAATGGAGGCCAATCTATCTTCCAGTAAGCATAGCGAATAATCTACGCAAAGTTTCTAATCAATGAAAGCTGATTATTCTAAACCATGATGGTACAAAATGTTGTAGTGAATAGGAATGAAACTATAGTGTCGTTGAATCTGTTAAATATGTATTGTATGACATTTACTCCTTTTAAAAACATAATAACATAATAAACATAAACATAAACAACATAATAAGCAAATATATAAACATCTGTATTTTAAAAAAAAAAAAAATATTTCATGAAGTTATTCAAAAAAAGAAACAAATGGTTGAATAAAATTTAATCAAGTGATGTACCTCGAAAAATGAAGTCCAATTTATTTTCCAGTAAGCATGGCGAATAATCTGCGTAAAGTTTCTAATCAATGAATTCATTAACCTATTACGGCAGTCAATCGAATGTAGAAGTGACATTGAGTTGACATCACAGAACTTCGGGCAGTTTGCCATGAAATTTCAATTTGGCAAATTTGAAGCACTCTCGTCCAAAGAGCTGATATGTTTCTTATTAAGACCATGTCCAATTAAAAGCATAGTTTATTCTACTATCGCTTGGAGAAACCTTTCGGATGGCATACCTCGATGGCATAATAGAATAATTCACTTAAGACCAAACCCTCTTAGGCAATTGGCGTCAGCCATTTGTAAGAATTGTTCTTCGCTTTTGTGAATATGGCCTTGGAAAATAATCGACCATACGGAACGACTTTTATTTCTTTAGCTTTTAGCAATTCTTAACGACCTTTACAACTCTTTTATTGATCAGTATTTCCTTTGTTTGTATTTACTTGATAAAATCCTTTCATTTGCCTGACTGTTTTTTCTTACACATATTTTATAGCTCATGTCAGTCTGTCTTTGTTTTTCAATATAAAATTTCCTTCTGTGTTTTGAATTAGAAAAATATTAAATACCCCATATGATATGTTACAGGATACTGTATTGAATTCAGCCTGAATTAATAAAATTAAAAAATTAAAATTATTTTAACTCCTATGAATAAATTCTTTTTTTATGATATTCAGCTTTTTTTTTTAATTCTGAAAGATGCTAAAAACCTGAGGGGGGAAAGTATCAAAAGTTTTATTTTTAAATGTCAATAAAGTAAGGGAAATTGAATATTTAAAAAAAAATTTAAGTTAAATTTAAAGTATAATAAATTATTTCTTAACATATAAAAGGCTAAAGACATATATAAAAGTTCCAAAATGGCATATTTTCAAAATGAATTAAAAACTATTCTAAACTTTAAACAAAATGCTTTCATTGCTTTTGTTTATTATTAATTAAAAAAAAACATATTTCGTTTAAAAAGTTTTACCCATTATAGTAATTGTTATTGTTAAACCCATTACAGTAGTTGTTGTTTACCCTCATGTTAGTTGTTAAAAAAAAACGTATCTCTACATTTTTTTTTCGAAAATCACAAAATACCATGATATTAGTTAAATAACCAACTTTGTGAAAGTGCAATAAATATAAATTGTTTTATTATATATATAAAAGTTCCAAAAATGGCATATTTTCTAAATGAATTAAAAACTGCCCAAATATATGTATGGCAAGTGATAATGTGTGTAATTAGCTTGCAAGAGGGCTTGGGTTCGAATCCATTAGAGGAGAACATTTGCGGTCACTGTTCAGAATTGAATAGGTTTGGCACGGATTCTGATAACGTATACAGAACATAATATTGACTAGGCCGTCTAAGGCTTGATTCCTAGTTATTTGATATATGAAACACAGTTGCATCAACATATTTATCCCTAAGGATATGTAACTAGAATGCAATATTGTCTGTTTCCGTAGACCGGTCATGAGATACAGAATTGGAACATAAAATTCACTGAAAAACAAGAAATGAAAGATAAATGGTTTTTTTTTTGTTGTTACACTAAATACTAAAATTTTTATATCTAGAATTATCAATGATAAATTTGATTTTTTTCCAAGGTTATATTTTTAATAAAAATTTTAAATGTAATTATTATTTTTTAAAACATAAATTATTAAAATTTTTAATAATATAAATTATTTAGATTTTTAAAAATATAGATTATTTAAATTTTTAGTAATATATATATTTTATAATTATTTTATAAGTTACCCGTTTAAGATTATATTTCTTCTCATAACTAAATAATCAAAATATAGATCAAAGTATTATTTAAACGAGATTAGTTTAATACATTTGTTTCTCATATTACAAAAATTGAATGCGAAAATAAATATTATTTTCATTTTTTTTTTTTTTTTTTGATGAAAAAACACATTTGTTCACGAATATTTTGTGGTAATAAAAATATATTAGAAAAATATTAAATGGTTAAATATTAAAATTAATACTCCAGAAATTAAAAAAAATATCTTTCATGATATTTTTTATTTCTGAAATTGAAAGTAAATTTTATTCATAAGAAGAAATAGTAATAGTTATATTTGACTTATTTTAAGTTTCTAAAATATATGTATGTCAAGAAAGAATTAGAAGAAGAAAAAAAAAGTTTTAAAATTGTTTTTTAAAGTTATATAAGTATGCTTCAAGAAATCTACAATAAACTTAATTTTATTTATCAAAATTTTCCATTTTTACAAGTTTTTTAAAAGCAGGAAAGTTTTTAAAATCAACAGGTGTGAAGCAGGCTTAAGCTTATTCACAAGATATCTTTAAAAAGACGAGCCTTTGCCCTACTTCTTTGTCTTCTTACAGCAGAGTTTTAGCCAATGTAAAAAAAAATTAAAATTTGAAAGATCACATACCATCAAAAAAATTGTCTCCACACAATGCATGGATATAGAATAAGATCACTAAACGCGAAAACTAAAAATAAATGTCCAAAAAGAAAAAAAGAACGAAAGACCATGCTATTACTTGTCACGCTATTGTCCCATTTTACTCAAAAGATGAAAGAAAGAAAATATATAGAAAAATAAAAAGAAATATCTTATGTTCTTTTTGTTACCTTAAACTAGCTACTCAGCAGCGTTTGGAAAGTGAAAATCCATTAGCGCCCTATAATAAAAAAAAAATGAATGTTCTACAGCTTATTTCTATAGTAAATTTTTCTCCTTGCAGACGAAGTATTTGCTTGCCTTCTAGAAAAAAAAAAGAAATAAAGAAAATGTATTTTTGGAATTGTGTTGCACAGTTGCTCATAATTTATCATTTGGGAATATAGGGAATTGTGGTTGTTTAATCCACTTTTTATTTCTAATTGCTTGTATTAATCATAAATTTAAAACATTTTAAATGCTTTTATTTATTGTTAATTAATTTTTTTGGTTTTTTTTTTTAAAAAAGTTTTGCCCATCATCTTCAAGGTAGTTGCAGCCTGATGGCCAAATGGCCAGCGCTCTGGCCTTTGATATCACAGGCTTCATGTTTGAATTCTGTGGAGGTATTGATAATTGTAGTTGTTTAATCCACTTTTTATTTCTAATTGTTTGTATTAATTATAAATTTGAAACATTTTCAATGCTTTTATTTATTGTTAATTTTTTTTTTTAAAGTTTTGCCCATCATCTTCAAGTTAGTTGCAGCCTGATGGCCAAATGGCCAGTGCTCTGGCCTTTGATATCACAGGCTTCATGTTTGAATTCTGTGAAGGTATGGATAATTGTTAGTGGTTCGGAATCCATTTTAAACTGTAGCTCACTGTCTAATTAGCCTAAAGTGTGCACAAAATTACCGTAGAGCAACAAACCAAACTAATCAAATTAGTTGTTTAAAAAAAAAATTAAAATAAAAACTTATAGCTACATTTGAATTTTTTTTAAAGTCACAAAATTTCTTGTTATTAGTTAAATAAGCAACTATGTTGAAGTTTAATAAATATAAATAGTTTTATTAAATATTCACAACTTTTTATTAGGCTTACATTATAGAAATAAGACAAGTTAATGTTTTTAATGCTTGGCATTTTTATGTCCATCATTTACCATTATATGCGTGTAAATTGTAACAAAAGTGAGAATATGACGCATCATATCCATAAAATGGAAAGAAACAATGGAAACAAATCCGCAAAAGCCTTTGCCCCTAACGAATACTTGTTTGCATCTGAGAGAACCTAATGAATTAGAGGCAGTCTAATTGCCCGGGCAATACATTCTCCATCAAGCCTATTTTGCATGTCTCGTAATCAAGCTACATCGAAAACCTTCCTCAAGGCCATCCGTAGAGTTTGAATTAACAGTTTGTTTGTTGTTTCTTATCCCACTTGGCTGGCCAAGCCCACAAGCCCATATGGACTCCTGATTGAAGGGGAAGGAAGCAGCTTCTGTTGTGATGGAGCACCCGTAGGTAGAAGCCTGACTTTTGCTCCGTGACGCTCTTACAGTCATAGAAGACCGGGACCTACGGCTTAAAGTGGATTCCGAACCACTACAAACGTCCATGGCACCGCCGGGATACGAACCCGAAACCTGTGGCACCGAGCGCCAGAGCGCTAGACACTCGGCCATTCAGGTCCCAAATTTGCCAACGGCAAGCAGTGTTCCCAGGTGGTCACCCACCCAAGTACTGACCGCGCCCAATGACGCTTAACTTCGGTGATCTAACGAGAACCGGTATATTCAGCATGGTACGGCCGTTGGCTGAATTAACAGTAGACTATGAATAATATATCTATTTTTAAGACACGAAATATACATGTATGAATATATATATATATTAAAAAAATGTTTATCGTGATATGATATTGAAAAGCTAGCAAGTTGGTGATTTTGAATTAGTATCATTCCTTTTTAAATTGAATTCAAATTTGTAGAAAACATTAATATTGTAATAATCACATCAAATTTTTATATTTTAAATCATTTTATATTTTTACTATACAATGAACGGCCTGAAGAATAAAATAGCAAACATTAAATAAATTTAAATTGGATTTGAATTTGTTGAAAAACTAACATTGTTTTCAACAAATTCTAATCCAATTTAAGAAGATGTAATGCTAATCATTATTCATATTTTTAATCCCATCAAATTTTTATACTTTTAATATAAAATGAACGACCTGAAGCCTAAATTTTGATGCATAAAATAGGAAACATGAATTAAATTGAATTACGTTATTGTTTTCTATAAATTCGAATCCAATTTAAAAAGATTTTTATGTTAATCATGATTTATATTTTTAATTACATCAAATTTTTGTATTTTTAATCTTTTTATATTTTTACTATAAAATGAACGGCCTGAATCGTAAATTTTTAAGAATAAAATAGGAAACATGAAATAAATTTAATTTTCATTCGACTTTTTAGAAAACAATAACATTGTTTAATAGCCTCTGTTATTGTTTTTTACAAATTCGAATCAAATTGAAAATTGAGTGATGCTAATCATTATTTATGTTTTTAATCACATCAAATTTTTACATTTTTAATCATTTTATATTTTTACTATATGGGTCATTTTATATTTTTACTATTTTTACTATGAAGTGAACGGCCTGAAGCCTAAATTTTGAAAAATAAATTAGGAAATAGGTAATAGATTTAAATTGGAGTTTAGTTTGTAGAAAACAATAATATTGTTTAATAATCACATCAACTTTTTTTATTTTTAATCATTTTATATTTTTACTAAGAAATTAACACCTTGGAGCTTAAAGTTTTAAGAATAAAATATGTTAGTAAACATGAAATAAATTTAAATTGAATTCAAATTTGTAGAAAACTATAACATTGTTTAACTATCAATGTTATTTTTCTCTACAAATCCGAATCCAATTTAGAAAAATGAGTGATGTTAATCATTATTTATATTTGTAATCGCATCAATTTTTTTTAAATATATTATATATATTTTTTTTATATTTTCGCTATAAAATGAACGGCCTGAAGCTTAAATTCTGAAGAATAAAATAGGAGACAAGAAACAAATTTAAATTCCCAAATTTGCAATTATCTATCTGTAAATCTCAAAAAAGAACAGAACTCAATTATTTCTGTATACATGCAAAGAGAGGCAGAAAGAACAAATGCATGCTGTAGCAATTCATAAATTTTAAAAATTACATTTTATCGATAAATAAAACAACGTTGAATTTCCATTTACCAAAGAGGGATGCCTTTATCAATAAAGAGAAACACATTTATTTATCTATAATTAAGTACACACACACACTGTCTTGAAGCGACGTCGTACTAATAATGATAGCCCTTATTTTGTCGTAAAATCGATGATGCGATTTCTCATGTCATATTTTAACGAAGGCCATCATTTTCTACTGTGGAAACACAACACCTTCAGGCAGTGCGTGCAAAAAAGTGATATAATGAATGTTTATATAGTCTTATGTTATCTGCATCTGGATAAATAAATGTTTTTTGTTCAGTTGGGAGAAAATAAATGTTATTAAATTAGTCTTTTATAAACTTTTTGACCTCAGGTACTAAGAAAAGAAGTTTTAGTTTGGTCGTCTTTTATTGAGATCTCATTCAAATTTGTGTGCGAAAATGATGCACATAGAAACAAAATAATATGTTCACAAGAGACGAGTATCAAAAGATTTTTGAAAAAGGTGTTTCAAAAATGTGATGGTTCAATATATCATTCTACTTATTGAAATAGGAAGCCTAGAGCGTTTTTGGCATTCTGCAGATTCGGCTTTCGAATTTTAAAAGCACAAGCTGGTTAAAAGAATAGTTCCCTTGAATGGAAATGAAAACTATGTCGGTTGGTGGAGTTTTATTAGTTTTAGAAGATGGATAAAATATGTGAATTTTATTTATAGGATATTTGCTTTAAATTAGGTATCAATAGGATAAATTTTCTACCAGAAATCATAATATTAAATTATAGATAAATAAATTTGTTGTTTCTCTTGATAAGGGCATCCCTCTTTGTTAAATGGAAATTCAACTATGCCTTATTTAATGTATTTTTAAGATTCATGGGCTAAACATGAGTTGAATAAGCAATGAATGTCATATAAAAATTCCCTGCATCTTTACTAAAATGCTATTACAAAACTTCAGGGCTTGAGTCATCCCCTAATCCCATAAATGAAATGTGTACATACGTTCAAAATTATGTCTCCACTTTGGTTAATTGTTTTTCATATATTTTTGCTTCAATGAATTAGCGTTTTTATTATCAGTGTCAATTTTATTACTAAAATTTTATTATTTGTCAAAGTGTTGATTAAACTGACGTTTTGCTTAGTTTAGTTTTATTTAAATATTCATTGAAATATTGAAGTTTACATAAATGATGTAGTCGATGTAATGTCTTTAAAATCATCGATGATTTTAAAGATACAAAAAGATTAAATTTTAATTTAAAATATGTTTATGTATTTTTTTTTTTTTTTTTTTTTTTTTTAAATTACTTTTTTGGGTAACATTCTTTAGTTTTAATCTTCTCTTTTTTATATATGTGAACCAACTTATTGCAATGTAAATATTATTAATAAAATAATTAATATATGGTATTTAGACTTCAGTTACCTTTCCTATTACTTACAGTTTATATGAACTAAAGATCGTTCATAAACGGTTGACTTTATTAGGTAAACTTCTGGGTGCACATCAGCTTTTATTAAGGATATATTACTCCTAAACGTATATTAAAGCAATAATCCAACCAATTAATAATAAATTAAGCAGAATTTTAATGCATTCTGAGCATTAACTTTCATTGAATAAGAATGATAACAAGTTAAGCATTTTTTTACTATAGTTCAACAATTTGCAATTCCTTTCAAAAACTAAATTTAAATTATTAAAAATATTCTCAATATTAATAAAAAATAAAAAAAATAAATAAATAAGCACATATATAAATATAAATATAAAAACACATATATTGTTTATAAAACAAAAATAACGTGTGTTCTCCTGTAACGTGTTTAGTTGAATAAATAAAACATAATATGACATACCTAAAGAACTATCGAAACGAAACAAAAAGAATTCAGAATGATTGAAAGTTTATCTTTTACTATATTATATTTACACTTTGAATACTTTATGTTTAATATAGCAAACAATTTGTTCTAGTTAGTAATTTTTCTTCGTTTTGTCTTAATCTTATTGGTTCCTTTTACAAATATTCAATCAATTATGTTTAATGACTATTACTACTATTTCTATGACTAATATTCAATCAACTATGTTTAATGACTATTTCTATAACTAATATTCAATCAACTATGTTTAATGACTATTTCAATGACTAATATTCAATCTACTATTTCTATCAACTGTTCTATTAACTACATTCAATCTAAAATTTTCTTCTGTTAAATTACATGATAAGATTAATGAATTTCCTTTCTCAGGAACAAACATGTTCGATATTACGTTACAAACATGTCGAGTATATTTTCCAGTATCATTTAAAACGTTTCCAAGTTGTTTGAAAGTATTTCAACAAGAATAAGTCGGCAAAAAGTAAGAGAAAAACAAAAGAAAAACTTTTTACGTTTCCCTCAAAACACATATGTTGTTTTTAAAACAACAATAACCATTCATGTTTAATAATGGATGTTCTCCTGAAACATGTTTACATTGAATGAATGAAACACAATAACATGTACAATCCTAACCAAAACAAATACCAAGTATGCTGAAAGGTTTTAGAATGAATGGAAGGCTATCTTTTACTTATTTTATATTTACACTTTGAATTCTTTATGTTGAATTTAGTAAACAATTTGTTCCAGTTAGTAAGTTTCCTTTTGGTTTGTAGTATTCTTATTGGTTTCTTCCGGTACAAAAATTCATGTTTGTACTCTTTACGTTTTTCTAAAATTTCTCAAGATAAAACATGTTTATTTGGATTCATAAATTCTAAGCAATATCTTATGTTCTCCTTTAAGTTTATTATTTTTAAGTCCAGCTGGGATTTAGAAGATAACAACAGTGAAAGTACATACTAGTAGGATTTATATTATTCTTTCTTTTGAAGATTTAGGATGTCTTATTTTACAGGATTCTTTTAAAACAAAACCCATGTTGTTTGAAAAATATTTTATGTACCCAAAACCCAGGCATGAAAATGCGAGGGGAAGAGTTTTTAGAAGATGCTATGTTTTTGGTTTTAACTGAAATAAAAAGTTTGTGAATGTTAAATAATTTTCCATTTGGTTCAGAAAACATTTTTATTTTAAAAGAATTATATGTTGCCTCTGTTTTGGCAAATTATTTATTATCATTTTATAGCATTTAAATCTAAAATAAAATATTCGATATATAAAAAAAAATGTCACAATACTACATTTTTAAGGCAACAATAATTAGTCGCGGTGATAATGATAAATTTTATCTCTATCGGGATAATACTTATTAGAAAAATAATATATTATAAAAGAAAACAATATATATAAAAGTGCAAATAATTTATTATAATTTCATAGCATTTAAACCTAAAATAAAATATTTGACATATAAAAAAAAAATTCAATTACGTAAAAAGAATATGGCATCATTAAAAAATTCTACATTTTTAAGGCAACAATAATTAGTCTTGATGATATTAATTAATTTGATGTCTGTCATGATACTGCCTATTAGAAAAATAATATATTATAAAAGCAAATACTATGTATATATTGCAAATAATTTAGTATAATTTCATAGCATTTATACATAAAATAAAATATTTGATATATAAAAAAATTTCAATTACGTAAAATGAATATGGTATCATTAAAAAATACTACATTTTTACAGCAACAATAATTAATGACCATAATGACAAATTTTATGTTTGTCATCATACTGCTTATTAGAAAAATAATATATTATAAATGCAAACAATATATATAAAAAAGCAAATAATTTAATATAATTCATAACATTTAAACCTAAAATAAAATATTTGATATATAAAAAAAAATCAATTACGTAAAAAGAATATGCTACATTTTTTACAGCAACAATAGTTAGTCTTGAGAATAATGATTTATTTTATGAATAATATTAATCATTATACTCAAGACTAATTATTAGAGAAATAATATATTATAAAAGCAAATACTATGCACAAAAGTGTAATTAATTTATTATAATTTCAGCATTTAAACATAAAATAAAATACTTGATATATAAAAAAAAAAATATTTCAATTGCATTAAATGAATATGGGATCATTAAAAAACACTACTTTTTTTAAGTCAACAATAACTAGTCGTGATGATAATGATAAATTTTATGTCTGTCAAGATATATAAAAAAACAATATATTATAAAAGCAAATACTAAGTATAAAACTGCTGCCCACTCACAATAAAGCTTTGTAACTATGTCAGAAATTTACAAAGCTTTATGCTGAGTTACAAAGTTACAAAGCGATGTATGATGGGTCCCAAAACCTCCGAGTTAGATTTGCATAACTGGGTTTCCCAAAAATTCCCATAGGTTTTATTTCGGATAGGTTAAGGTGGAACGCCGAATAACTCCACAAGAACTTTTATGGATGTCCGTACAGAAAGCTCCAAATTCTCCTAGATTGGAAGCTAAATAGATGTATTGAGGTTGCTTTGAGCTCGAACATAAAAATGCCAATTTATAAGATTTATATCATTCTGGTGAGTTTGAGAGAAATATATATATATATATATATATATTTGGAATTTTTATACTTGCCTAATCTGTATTGTTGTTATTCAATTAATTTAATTAAAAATTGTAAAATATGTCATATTAAATTAAACTAACATTTATTTAATGATAAAATGGAATTAAAATCATTTTAATTATTTTTTTTTAAATTTGGGTATAAATGTTACAGCCTTTACAATGTATGTTCAAAAATTCCTTTTTATTAGCCAATTAAGCTATGATAACCTAATCTGACGCTCTTTCAACGTGAAGAAAAAATCTCATTAGCTATTTTGTCGATTGATGTCCATTCAAGAGTCATAACCTGAGGGAACTACAAGAGAAAGTTTTGGTTGAATCACATATAATACGAACTTATTTCATTACTTTCAGCATGATGCAAACTTTAAACTACTTTTCATTATGGAAACCAAACAATAAATTTACTAGTGTGATAGAAGAAAAGTGATGTAGCCATAAACCAACACCATGAACAGCGATGAACTCAATAATTAAATGGTAAAAAAAATTTGCTTTCTATTTAAGGCACAAGTTAGTTGGATAAGGCCTTAAAAAACTTCATTGGGGCAGGGTAATGATGTCTCAAAACGGTCGGGAAAAAAATCAGGCTTAATATTGGCCAGTGAGCTAGAATAATCTCTTAGGATAAGATCTCATTGGTTTTATTACTATAGTTGATCGGCAGGACCATGAGAAGAACTTGTAATGGTGCATTATATAAAAGTAAGAAAATATTACGGCAAAAATACACGAAAAGAACAAATTACCCACAATAGATAAAACTGCCAAATATACTAAAAAACATCAGTTATTTTGAATACTTCTAACAGAAAAATTTTCTTGAAAACTTAATGAAAATTATGCAAACTTTTAATATTTTATGATCTGAAAAATCAATCCTTGGACATTTTAAAGCAAATGTTTTAAGCATATATATGTTGAATTCTAATAAGCAAAACAATTTACTTGATTGAACATACATTTGAACAAAAATAAATGAAAAGCCACACCAGTGTGTTTGAAAAGAAAAGATATTTGCATAAATTTGACATGTTTATTTAATTAATCCTATTGATTTCACATTTGATTAAATTGTCTGATATTTTTTTCAATGCATATCAATTTGCAATTATTATAAAAGAAAATTCATTTACACATCTCAAAACTCATTTACTCATTCATTCAATTTTTTCAATTAAGACAAAGTTATTGAAATACTGAATTTAGGTACAATTAATACAGTTATAAAAGTCATTAAATGTTATCCATTAACAATAATTTTTTCTCTAAAATTTGTTCTAATCCTATAAAACTTATGTCCAAAATTCAGAAAAAATAATTTATCTTAAACTGGACATGGTAAAACTTTTATAATTAACGAAAAATGAATCCTCTAATTATTACTTTAAATAATAATACAAATTAAAATACTTTTTCTAAGATAACGAAGAATGAAATAATGTTTTTGCAATATTTTATTGCATAGACAATAATTATTCCTGATTACATTAAATAAGTGAAAATATAAATTTTCACATTGTTAAATAAATATTATGACATATTAACTAAATGTAATTAATATTTTTCTAAATCGTATTTTTTTTTAAAAAATAATTAAATTTTTATTTAAAATATGTTTCGAATTTTTTTATAGAAAAAATAGATTTATTTCTTTGAATTACAAAATTCCATAATCATTTTCCAGAAAATTTCCATCAATTTATAATTATTTAAAAATCCATTTAGATTATATTATTTAATCCCAAATAAGGAACAATAACAATTTCTAAAAGTTTATATACCTTTACTTACTACTACTTTTAAATACATTGAAATACGTTAAAAATTCAAGAAAACTCATAGATTTAAACTTATTATAGATTATTGAAAATTTCATAGATTTATGAAGTTATCTATGAATTTTAATAAATAAATCATAAAGGGAATTTTATTCATATTTAATTCCAGGTTTATCATCAACTAATTTAGTTCAAGAAATATTTATTTCATGATAATTGCATTTCGTTACAAAATTATGTTCAGACTCTATATTTAATGTTTTCATTCATGTAATTATATGAGAAACAATATTGAGTAAATAAATTTAATAAATAAAACTAATCAAAATCAGTATTAGCCTCAGAGTATCATTAATATACTTCCTGAGGACATCCTTTGCAATATCCTAAATAAAGACGACTTTTATGATGTGTCTACTGGCTTTCAATCCTCATGGGGTTGGATTGGGAGCTTTTCAGTAAATTCTTCTGAGAACTTGGACATTATTGGTATTCATGTGAAATGAAAATGTATCACAATTTCCTATAAAATTGGAGTTTAGTTTATAAGTTACTCATATATAGAATAGCTTATAAATTCTTCAAATATGTAAAAAAATAAAAAAATTTAACTTTCATTCAGTTTCCAGAAGATTTCCATGCATTTATTTCTTAAATTCAATGTAATATTAAATTTTTCTTATATATTAAAAGTAATTTAAATATTAGCATTTTATAAATATTTAAAAAAAGTTTTAATACATTTAAATTGTTTCTATGCTGAAAATATTTCTAGATTAATTTTTTAAAAAAAGCAACTATACATTGTTCAAATTAATTAAATTTGTAAATTTTTTTACTAAGATTTAAATTTATCTTATATATTAGAAGTAACTAAAATATTTGTGCTTTATAAATATTTTTAAAATTTTCATTATATTTAAAAATTTTTCTATGTTAATAATTTCTTGATTATTTTTCTTAAAAACAATGCTGTGCATTGTTCAAACTAATTAAATTTGCTAAATTTTGATCCATAATTATTAATTACGCATTTATTTAAGATTCTTATAAATAGGTACTTAAAAACCTGTTTTACATTCTCTTAATTAATCTCATATATGTAAACACAAACATGATTAATTAAAATTTTTGATGATTTTTTTTATCATTTGTTTTAAAAAACATAAATATTTCTGATTTTAACCTAAGAAGAATAGAATAATTAGGTAGAATAGAAAAATAAATTTTGGATTGAATTTTTCGTTAATTTTTAATTTTGATATACTGTTTATTAACCATTTGCTAAACAGGTCGCCCAAAAAAGTAATTAAGGTTTTTCTTAGTTTAAAACGTTTTTTATTTCAATTATCTTACTGTCATGCACAAACAAAAACATTTTTGCCAAACATTTCTGCAAACTCCATTAATATTTGGCTTTTATAATGTTAAAAATCTCGTTCAGTAAAGTAAACAGTATATATGAAAGGAAAATAATTTTTTTTAATTCCATCTTTTAAGCATTATGAAGGTATACTATATTGTCCTTCCATTTAGTAAGTATTAGGTTTTTCTCAGTAGAAGCTCGAGTGTAACTAACTAGTCCTGTTATGTTTGACGCAGTTTCTGAATGAAAAGATTGCAATCTACCATCATATTTACATCAAAACAATCTTTCGTATCATAACATATTTGTGGATGCACCCACTTTGTCCGTCTGTCATTAATCTGAATTCTCAGGTATATTTCTAAAGTCTTATTGAAGAAAGTCTCATATTACGAAGATTTCAAACTCATAATATACTGGAGTTCTTCGAATGTTTTCACCATTATTTGAATTATATTTTCCTAGTGAGTGTCTCTCTCATTTCCAAGAAACTTAAGAAGAACTTCCTTAAATGTAGCCAAACTATCTTTGATTATAAATTCAAGGTTAAGGTTATCATTATTTTTTTGCCAGAGCTAAAACCCACAATTTCTTTCAACTTTGGTTCTGACAAATGATATAATTTATTTTGCATAAGAACTGAAAACAGGGTATACTTTTGAGATTATATTTATAAAATGCTTTAGTTGGATTAATTTTATGTACAACATTGATAAAAATAATTTTAAGGGCCCATCTGGGGAGTTTAAGGGTTTTAGTATATCATATGAATGTCTTAGCATCATAAGAGTACCTCTAAAAGATTTTTTCATTTTAACCATTTTCTTAAAAATTATGAACAAGAATATTCCACTTTATGTGAAGCCTAAGACTTTTGTTGTGTCCGAGCTCTATCTCTAAGTAGGTAAGGTATACCTTCTCATAAATTACTTTATGTTCCTTTGGTGTTTCATTGATACCTCAATAAATATATATAGCGAAAGTTTTTAGAGCTATCAACACAACCGCGTACGAATTTTATCTACCACAAATGAATCAAAAACGAAAAATCCATAATTACTCCAGAACGACTTATAAATAGGCCTAGAAACTGACAGTTGCGTCATCTAGAAAACATCTGCGTCCTTTGATCCATTACTTATAGTTACTCAGGTCCAAAAGAGCATTCTTAACAACTTTAAATATTCCTAGAATCTTTATTTACATAAGTTGTTTTATATTCTTAGTATTTTCTTTAAAGATTTCCGATAAATTACTTTTCTAGGATAAAGCTGCTTTTTGCAATAAAACAATCCATCTTGTGAGAATTTAATTTTCATTTTTTTGTTCAACATGATAAAAGAAAACCTAAAAGACAATTGAAATTATTAAAAACAATGTTTTTCAAGTTAGCTTATATTGTTAATTGATGTTAACGGTGATATTGATGTTTTATTGTTAATTATGTTTGCAAATAAACAAAAATAAAAAAAAAAAATTCTCGACTTATTGCCGAGAAATAAATTCATCTAAGAATAAATATATTTGAAAAGCATATATTCCTTTGCATTATATCTTTCAGACAATTGGAAATGTTCATGCGAAGATTGAAAGCTTAAATGTAAATTCACGTTCACTTTAGCTACTTGTAAGTCATGACTATGAATGAGAAGTTATATAAGTTCAGAATATGATATGCAATAGTCTTATATTACTGTGCTAAAACATTAAAGGGCTCATTGAAATTGGAAATGACTAACTTTTCCGTGGTTCTAGTATCGATTGTCATTTTCTGAATGGTAAGTTACGTCTGAAATAGTTTATGACTTTACAGCAAACGTGACTTTTAAAAATGCCCATCGTTCTAAATGCCCCTTTTATAGCATTCCAATGCAACGTCTTATGGGCTTTTGGATGTTAAAATTCTTCTCTCGAAAGCATTAAGATCGTTTTACCTTCGTAGTAAATATATGTGTTTACGACGGTGTCTACGTATACGTTACAGAGCGAAGTGCTTCTTTAATTTATTGAAATTTAACTATTTTGAAATTTTTTTTTTGCACGGCTACAATGAAAAATCATCTGATTTAAAAAAAAAGCATTTTCGTCTTTTCTATATTTATGCATGTTAATTTTTTTTTTAATAATTTCGAATAAAATATGTTAAAGGAAAAAAATAGTAAAAATAAATATAACTGATGGTTAAAAAAACGCATTCGTTTTAGAAATTGCTTTCTGCTTCGTCGAGTATTAATAGTGTCAGAATGCAGCAGTTTATTGCAATTGTATATTGTTGACTAATGCGCTATTATAGTTTCAGTTTAGTTCTACCATTGTTCACATTTCAGTGAGACTATGACATGACTAAATGACTACACATTGGTGATTGACATTGGGTACAAATATTCTTACATTTTAAGACAAGCAACTTAGTGAGAACCGAGCACTAACTGTCTCACAAGCAAATTTAAGGTAGTTCCTCCAGCGAGTCATCATAGAATAAGAACTTCCTCTTTTGTTGTGTATAAGAATCCCCAATGTATATAAAAAAACTAGAAAATACTTAAGTAGCAATCAATTTGACCCGCGTTTAAATTCTATTGGTAGGATATTTTGAAAAAATTCATTTTTTCTGAATTGAATAAACTCGGTCGTGATTGTGAGATATCTTGTATTGGTCCTAATTGTTCGTGGAGATTTTCCGGTATTATCTCTTAAGGAAAAGTAACTGTAAAAATTATCATAAAAATAATACTTCTTCAGGAAAGCATTATTTCACAGAGAATTAGATAGGAAAATGGTACATGACGGTTTTTTTTTAATCTATAAATTGTGAGTGACTAGCCCAGTGACTAGATCTCTGGCGCTCGGTGCCATGAATTTCGAGTTCGAGTCCATGGAGGTTTCAGGGGTTTGAAATCCACTTTAAACACTAGGCTCTAGTCTTTACTAGATTTTAGAAAGTTGGTCGTAGGGCTGACAATCCTACCTCGTAAAAAGAAAACATTTTCTGTCTCGAAGTCTGACACTATACAAACGACCGTCGCCCTCAATAGGGCTGTGGTGCTCATGAAGAAGGTATTGTTCAATGTACCAATAGAAATATCTTCTTCTTCAATGGCAGAACAGCCCCATGGTTTACTACCGTCTGCCTACTGACAGATTCCGAAACATAAGATGTCTCCTTTTTGTAGGATAGGAACGTCAACCCCACGCTGTACAGTCATATTAGACCATGACCTACGGTTTAAAGTGGATTCAGAACCACTACAAACATCCATGGAACCTCCAGGACTTAAATTCGAAGACTGTGGCACCGAACGCTCGAATGCTAGTCACTCGGCCATCAGGCCCCGGGAGGAATATTACTGACAGTAAATTCATTATTTAATAATCCAAAATCCCCATAGAGAAAGAATCCCCTTAAGAAAATGAAGCAATTCAATGAATATGCAATAACTAATTTTCTCTTTAAAAGATAAAGAATATTGTTATAGAAGAAAATTAGGATAACTTTAAAGTACATTTGTTTCCCATTATAAAATACATTAATTTAATTTGAGTACAGAATGAATACAAAATATTTTTTTTATTCAAGTTAGTTCGATTAGAGTTCGAATGGCAGGCTAGAAAACACATAAAAATCTTCACCAAAACAGCTTTTACGGTCGATTTGTTTGAAAACGGTTATGTTCCATGTAAGGATTAAAGATCAGTGGAACTCTTGTTAACAAGGTTAACTTACCATTCTAAATGGTACTAAAGCAGAAAGGGCAAATGAAGCATGTAAGTGTTTCCTCTAAATTAAGTCCAACTTCGATCTAAATGATGTATTCAGCCTAACCAAACTAAGGTTCTAATTAATTACAAAACATGTCTGGGTAAAATGAATACTTTGTAAGGCATGTTACAATAAAAAGAAATGACACGAACTTTAATGATTCTTATTGTCATTCAAATAAAGTACACACATTTTTAATGACATTACATTTGTTCTTTCGGCTAATTTGTCATTGTGGTTGAAGCCATGATTGCGTCAGGCAGGAAATTATTATATAATTCAAATTCAACTTGCTTTAATAAAATTAAATAAGAGAGTTTTTATGTTTATCTTAGTTACTACTTGACTTATTATACATTTTTATAATAACATTATACATTCTTTTCATTCTAATATGAAATAGTTCATTTATAATTTACTGCCTTTTAAATAAATTTTTTAGTCTCTTTAAGGGGCATCCTTAACGAAACAGTAAACTATAAATATATATATATAACAAAATTAGTATGTGAAAAACATTTATGTTAAATTACAAACGTTTCATCCTGTGAGGTAGCTTGTTGAATGAGGGGAAGACAGCGTTTAATTTATTAATGCTATATGGTCTTTTGGACCTGGTTTAGGGGAATAAGCAACAACAACAACACAAACATTTAGATATCAATTCTCACTTAAAGTTTGAAACTATTTTAAACAAATTGGAATAGGAAAAAAGTATGGTTTAGGGGCCTAAACTGGGGAATAAGAAACAACAAAGGCAATACAAACATTTAGATATCAATTCTCAACTAAAGTTTGAAACTATTTTAAGCAAATTAAAATAGAAAACACCTTGTTTAAGAGCCTGATCCAGGGATATTATCAACAAACAACGACAATACAAACATTTAGATATCAATTCTCACTTAAAATTTGGAATTATTTTAAACAAATTCGAAAAGTTTATATATTATCAATTGCAAAAAATACAAACTATGGAAACATAATTATTCAAATTTGTACTAATATTTGCAACAAAGAGACTTAAATATTTTTAAATATACTTTGAATATCACAATCGTAAATCTTTGTAGAATAATATTATTCAAAATGATGTTTAAAGATAATAGAAATGCATAGATTGTTCTTTGAGCATTGTGTACGTATTAGTATGAATCGAATTATTCAAGCAAAGACAATTTAAAAAATTAATATTTATAGAGTATTCTAATGCATTATGCGTGTCTTTTACATTTTTTGTAGTATCTTTACCTGCATTTTTTTTAACTGGCAATAAATAGAAAATAGAAAAATATTTTTCACGTGATTTTTAACAAAGTCTTTTCGTGCCACTTCGTAACTACCAGGTATTGATTAGAATAATTTATGCTGCTTGAAAAAGAGAAGAAACTTTGGTTGCTTATTTCAAAGAATTTTAAAACTTCTTTGGCAACAAAAAATTTGTTGTCGAAGTTCCTTCACCAAATTTTAAAGATCTTTTTTCTGCAGTCAAAAGTTTCCTTCTTTTTCGTAAAACTTTTCTAATATTTGTTATTTATTTATTTGCTTTTATGTTATTCATCCCGTGAAAAAAAATCTTGGTGTTTTACAACGCTTTTTGATAATTATAATTAAAATTATATAAAAAAAAAAAAAAAAAAAAAAACTGGTTAAGTCATTCTTAAAAAATGAAAATTTTCCTTCTTGGCTTTTTAAGTAATTTGAGGTATTTCTTTATGTGATAAAATATTAAAACACCTAATATGTAATAACCAGTATATTAACAAAAATTAAAACACTTAAAATATATTATACCCAAATTTTATTCATTACCTTAAAGTTTATCTAAATGTGCCTGATCAATTTATTTCTGAAAATGATGTATAATATTATGTATAGTTTTTATTTTACAAAATAAATCAATGTAAATTTTTTTGTAACATATAAAATTATTGCTACATTAATAGAAGTCAGTTAATACAAATGTCTTCATAGCAGTATTTTTACAGCTAAATGTTTAAATATTGGTTAAAACAATCAAGAAACGATGCATATTAGTGGAATGATAAGGCTTACAGTATTTAATCTGATAACAATTAGAAAACATGCTTTCTCAGTGCAGGATCACTGCATATTATACACCAGGGCCGAAACAATACGAAAGTATGGCTGAAATATATCTCCCAACAATATTTACTTAAAATGCAATGGATTTTGTTAGGTTTTATAATTTTTTTTGTTATAAATCGAATCCACTCGAAAGTTATTTCGCTTACAAATTTATCGTGTCTATTCCTAGCTGCTTCGAAACAGCAATTTTCGACTTATCAGACTTCGAAATAAGATTTCCCAGTTCAAGATCACAATATGCTATACACCAGGGTCCTAACAATAAGAAAATATGGTTGAGATACATCTCTCAACACCATTTATTTAAAATACCATGGATTTTGTTAAGGTTTTAATAAATTTTTCATATGAATAAGAATATACATTTTAGAAAGCAAATACTGTCTGATTTATTATGTCAGATTTACTAAATTTATTCTTGTAAATGTGCCAATTTTTTTTCGATTCAATCCAATCCAATCCAATCGAAAGTTGTTTCGCCTTACTATTTATAGTTACTACGCAAGTACGTCTTTCGACTTATTAGACTTCAAAACAAGATTTCCCAGTCCAAGATTACAACATGCTATACACCAGGTCCCTAACAATAAGAAACTGAAATAGATAAACTGAAATAGATCTCTCCACACTATTAATTTAAAATGCAATGGATTTTCTTTAGGTTTAAATAATTTTTTTGTTATAAATAAAAATATACATTTTAAAAAACAAATCCTATCTGATTTATTACCTCAGATTTATCAACTTTATTCTTGCAAAGTCTCCAACTTTCATAGATATTCACAGAAATATAATTCATAAAGGCCGAAAATTATTTAAGGTGCTATTTTAATAAATGAGAAAAGCTTAATTCATGTGAGCTTTATTCGCACCACGCTTCGTTTGCTACTGTGAAATAAGTGAATGAGGTTTAAGTATGGAAATCAACCCTATTTCTGATGTAGTGAGTCCGTTCTTGAAAATATTGAGCCAGAAGACACCATGCATGAAATTTCTGCATATTTTAAACACGATAGATTGGAACTCCTTATTCTGTGCATGGGAATTTCAGGAATCTGCAATAAATTTCACGCAGTTTGTATTTTCTTTTGAAAATTTTTCACACATTTCTCAAACTTTCACCTCCACAGAATATTTATTTTAAATTCTGCATAAAATATTTAAATTGAATCACTATTAAATTGTGACATAATGTTAAAAATCTACAAAGCGTATTAAAGACTGTGTATTAAAAAAAATGTTTCGATCATATTTTATGATATCAATGCGTTTGCTTGACATTTTAAAATATTGTATAAAAATTTAAGTATCACAATTTCTGTATTTATAAATGCACAGAAATGCCATTTTGTAGTTATGGAAATAGAAAAGATACAAATAAATAAGGAGCGACAACTTTAAGTAATTTATCACTAAAAATTTTAAATATTAAATTAATGTAATTATTTAAATATATATATATATGCATTATTTAAATATATCTATATATTATTTAAATATATATATATACATATATATTTAAATAAGAAAGCATGATTGAGGTAGGTCTCTCAACATTATTTATTTAAAATACAATAAATTTTGTTAAGGTTTTAATAATATTTTGTTAAAAATCGAATCCAATCGAAAGTTATTCCTCCTACATATTTATCGCTCTTATTCGTATCTGCTTAGCAAGGGCGACTTTCGACTTATTAAACACTGAACCAAGCTTTTCCAGTCCAAGATCACAACATGCTATACATCAGTTCTCCAACAATAAGAAAGTCTGGTTGAGATAGATCTCTCCATATTATTAATTTAAAATGCAATGGATTTTGTTAAGGTTTTAATATTTTTTTTCTTATGAATAAGAATATACATTTTAGAAAGCTATTTGATTTATTATGTCGGATTTATTAACTTTATTATTGTGAAGGTGCCAACTTTTTTTCGATCCAATCCTATCCAATCCAATCCAATCCAATCGAAAGTTATTTCGCCTTACTATTCTTAGTTGCTGCGCAAGTGCGACTTACGACTTATCAGACATCGAACCAAGCTTTTCAGTTTAGCATCACACCCATGCTATACAACCCTAATAATAACAAAATATGGTGGAGAGAGATCTCTCAACACCATTTATTTAAAATGCAATGGATTTTCTTAACGTTTTAATATTTTTTATTATAAATCAAAATATACATTTTAGAAAACAAATCCTATCTGATTTATTATCTCAGATTTACCAACTTTATTCTTGCAAAGTTGCCAACTTTCTTATCCATTCACAGAAATATAATTCATAAAGGCCGGAAATTATTTAAAGGCCATTTTAATAAACGAGAAGAGCTTAATTCATGTAAGCTTTATTCGCACCACGCTTCGTTTGCTGCTGTGAAATAAGTGAAAGAGGTTTAAGTATGGAAATCAACTCTGCTTCTGATGTAGTGAGTCCGTTCTTGAAAATATTGAACCAGAAGACACGATGCATGAAATTTCTGCATATTTTAAAGATGATAGATCGGAACTCCTTAGGCGGTGCATGGGAATTTCAGGAGTCTTCCATATATTTCACGGTGCTTATATTTTCTTTGAAAATTTTTCACACATTTCTCAAACTTTCACCTCTTCAGAATATTTATTTTAAATTCTGTATAAAATATTTAAATTGAATCACTATTAAATTGAACATAATATTAAAAATCTACAAAGCGTGTTAAAGACATTATACAAAAAATGTTTCGATCATATTTTATGATATCAATACGTTGGCTTGACATTTTGAAATATTATATAAAAATTTAAATATCACAATTTCTGTATTTATAGAGGCACTGAAATGCCTTTTTGTAATTATAGAAATAAGAAAATTATAAATAAATAAGAAAGTACAACTTTAAGTAATTCATTATGAAATATTTTAAATATTAAATTAATGTAATTATTTAAATATATATATAGATATATATATATATATATATGAAAGTACAATGATTATTTAAATTTCTTGAGCCATTTTAATACTGTGGAACAAAACATTTCATAAAATATTGCTTGATAATTCGGCGTTACATTCCCAGGAGAGAAGGTTATTATATTATCTGGATGTATGTTATTTGACAAAATATATAATAAATTCAACACTCAACATTGACAGCAGATAAGCGTTATTGTGAGTAGTTAAATTATGGACAATTAAAGTTTTATACTAATGAGAACAACCTGTCACTCAAATCTAATAGCAGATATTCGGTATCATGTATAATAAGATTCAGGACATTAGCGTATTTCTTTGCTACCTTCACAATCCGAAAGAACCACAGAAGGAATATGAACTATACCATGAGTTGTTCCATTGTGGTTGATGATAGACTACTAGCTGAGAAATGTGTACTCCAAGGAGAAGTGAGAGAAGCTGCTTCCTCCTTCTTGACGGATTGTCTTAAAATAAGGTGGTTTTCTTTTTTTTTTTTTTGAAGAAGAAAGATAAATCTGCAAGGAGTCGACTAGAAGTGTTTTTTTTTTCTTTGAAGTGATTGAATAGGCCGGAGAGTTCCGCCTGTTTCCTTGTGGTTTCGTGTATAAGGCAGTATGATAATTAAGTTCTGCCGCAAACCAGGCAATTAGATTCGGCGCAGACTCGAAAACTCTGAAAATCAACGACCTTTTAGTGAACTGTAATTGTGATTTAATTGTGCACTTGTGATCAAATTTTATTTTAATTATTAATTTCTTTTTACAATATACAGAGTGCATTTTTTATATATAGTGCTTTCAAATAAAAATTAAAGTGTTCCCATGAATCTTGAACCTGAAACTGACCCTCTTCTTAAAGTCTTTATAGGTCTAATACAGGCCGATACGTTAAATAATCCATAAGCAATTACAAACATATTCTTAACTTCTTATATTTTAAATCAAAATATTTCTAACTGATTCTGTTTTGTAAATAGAGTTACAAAATATAACTATATAATATTAACTTCAGATGATATTGAATTAGGAACCAAATATTTTATCACTCTTCAATAAAAATACGCCTTTTCAGTAATAGTGATAATACTCGTTTGAAAATTACTGTTGCAATGGACATATCTTTAAAAAGTCTCCAGAAGAAATTGCATGTAGTGATATACGTAGACTTGCTTTTTTATAGTAAGCATCCTAAAAAAAGTTAACTTTTACTATCTTATGATCGATATACATTGAGTTAAGAAAATTTAATAGAATGAAATAGCTTATATAATAACGATTAGTAAAAATGCATCTAATCCAATTACATTTTGTAGTTTTTATTTCGTTTTCCTTTTATTTGTTTTTGTTACTATTTTATTCATTACAAATTATTTAAGGAAACAACTTAAATATTTCAATTGAAAAAAATATTTTCTAAATATCCATTTCTAATTCACCTTTTTATACCTTGGTGATGAAATTGAAAAGATTTCATTTCCCATATAGAGTTTTCGGACCATCTGAATTTTAAACCTACATCTTTGTAGACTCAAAGTACTTCTTATTGTAATAAATTGAGATATTTGACAAGGAACTCCCATGACATTAAATAGTGCGAATATAAGGTTATAATATTCTGTGTATAATAAATAAAATAAAAGGGAGTCGTGTCTTATATCTTTATTTTTGGTTAACAAAAAAAAAAGAAAGAAATATATTTTTTTGAGATTCCCACTTATAAACTAGTAGTAGTGAATATTAAATAACGTGCATGAAGATTGTTAAAGATGTGTTGGTTTGTTTCCGAAACTAGAGAATATTATTTTCACTGTTATGAAATATTAGTAGCTTTCATCATCATCGGCGCAACAACCCTATGGTGGGCCAAGGCCTGCTGGCAGATTTCGAGACGTGAGATATTTACTTTTTACGGGGTAGGGGTGTCAGTCCATGCCCAACAGCAATATTAGACTTGTACCTACGGTTTAAAGTGGATTCCAAACCACTACAAACACCAATAAAACCGTCGGACCTCAAATCCGAAACCTGTGGCACCGAGCTCCAGAATGATAGTCACTCGGACTCAGGCCCATAAGTAGATTTAATAAAAACGTAAACAGAAGATTTCGTATTGTTATTTAATGTGCTATTTTGAAGTTTACCCGTTTAAGTACGAGATATTTACATGGTATTATTCTATCTAGAAGCATTATTTACCAAATTACAGTCATGTGAGATGACGAAAATTATGCATACAATGGTGTCTATGATCAAATCAATTGCAATGTTTAGAAGGTTTATCAATAACATACTAATAATTCCTCTAATGAGTATGTCGAATCATATAAAGAGATGCCTTGCTTTCATATAAGCCTACATATAAGTAAACTTATATATAAGCATATGTAAGCACTAAAAATAATGTCTCAGAAATTATAATCATGCATTTGAAATTATAATCATGTTAAATTTAGTATTTTGATAAAAATAACTTAATGCATGAAAAAAAAAACTTAATATCTTTCACAAATTATTGCGTTGTTCAATTAGTAAAAATACAAAAGCATGAAATTATAAATTATCGTAGAGGTGAGAGTCTAACATAAATTGTTAAATTGTTATGTTTGACATATTAATTAAATATAAAACAGGTTAAAAATTGAAATATTTGTAAAAATTTAAAAATATGTTGACATCTTAATCATATATTTATTCTCGTGAAACTGAAACTTCACAATAAAAGCAAGAATGATGCACTTTGCATTTCAAATGCGAGTGCCAAACAGAAACATACTCTCAAGAAAAATTACACTCTTTTGTATTTTCTTAAGAAAAAGAGTGCTTGCGATGATCTCAAAAATCATTGTTACTTTTTTGAACATTACTTAAAATGTTTACCTGAAGCCATTTCCCCTGTGCATAATAAAGGAAAAAAATGTGCGTTGCTTACCAAAGCCATCGTTATTCATGTTAAAGGAGCTTTAAGCTTAAAACCTCTTACACCTGTTTTTATCTATTAATCAAAAGAAAAACTCTTTCACAGAGAATTGTAGAGTGAATGTTTGTTTCACATTGCGAATCATTCCTTTCCATTTTATATTCCTACATTCAAGTAATAGAAAATAACATGTTTGTTCTGAGATGCATTGAAAATAATAATTATTACTTTCGAAATATTAAAAAAAAACCTAAATGCAAATCATTTTGTATTGCTATACTAGTATGGGGTGAATATACATTTGCTCAACTTCTAAGAATATATATATATATATATATATATATATGTGTGTGTGTGTGTGTGTGTGTGTGTGTGTGTGCGAAAGAGAGAGTGTGTTATTATAAGTAAGGGGCTGAAATAATATATCTTTGCAAAATGCGTTTCTCATTTAAATTTCTAAACATTTAAATTAAAATAATAATTTATATTATAAAAATATCTCGATAATTAACTGTTGATAAATATTACTCCCAATTATAACTTTTTAATTTTCAAGTTAAGTATCTGACTAGGATGTTTATGACTATTCATAGTGTTTCATTACTCCCTATATTAGATATTACACAAATCGAGAATTCGTTGACTAGCTTTCAAAGGACTCACTGATAACACCTAAACGACAAAATTTACCTTTTTCTGTGCTAAATTAGTTAGATTTGCTGCTTGTTAAGGAGTATTTTGCTCTTGATTCAAATTTGCATAGCATTCTTTTCATAACAAATAAGTAATACGAAATTGTAATACGAAATTAAAAAGTTCATATTGTTGTAAAGGGATTAGTTTTATTTAATTTACTTACATGTATTAAAAAAAATGCAGTTTTTAATGGTTTTCTACTCTATTTTCCTTGAATAATATCCTGTTTTAATATCTAACAATATCTTTCAAGCATGTCTGGATTATAGTTTCTTTGATAACGTTTTCCCATTGTTATACCGTGGTGGAATCGCTGATCGTGTTCATCTCCCACAGTGCCGAGATTTTCAGGAACAAATTTATGTATTTTATGGAATTAAGATGTGAATGTGTTTTTAATTTCATGTTACAAATCAGAGCTTTATAATTTTGAAGTAGTTCTTAAATTAGCTTTCCATAGTTATCAACTTTTTTGTTGCCAAGAAATTTATTTATGACTTTTTTAAAAGAATTCCATAGATAATTTTCAGTCCCATTCATATTTTCCTCAAAGTCATGGTCCTTCGTAAGCTCTCTTATTAGTGGGCCTATAAATATATTCCTTTAATTTTACCTTATCGATCCTAGAGAATGTTTTTCTTACGTAGAGGAATCCTATACCACTTTTATAAATCAACTTAAAAAATTTCGTTTGATATGCAAGTGAGGAATATATACAAGTTCCGAATTTACAAGTGGTGTTTTGGCTTGGTTTGTCACTCTACGGTCATCCTGTGCACACTTTAGGCTAAATAGACCTACAGTTTAAAGTGGATTCCGAACCACTTACAAACATCCATGCCTCAGCCAGGATTTATAAGTGGTTGAGAAGTTAGGTTTTTTTTCCAGGCATCAAATTTCTTTTAGGCCATCGATCCTTGACAAAATGTTTATGCGAATTTTTCGATCCCACTCGTTTAGGAAACGACAAAAATAAGTATATCCTTGTTGGAGACTAAAAGTGTTATAATTTCAAGCATATATTCCTAGAATGTTGTTGGTATTGTATCTTCGATAACACAATTTTCATGTTGTTATACGTTAATTTCAGATGTGCTACATAGGCAAGAGGAAATTAAAGATTTATCATTTCCAACATAAAAAAACACTGATTTTTAAATAATTTTACAGGAATTTGTGTTTAATCCGAATTTAACTTCCATTTCTTAGGATTATAAAGATCTCATAACTCAGAAATGAATTAAAATAAGCAAAATGCAACACATTTTCTACTACGGAGAACAGGTTTTGGAGGTTTTGTTCCCATCGAATATGATAAACAATTGTATTTTTCTTCTTAGTACACTAATCTTTGTTTTGTCTTTATATCTATTTTCTTCTTAGATAACTAATCTTTTTATTTTGAACAATAGCCTTTGTAAAATTGTATTTTTCTTCCTAGAACGTTTTCTGGCAGCCAACAATTTTGCCTGATTCTTTGACCAATTTACATCACGAAGTAAATCCTTGAGTTCAGATGAAATGATTCTATGAGATTCTAGACAATCTGCCAAACACTTAGCTTCAAAATCGTCTTTTTTCAAGATTTAATTGTAAATCTTCATCTCCAGTTTTATGAATATAAACTTCAAATTTCAAGTCACGTTGGGATTGGAACCTTGTTTTTGGGTGAAGCAGGCCATATAGTTTAAGGGTGATTGGAATATTTAATAATCTTCGTCTTACAATTAAGCATTCTTGCAATGCAGAAATAACTATCCTTTAAGTGGTATTTGGTTCTCTGCATACCATTGGAATTGGCAAATGGCATATGCCGTGATTTTAGTCAAGCCAACCACTTAGTAATGTTACTCAAGACCATATAACATCAACAGTAAATATAAGGAGTCCCATATTAGTCCTAATCAACGATTTCACACCCGAGATAAATTTCATATATGTATCCATCAATATAATAATATTCTTCCATTGGGACTTCAAAGTTAGCTCCCCACACACATAACAGAAAATGTTTGAATGTTTTTCACAACTTCGCGACATTTTAAGTATTATTTTCGTTCAAAAATGTAAAGAATTTTTAACTCGAAACACAAGTCTAGACTAAACTGAAGTAACTCACATAAACTACGCCCAGATATTTTCAAGTTCGCTAGACTTGTTTTGACAGTTCTGTCGTGCATTTTGCATCTTTAATGGAATCTATATAGTCATATATAGATGTCAACTTTCGACTATCCTTTAAAAAAAAAAAACTACAAGCAAATAAAGTTGTTTTAAACAACATGCCTTTATATATATATATATATATATATTTGTAGTATGCAAAATAAATAATAAATATAATAAATAATAAATGTGAAATAATAAATAAATAAACAATAATATTTGATGGCCAATTTCTTCATTATATTTGGCTCTAGCGTAATAAAGTACATTAGAAACAGCTATAGTTATCCATAACGAAATTATTTTCGACTAGTGCCCATTTGGAAATTATTAACACTTCCGATATATTATACCCATATGGCCTAATGACTCTGGATACGTTTCAAACGTAATTAAAAACATCTGTGCACATATGAAATAGAACAATTAATTTTAACATACTGCCATCCTTTGTAATCAAAATTATTCTATTTGAAAACAGGGAGAAATTGCATTCATATTCAAAGATACTGCATGCTTGGTAGGAGATTTTAATTGAAAAAATGTTGAGAAGTGAAGATTTTTATTTTATTATTTTATTTTTATTTTATTAATTTATAATTTTTGTGTGAGTACGTACGTATATTTTGTCAGTTTATTTACAAGTAATTATTTATTATATTCCTGACAAATTTAAAACATTTATAATATAGAGCACCTACTTCTGTAATAAACTAAATGAAAATTTTAATATTTGTATTATACTGAATGAAATTAATAATTTTAAGAATTCATGATCTGCTATTTAATGAACACATATTTAACTTAAAAGTAAACATAAAATTAATTATATCTAACAGTCATATTTTACAGTATTTATTTTCTCTTTTCTTTAAAACCAATTGAATTCCTAAAATATTTATATTTGATAATAAAATTATCACCATTACATCAATCATTAATACATTTTCTACTATTACTTCCCTGCAAATAAATTACTTAAATTGTGTCCCGTATTTCTACAAACTTATCCCTCATAATTAATACGAGTTATTGAAATCAGCCAAAACTCCAGAAAGATTTCGATTAACAATGTAAAGAGAGTGTGTCAAAATTAGATTAATAAACTTTCCTGGTGAAATTATTAACACATTTAAATTATATAAGCATTAAAAATTATCAGCATTATTGATACATTTACTATCATTATGTTACTTCAATTATTAATTAATCATTATGTTACTTCCAGTTGACTGAAATTTATTAATAATTCAATTAAGAATATATGCTGTGTGCAGTTCAAACTTGTTTAAGTAAACCATTTAAAAATTTAGTGAAAAATATATGAATACGATTTTAACTGTTTGACAAACATTTAAAAATAAATAAAATAAAAACGAAGATAACTGAATAACTCAAGGAACTATAAAAAAATAAAATTTAAATACAACTAAAAAATATCAAAAGTAGTACTTTAATTTTAGTCTTTAATTCAATTTTTTTGTTGAAATGTGGAACCTTTTTTTACAAAAAAAGAGTTTATTTAATTTAATTTAATAAACATTAAATTTAACTGAATGTTACTAAATATATTAATTTAATTTAATAAACATTAAATTTAACAGAATGTAACAAAATATATAAATTTAACTAATCTCTAATTTAATTTTTCTCTGTATTATCAGCTGCATTAGAACAACAACAACATATTAATTTAATTTAATAAACATTAAATTTAATGTCATGTTATGAACTTTATTAGTTTAATTTAATAAACATTATATTTAACAGAATGTTACGAAATATATTAATTTAATTTAATAAACATTAAATTTAACAGAATGTAACGAAATATATAAATTTAAATAATCTCTATTTTAATTTTTCTCTGTATTACCAGCTGCATTAGAACAACAACAACATATTAATTTAATTTAATAAACATTAAATTTAATGGCATGTTATGAACTTTATTAGTTTAATTTAATAAACATTATATTTAACAGAATGTTACGAAATATATTAATTTAATTTAATAAACATTAAATTTAACAGATTGTAACGAAATATATTAATTTAATTAATCTCTAATTTCATTTGTGTCAGTATTGACAGTTGCATTAGAAAAATAACAACACATTAATTCAGTTTAACATTAAATTCTCAGAATGTAACGAAATATATTAATTTAATCTAATAAATACTAAATTACGGAATTGTTACAATGTTACGGAATATAATATGTGTTTTTTTTGTGTTGATTATTTTAAAATATGAAATAAGATTTTGTGAGACACATGTTTATATTTCAAGTTTAATAAATTTTGTAAATAAAAATAATAAAAAAAAAATAGTATAAATCATCAATGCAAACAAGTCATTCAATCAGTAAAAATTATATTACATAATTGTTAGGAGTTTTAAAATAGAAAATCCGAAACTCTATTATTTATAATGGGAGTTAAAGAACAGACTTAAAAATTTATATCAATATAACGAAAACAAAGTTTATACAAGCAATCCATAAATAAAAACCTTATTATTATTTCGCATATAGTTAATAATAAAATTTTAAAAAATAATAATTTTATTGCAAATTATGTCTCATGAATAGGATTAAAAATGTATATTTTTAAACCAAACTTATTTTATAGGTCTTATAAATCAATATCGAATGTTTGTCAAAAGATTAATAAAAATAAATTTCTAAAAATAGATATGAAGAAATAAATGAAAAGTTTAAGAAAACGAATCGTTTTTTACTTTTGTAATCTGAAAAATATGGCGTTATCCATAATAAAATTATTTCATATTTTTCATTTATTGATACTTTGCAGTAATTCATTTACTAATATATTAATTCAATATATATGTAGCTGCAAACAAATTTTATTAAAAATAAAACATGACCTACTTTATCAAATTTCGATTATATTTAAAAAAAAAAGATTCTGCTAGTAATTTATTTTTCAAAGCGATTAAGCATTATTTTCTCTAATATAAGTTTGTTTCATTCAGAAAATTAAGGCACACATATATTTATTCTTCTAACTACTTTAAATATTAATATTTAAATATAAATATAAATATTTAAATATAAATATTTAAAAGTCCTTTCGGATATACAGTTTTATATTAAAATTTTTTGTAAACATTCATACTTTCATGAGATGAAGAAATAAATGTTCATTTTATATTTTAATACGTATTGTTTATAAGCTTTATGTATAAATGTGGTTTGTATATTTTAATTAAGGAGATATTATAAAGTAAAATAATATGTAGTATCGACATGCATTACCAATATAGAATACGTTTTTGAATAAATCAACAGCAGTTTTTTATGTCAACAAATAACAAGCACAGTACTCAAAAAAGTAAACAAATTTTATAGAAATCTATGTAAACAAACCAAATCATAAAAATATTTGACATACTTTCGCTAACAACTAAAAAAAAAAAAAAAAATGAAAGTTATATACATGAGAAAGATTTCTTAATTTTCTCCTTGATATTTATAAAATATATTTAAATTTGAATTTTTTCTTACTTTATATTAGTACTTTATTTATAGAACAACATATATTAAATTATTATATATTAAGTATTCATATTTTTATGAGATAAATAAAACGCATGTAATTTTTACAAGAATATGTTTACGATATGAAGACATAAAATGTTGTTTTTATATATGATTCTGAATTATTTATATGTTTTATGTATAAATAGAAGTTGTAGATTTTAACTATGGAAATAATATATAGTATTATAATATATACCGTATCCACGTGCATTTTAAATACAGAATATATTTTTGCTTAAATAAGCGACAGTTTTATGTCTACAAATAGCAAACACAGTACTCAAACAAGTAAACAAACTTTATTTTAGTATTAACCAAACCAAACCATAAAAATATTTGACACACTTTCGCTAACAACTCAAAAAAATGGAAACTATATGTGTTAGAAAGATTTCTTAATTTTTTTCCTTGATATTTATAAAATTGATTTAAAAGAAACTTATTTTTTTAACTTGTATTTTTTATAGAACCCCTTCCCTTGAGAAAGTAAGTATCTTTAAATATAAACTGAAATTCTTCTTCAACGTAACCTAAAATATATTTTCTTATTTCCAAAAAACTAAACAGAAAAAATAAACATGTTAGTGCTCTTAAAAAAATATAAAGAAAACTATTTATTTTCTGGTACATAAATAAAAACATGGAATTGAAATAAAACTAAGACATTATTTTAAATGTATGAGTATTTGAATTTAATTTTACTGTACTTATTTGAATAACAATAGCATTTAGAAATACTATTTACTAATTCTATTCTATTTATATCTTCTGTAACAAAAATATGGCGAATTCTGAAATATTTTCCTCGAAAATTGAAAAAAAAAAATCTTTTCCTTTTCATGTTCTTGAAAAATAACTAGATCTGGTAACAGGAAACACTAAAATTATATGAGTTTTCTTTAGTAACTTTAACAAGTTTTTCTAGTGTCCAGGCTTGAATTTATTTATTTATTTATTTTTTTTTTTTTTTACTTTCCAGTTCTACTTGGTTGAAAATGTTTAAGAAAAAAATGTTAAACCTAACAATAAAGCATGAAATCTTGTTGGTTCTCTTTTTCAATTTCGAAGTAGATTTCCTTTCAAAACAGTAAAAATAGGTGTAAAATGTTCTCCAGACTGAAATGAAATATTGATTTATTCTGGTAGTTTTAAATAAGAATTTTTATATCTTTTTGGATTGATTAAAAAGTTGTATTTAAATATTTGATGTATAACATTTTTTCACTATTTCTTTGAATTTAATATGAAAATTTTTTTTTAATATTTAATAATCAAAAATTTTAAAACTTATAAGAAAAGATTTGACATTTAACTGTTTTGTTGTTTGTAACAAAAAAAAAGTATAATTTTATTTTATTAGTCGAAAAATCGATTTTTAACCTGAAAAAGAAAAAAATTAGATTCTACTACTGTGTCCAAAAAGTAAGACCAATTTTAAATTTTAAATTCTCAGAGCCTATGGAATTTATTTTTTTTCTTTCTTAAGTTGCTGGCACTGTCCTTGACATTTGACGTCAAAATATTCATTAGTGTTTGAATTACGCTTGACTTTGTGAGACGCTAAAACTGATTACGGCGATTTTTGAAATGTTTCTATTAATTAAGCAAAGACTTTGCATTACATTTTGCTTGCAGAAACGTATAAAATGATGCAGAATGCATTCGGTGAGCATTCCGACACCGCAAAGAAAGGTTTTGCAGTGGTATGAACAGTTCAAAGAAGGCAGGAAATGCGTTGAAGACAAAGAGCCCTTTGGTCGACCATCAAAGATTCGGTGCTTGCAAACCGTCGATTTACAATTACAGACCATGCTGATGATGTTGGAATTTCAAAAGGATGGGTAAATTCGATTTTGGGCCTCAAACGCGTCAAATCTCGATTGGTACCGAAAACACTGAATTCGCCAGCTCTCACTGCATTGATTCGTTGTGATTTTTTCGCCAAAAGTGAAACCCATATAGTTCCACGACCACCTTTTTCACACCGTACGACTTCTGACTATTCGTTAAACTCAAAAGGCACTCCGGAGACACCGTTGAATCGATTGAGGAGATTCAACGTGAATCATCGCGCGCTGGATGGTCATCCGTGCCGATTAATTTTTAGCATGAATTGAGGATTGCAAAAAATGTTGGCATAAGTGCATTGTGTCCGGATGGGATTACTTTGAAGGCGATGGTATAAATTTGGAAGAATAAATAAAGAGTTTTTGAAAAAAATAATTGGTCTTCCTTTTCGGGCACAGTAGTATAACCTACAGATAAAATCAAAATTATTAGAGATTTTATCAATGGGTGTAATAATAAATTTTTCGTGGAGATTCTTTTATTGCTTTTAGTAACGAAATCTAAGTAAAGCGGAAATATGAAATATAAGAGTTGAACTGGTTAAGAATGGAATATTTATTTGCATATAAACATTCCACTTCCATTCAATAAAAATATTTATGGAAGGGAAGAATTAAACTGATGACTTCGTGCAAAACGTATCAATGTTGTTTAATATTTTTTGAAAGAAGTATTAATGCTTAGTTTTAAAATCTATCTGAAATTAATTCCTTTGTGTCAGCAACATTACTAGCTCTGCAGGTAACGATGTGACTAGAATCTAAAGAAAACGTTCCATAATTGTACTTTGTACTTGCATGCAACAATTTCTCTGAAAAAGAATGTGTCTTTGTATCTATATATATATACCAACAAATCAACAAATAAGATAAAACTGTGTCAACATGCAGTACAATAAATTCTGTCGATAAATCTAAGCTATAGAGATACTTTGTTGGAAATTCTATTGGACGATTTATTGTAAGAGACTATAAAAGCATCCCAGTCTTTATTGTTCTGGTGAAAGACTTATCAAAACAAAGAATAAAATCAAACCAAAGGTTTACTTTATTTATCATGAAAGCTGTAGGCATCGATGTACAAGAAAATGTTAAGAGCTTCCTTATTTTCTAAATTATTTAAAGAAAATAAGAAATAAACATAGTATTCAAAGAGGGAGAAAATATAAATTTTGACGTTGTATATATTTGATGTGGAATCCTTTTTACCAACTTATTTTCATCGGGATAATTATAAGCGTTTGTTGTTTTACATCGTACATGAATATGCCACACTGTTTTTTAGTTTTTGAATCTTTCAAAACAATAAAGAATAACAGGTAACCTTTAGAGACAGAAAATAATAATTTTGATTTACTGACTATACATATGATGTGAAATTATTACTTTTAATATTTAATTTCATTTAAACTATAGAAATATATTTTATATTTAGTATTTAGATTTATATCTGAATTTTTTTATATGAAATTCACCTTTTTCTAGTTAAAAAAATATAGAGAAATAAATAAATCTCGTGCAAAATCATGTCAGTTTTGAGTGTATTTTGTGTTCAGATATAATTGTGACTTGATCACTTATTAATGTAAATAGGAAACATCTTTGATGAAAATTTGTGCTTAATTGTTTAGAAAATGTATAATTGGCCTATTACTTAAAAAAATATTAGGAATTTACACTCCTGTACAGAAATGAAGTGTAATTTTTATACGTTGAATTATTTATACATATGTTTAAGCATTATAAAACTAGAGAAACTAGGAACACAATTTAAATTTTAAAATAAACGTTTTTGAAACATAAGTGGTCAAAAGGTTAGTTTCACGTATTTGTGGTTATATTAAAATAAAAAATAGTACCGCATATCTGAAAAAGGTATGTATTATATTTAATATAAAAATAGTGAAGGGCGTTAATGAAAAATGTGTTTCTGAAACAAAATTCTACAATCGGTTTGATTTCTGCAATAATAGTTGATGCTGTGTGCGGGGATGCAAATGCTTCAATTAGCAACCCATAATGCTCTGTAGGTTTAAGATTAGAAGAATTTTACTATGCATTGGACCTCTAATTGTAAAGAAAATCCTCAAATAAATGATTTGCGTGAATTTGCACATTGCCAACCATGAGTAATAGTAGCTATCCTACTTTAACTAGATATAGACAATCTTTAGTTTCAAGATAGTATTTCTGTACTTACGAGCAATAATGTATCTACTATTAACGATATGGGTGTGATTGCAACCTTTAAGCCATCTGTCCAGAATATCTCATTTCAATTTGCTATTACCTCTCGATAAATTGAGAATTAAAATGAATAATTGATGATAAATTGAAAAGATAGATTTCCACCTTGTCGCTGTGGATCATTGTGTAACAGAATCTATTGTCTGCTCTAAATTATTTGATTTTACTGGATGCGTGCCCATTTGGATGGGCTTCATTCCTTTGTAATCTTGTATGCATGAGCTTTGATGATATCTTGAGAGGAGTTGAGTTTAACTCGAAATCTTTGTCACTGTAGGTTTCATCACCGAAGACAACAATCGCACAATCATAGTTCTAAAATTTCTTGTTGTTATTGCCAGATGTCAAGTTTGAAGTTATGTGAAGGTGACGACTTTTTGCTTGTCTTCGTATAATTTATGAATCCACATACATTTACAATTTTTAAATTTTCAGATTCTAGCATTACCATATTTGTCTTATAAAAGAACATACAAGGTTGACTCACCCGTGCCATAATGAATAAGACTGGGGAGAGAATCGTGTAAATAACAATTGGTTTAAAAAATATTTGAATATGTATTATGATTAATGAGTAGTAGTTGCATTCCTTATAAATTACGCATTTTACACATAATTAAATGATAAATCACTAATGGAATTTTATAACTAGTTTCAACATTTCTAAATATTAAAGAAATGAAAATGGAAATATTCTATGTTTGTTACATTTATTAATAAATTAAATATTTATTTTTCGACGATATAAGAACATACTTATAAATATAAGAAATTTTTTTACAGAATTAGCTTTATTAAATGGAATAAAAAAGATAAGGTATATCAAAAATTACTAACACGTATAAATAAACATGAAACACAAATCATAGGCTTATCCTCAAAATATTTTAGAAAAAATAATGTAAGAAATTTACTTTTAAATAAATATTTTTCAATGCAAGGCCAATTTGCATTTTATTTTCAAGAAAATATGAATTTAGATACTGAAAATTAGTGTTTTAGAAAAGATCCTTTTATGTAAATTATGAAATAGCTAAAACTTGTAAGAGGTAAGAGTTTACTTGAATTAATTTAAAAATTACGATATCAATACAAAGCTGAAAATCTATTTATAATAAGCTTGAAAAACTTTTTACGGCTTTTTCAATTCTTTATCCACTTAAACTAAATATTTAAATGAAAGGGAATCCCGATTAAATTGAATTCCAACTTACATATATATTTGAAAAGACTTATCTATTAAATTGAATTCCATCGCTTTGCGATCTAAAAGATTTATGTATTCCGACAAATTAATATTTATAGGTAGGTATTTTATTCGAAAACGGAAAAGAAATTTTAATAAACCGAAGCCTTTCTTGACTTCCAAACCTCAGAAGAAAAAAATAAAAGCGTATGAATGAAAAGAAATCCTCAGATTTTTTTTAGATATCGGAAAAGATAACTTTGATATCGATTGAAAATCTGGGGAAAAGCCACAAAACTTCTTATGTGTGAGTATTTTACAACTTCTTCTACGTCGAGGAAAAAAATAGTACGATCTTAAATAGTTTCCAGAAAATTGAAGATCGAATCCGTGCTGTTACTAAGCTATTATAAGAGTTCGAAACGTATAGCAAACATTATTCGAAAATTGGTCATCTTCTCTAAAAAAAAATGGTTTTCATTCCGCTTTTTCGTTTTACCATGTTAGTTTCATATATCACAGTGAAAGCTTCCTTTAATGATTTCTGTTAGATTTTTTTTTTTAATATCTTCTTCTATTTTCACTATTTGATTTCGATAAAGTGAATGCAACGCATTTTCTTCTAATATGATCATCAATCATAATTTTGCGGGGGATACCAAATTCGAGTGAAACATGTTCTGTCTAGAGTTTAAACGAACAATGCCAGTTCTGTGGTGGGAATAAATTAAGCAATATTTTCGGCGGATTTAATCTATAACGAAAAATTTGAATTGTGTTCGAAGAATACTATTAAAAGAAATGCTTAATTACAGCTTTCTTTTTATACTTTTTGAATGATCATAATTTCGTGCCTCGAAGGATATAAGAGCTTCATTATATGCAATAAATATATATTTTTTATTATATTCACATACAAATTTCCTTCTTGATATACCTAACTATTCAGCATAGATAACAAGTCGCTTGCCTACAACTAGTACTTTATATTGGCTCTGTCAAGATGGTGGCAAAGTGTCTTCTATCGACAGTCAGACTGCTTGGTAGAAGTTGTTCTGCATAATTATAGTACTAAAATATTGTGTAATTGTCTCTAATGGTACTTCTAGAACGAAACCTACTAGTCTCATAGTGGAAGTAAATTAAGCAATATTTTTGATGGATTTAATCTTCAAAGTAGAAATTAGAATAGGTTCTGAAGAACGTATTTAAAAGAAATACTTAATTCTAATTTTTCTATTTTCACTATTTGATTTTAATAAAGCTGGCGCAACGCATTTTCTTTTTAATATGTTCACCAATAATAATATTGCGTGGGATAGCGAATTCAAGCGGGACATGTTCTGTCTAGAGTTTAAACGAACAATACCAGTCTAAGGGTGGAGAAATAAATCAAGCAAATTTTTGACGGATTTAATCTTTAACGAAACATTTAGAATGGGTTCTTAAGAACATTATTAAAAGAAATAATTAATTTCCTTTCCTTTCCTTAATTTATTTTATTTAAATACTTAGTTTCCTCTATTTTCACTATTTCATTTCGATAAAGCGAATGCAACTGTATTTTCTTTCTAATATGTTCATCAATCATAATTTTGAAGTGGTATAGCGAATTCAAGTGGAACATGTTCTGTCTAGAGTTTAAACGAACTATACCAGTCTTATGGTGAGAAAAAATTAAGCAATATCTTTGACGGATTTAATCTTTAATAAAGAATTTAGAATGTGTTCTGAAGAACGATATTAAAAGCAACAAAATTTTATTTAATTTCCCTTTTTGATTTAAAAAAGCGAATGCAAAGCATCTTCTTTCTAATGTTTATAAATTATAATTTTACGTCGGATAGCGAGTTCAAGTGGAACGTGTTTTGTTCAGAATTTAAAAGAACAATACCAGTCTTAAGGAGGAAGTAAATTAAGCAATATTGTTGAAAAAATTAATCTGTAACGAAAAATTTAGAATGGGTTTTGAAAAATGATATTAAAAGAAATATTTAATTAAAATTTTATTTATTTTCACGATTTGATATCGATAAAGAGAATACAACACATTTTCTTTCTAATATGTTCATCAATCATAATTTTGCGTGGGATAGCGAATTCAAGTGGAACATGTTCTGTCTGGAGTTTAAACGAACAATACCAGTCGTAGGGTGGGAAAAAATTAAGCAATATTTTTGACGCGTTTAATCTTCAAAGAAAAATTTAGAATTAGTATAGAAGAATGATATTAAAAAAATACTTAATTATAATTTTTCTTATATTCATTATTTGATTTCGATAAAGTTTGTCGGCAGTTTGTTTATCAATCATAATTTTAAGTGAGATAGCAAATTCAAGCGAAACGTTTCCTGTATAGAATTTAAACAAACAATACAAATATCATGGTGGAAATAAATTAAGCAATATTTTTGAAAAAATTGATCTGTAACGAAAAATTTAGAATGGATTTTGAAAAAGGATATTAAAAGAATATACATATTTATACATATACTATTTTGAATACATATTTTTTGTAATATTTTTTGAATTATTAGAATTGCTTGTATTGAAGAGAGTTTCAAGAAATATAGTTTTTGTTTCATAACATTTATATTTATTGCATATATATATATATATATATATATATATATATATATATATATATATATATATATATATATATATAGAGAGAGAGAGAGAGAGAGAGATGCAACAAATATAATTTTTATTGAATTCATATAAAATTATATTCTTGATATACCTAATAATAAAGTATCGATAACAGCCTACAACTAATATAATATATAGCCTACAACTAACGTTTGGCTACAACTAATATTTGTAGGCAAACAATTGGTTCTGTTGAGATGTTGGCAAAATGTCTTGTATCGACTTTCAGTATAATTGCAGACAATTTGTCTGCAATTGGAAATTTCATTAACCTTTAAAATTATCATTTTTATTTAATAAAATTCAGATTATATGACAAAAAATTATACTGCATTTGATATTTTTTAGAAATCAACATTACTTGTATAATTCCTTTATAAGATGTTGAAGACAACAGGTAGAGCATTTTTTTCATATTGAAAGTAGAAATTTTTCTGAGTAATTTAGTACTCAAAGGCGGTTACTATTTCTAAAGGTACTTCTAGAAAGCACTACATTTACCTTCATCGTCATGTTCCGAAGACAAAACCGAATTTAAAAGTTAAATCGCACAACTTAGAGCATCTGATAAAGTTCTACCGCATAACTTGCTAATGATAATTTAAATAATCTCAAATAATTATAAAAAAAAAAAAAAAAAAATATTTATCTGTTTGTTTCAAAATTTTATACATAGACATCTAACAATATAAAACTGCAGCTTTTTTTGTCACATTAGCTGAATTTTATTAAAGAGAAATGATAGTTTTTGAGATTAATTAAATACAAAATTGCAGACAAAATATATAAAATAATATAATAAAATATATTAACTATTTGATATAATTTTTAAAATGAATAAAACAATTTTATTAAAGTTAAAAATAGTTTATTAACTATTTTATTATTTATTTACTGTTTTTTTTTTATCTATTTCAGTTTAGTATTTTATTACTGTGAATAAAACTTATTTTATTTTATCTATATTGTAAAGTTTAAAAAGGAAAAATATATTTTAAGAGACAAACAGTTTTAAAAATAATAATTTCCATGAATTATTTATTAGAACTTTCAAATTCATTCTTTGTGTTATTAACTATAAAATTCTTTAAGACCATATAATGCAATAAATAACGTAGATTTCATAAGTATATAGTGAAAAATTATATAAATTTTTATTTTTATCAACTTTTATTTTCATTATAAGTTTAAAGCCGTCAATGTTTAATTTCAAATGTCTAGGGAGAAAATAGAAAAAATATATATACATGATTGCACAGATCATATTTAGAATTTAAAAATATCAGCTGACAAAAAAGGAAAAAACAGATTAAAATAGTGTGATATTATCAGCAGGATTTTTAGATTAGTCGGAAAGTGCACATCTGTACGAAATGCTTAAGTGCATTACACAGTTTAACTTTTTTTTTATCCAGAGTTCGTTAAGATTATATTCTTCTGAATAGTATAAAAGGACTTGCTTCAAAACTTGAATGTTTCAGGTAAGAATTTTCAGCAATTTATGATTGTCAAATATTGACTTCAGATAAAAGCGTAGAATATTTATGTTTTAAAAATACGTTTGTTATATGAGAAGACTTTTAAAATAACAGTTTCTTTACAAATCAAACGTTTGATTAAGATTAATATGTATTTTTTTTAAATTAGAAATGTGAACTTTACTTGTTTTTAAGAATATTTTAATTAAATTCTATTCTAAATGCAAAGGTATTTATATCGAAATCAAATACCTTATTTAAAAAATTTAAATTGTTAACAATTAACTTAAATAATCCACTAGTAGCTTGTAACATTAGCATTGATTATGAACTGAATTTAGTATTTTTGTCGAAGAAAATGAATGCATTGTATAGATATCAAATTCAATGAATCTAATAATATATATATGTGGGTATGCAAATATAATATTTTAATATATAATCCCTTAATTTAATATGTATTTTCTTTTTGTATTATATCATAAAAGTTATTAGAAAATTGTAAATCGTGAAGATCATATATTACGAAATTTAAAAATTTAAATCAAAATAATTATGCAGTTAACGCAACAATTACATAACCATGATTTTAAAAGTATTTTACAATTTATATATTTATTTCTTATTGCAAATCATTTCACAATCTACAGTAGAAAAATTATTCATTTGCAGTTGGTAATAATAAAATTAATCATAGGATGTAGAAAAATTGTCTAAACAAAGCAGAAATAAAAATTCTAACACAAAATATTTTGTTTCTTATAAACGATTTCTAAGATACATTAGCTGGATTGAACTTCATCGTGCGATTTCATCATCAGTCAAGTCATAAGTATTGACAGATGCAATGTAAAGAAATACATTTGTCAGCCTTTTGCTAGCAATGAGTGATTAATTAACCTTTTCGATAACATATAGACTTACTTCCTATCAGAAAATTGAGATATTTATGGTTTTGGTTGCTGATAAATATGTCAACAAAAAAAAATGAAGTTTTTACATCATTTCAGCTGTCTACACCACTATGAAAATCAATTCCCTTTGTCAAATTAATTACTAAATTAAATGTTTATATTAATACAGTAATTGCTTCATTATAGATTATTTTGAGGTCTGTGACTTTTTTTGTGAATTATACTGTATTGTGAATTTGCACTGCAATTTGACAGCTATCTTAAAATAAAAATATTTAAAAAAAAATATTTTAACAAGAAAATGTATCCGATTAAATTTAAACTAAATTCAGTGAAATTCTATATTTAATTCAAACTGAACTTTGTTCATATATTTTATTTAAATAATTGTAGTTATATGCATAAAAAAACATTAAAAATGTTAAAAAATGAAAATTTAACAATAATATACGTATGTGCAAAATTTATCGTGAATTTAATGCACAGACTAATGCACAGAATTCCTATTTAAAAAAATTGTTTTTTAATAATTCATTACGTTTATTAAAATTGTTTCCTGTATTTTCAAAATATTTTGATAACTCTATAAACAAATAATACACATTGATTTCTAATCTGAGTATGGAATCTATCTATATAAATTATCTATCTGGATTGGAAATATATTAAACAAATAATATACATAAATTCAATTAAAATATGTGAGTGTTAATTTTCAAAATATTTATCTATGTAAATAGACGTCTATGTAATCTATGGTTTATTGATCAAATAAATTTCCATGCAAACTACGCAGTACACATAACAATTAATGCAACTTTTTATATGATATATCATGGTTGTGATTAATCGGTTATAATACAGTATACAACTAAATATGATTAGTGTGATTACAATTAATGGAACAGATGCATTTTACAGTCATGGGACACGTGGTAAAAATTAAGCTAAAACAGTTTTCAGTTTCTGAAAGTAGAAAGTCTTCTGCAAAATTTCGTGATAGCTGAGTTTTAGATATGAATACTTGACATAATTTATCCAAAAAATTAATATGACAAACCAGTAGGTGACTAGAAGTTTACTAGAATTATTTTTAGGTAATAAGAGGGATCAGACTGAAGAATGCATTTAATAGGACAGCCAAGAAATAATTTTAGCTATAAGTTCTGCAAGTCACGCTATTGCACTTAACTCCAAGAAAACTAGTATTGGCTGGTCCTGGAAGGTAGAACAGCTATAAAACCCCATCTCAGATCTTTTTTGTAGCTACCACAACAGAATATTCAGATCAACAGTGTTCCATTGTTTCACGAAAGAAGACAGTGTGAAGGATACCATGATTGAATGTGCCCCTCACAACACCCAGGTATGAAAGATTTAATTAGATAAACACGTATTTTACTTGGAATTCAAGTCAATTGAGGTCTGTATTATTATTCATTGAGTACATATTTTGTTTTAAAAATGCATCGAAAGGATTTCACAAAACTCACTATTATGCAAGGTGACATATGTTTAGATATGAATCTCTTTGTATTACTCTGTATGTCATCCTAAGATACACCAAATTAAAAGAGGTCCCAATCTTTCAATTGCCTTGACTTATCGTTGGGCTTTGTCATCAACTGAGTTAATAATCACCATCATTTTGAGCACGTAACTTCTGTAAAACTATTAGATGTGATTACAATATCCTTAATTTCTTCTGGATAGAAATTTCTCAATCACACATTATTCTGATTTTTCTTTAAAAGTTATCAAATGATAATATCTATTATTGATATATTGAAATATAACTTTTTTAAATAATATCTAATAGGTTTGTATTTATATTTTATATTAGCATTTACACTGTAAAATTGACTATGTATATCAATTTAAACCTGTAAGTTATGTACATTTAAATTTAACAATGCTAATGCCTTTACTCAAAATATTTAGTTTTCATAATTTTTATTATTTTTCCATGTAATTGGCTATTCAATTGATTAAAATGTTTTATAATTATACTAGCTAATATGATGCGATGCTGCCCAACTTCAGAAAAAATATATAGACATATTTTAATTTCAATAATTTAATTCAGATAAATTCAGAGAAAAAATAAAAAATATAAAATATTTTAAGAAGCAATGCATTTAAAATAAAACAAATTTATGACAGGCAAAAATCTTAAAAGAAACTTATCTCTTAATTCATCATAACGTATTTCTTTGTGAAAACATAAAAAGTGATATTTGAAGCATATAGCAGAATTATTTGATTTTCAATATTGAATCATTTATAGTAATCGATGAGAAAAATTTAATATTATTTCAGAATAATAAAGACATTACACATTTTTTATATGAAATAATATATGCTTACGATATTTTATCATGAACGAATGACCTTTAAAACTTTTTAATTGCTAGTTAAAAAAATTATTATGTCATAAAATATGTCAAAAAATTCTTAATTAAAAAAGGGCGTTAGAATAATATTTGAAACTAAAAAAAAAAAACGATTTTAAAAGAACTAAAAAGCACAAAAATTTAGCATTTTAGCTTCATGAATATTCTTAAAGAGAAATAAAAAATTATTCTTCGTCTCTTTTACTGAAATATGTAAAAAAAAAAAAAATTTATTGCATCCAGGTAAAGAAATGCAAACCATTTTTTATCTAATGTAATTTCATCTTGATAAATTTATTTTAAAGATAATTTGATTTTAAGAAAGAAAATTTTATTAGATTTATAAAAAGACTTTATTAGATTTTTATTATTTCGAATATTCAGCAAATGAAAAAAAAAAAATAATAAAATAAAAAAATAAGGAAAAATAAATTTATTTCTCAGTATTCTGGTTTATACATAATTTATTTCGTAAATTTTAATTTCTTTATCATCTAAACTATTTTTTTTTCCTTTCTAACTTTTTTTTTTTTTTTTTTTTGTAAATATTCAATAACATGTTAACAAAATCAGATGATTCTGGAAAAATGTTTTTAAATTCAATTTTTGAATAAAAAGGCATGTTTTTTATTCAGTAATAAATTTTAAAAAAACTTGTAAGGAAATCGGATAAAGAAATAGATTTCGTAAACTAGAAAAAAAAATTTTAAGTGTTAATTTTTTTTTAAATAAGGAAATATACAAAAAGGCAAATTTCATGTTTTTTTTTTATGTAGAGCATTTTGTATGTCATATATAAATTTAAATTTTTTAAGATTTAAAAAAAAAAAAATTATCGCTACTTTAATATTGTCATAAAATAAATTTTGATTATAAAATCACTTGTTAGTTAGTTAGTATTATCGAAATTGTTATTATTTCACAGTAATTTGTTTATATATCCGCCAATTTTTCTTTATTAAGGTTTCTGTTCTAACGAAAAATTTATGGCTCAACGTGTGCAGTTCAATAAGTGTTGTTTTTGTTTTAATGCATCTGACTATACAGAGTTAATCTTTATGTCATAAGCAAGGGCAGTTACTCATTTAGCACTTCCCAGGGGGCACGTGCAGCTTGAAAATATGCTACAGACACGAGTAACACTAACCCCACAACGCTTTACGATCATATTAGACCGGGACTTATGGTTTAAAGTAGATTCCGAACCACTACAAACATCCATGGTACAGCCGAGATTTGAATCCGAAACCTGTGCCACCATGCTAGCCACTCGGCCATCAGGTCCCTGTTCCGTTCAATAGTTCAACTAGTTTTAAATTTTTAGGCACTGTTGTAGAATAATATCACTAAAACAAATCTCCACATGAAAAAATTAGAGAATTATACATAAAAAAAATCAAATGAAAAAGTAAAAAAAAAAAAAATGAATAGAACTCAAATTGGTTAAGTGCTTTACTGCGTGTTTAGAAATAAATAAAATGACCAAATGTTTGTTGGGGCTTCGTTTGTAGTCACTTTGACCTAAATCTTTCGCCTTTTGAACACAAAATAAGTAGCTTATGTAGTTATTTAGAATGAGCTGCAGGAGACCAGCTAAATTGCAATCACATTCTGCATTGCAATTTTGAGCATGAAATGATATCTGAAGGGTTTAAATCTTCTTATCCTCCTTTTCTCACCCTTTGGAACTGCATTCCGGCCAATACATTTATCATGCCCATCTCCTGCAGATAGTTGGATGAATGAGTTTTAAATCATAATAATAATAAAAAAAAATACTTGCTTGATATCTAGAATGTGTTTGGAATTGGAATGTGGCTTTTTATCATGAGCATTAGCATGAGCTTTTTTTTTAAAGAAAAGCAGTATTTCTAAAATTTGAAGGTGCTGTTCTGAAGTTTCAGCAGATAAGATAAAATAGAGTAAAAACATAAAATAAAATTGAATAAACTTATTATTAACTCACAGTTTATAATTTAGAGTTTCAAATCTGCTAATAATTAGATTGCTATTAGTAAGAAATTTCAAATTTTCAATCGAAAATATACCAATCCTATCACAGTATCATATTTATGCAGTTTTGTGTTGCCCTTTCAATAAAACGAAATCAAAATGCAAAACTAAATAATTTTACTTTAAATCGAATCGAAATTTCCACTTACAAATTGGAGGAAATATCAATTCTGAAAATTAGGCTTCTAATTTTAGTGACAATGGACGGGTTATGATATGTTAGATTAATTATGTTAATATCAGAAAGAAATTTAATTTTTACATTAACTTAGAGCTCCATTTCAATACAATTCATTAAACTGCAAACTATAAACAGCTTAATTAAACTTAATTAGCCTTAATTGCATAATTTAAAGAATTTATTATTATAAATAATAAATGAAAATCCAGGTAATTATTGTTATTTATGATAATATAATGCACCAATAACCATTAAGTTAAATATTAATATAATGAAAATAATGAAAATTATTATAAATTATAATATAAAACACAATTTTATTCAACTATTTCTTATAACAATGTTTTCTTAACAATTTCTTTTAACTTTTTTTTTCTATAGCAATGTTTTCTTATAAATACTATTTCTTACAAATTTCCTATAATTTCTTAACAAAAATCTTACTTTGTGATTAAAATTTAAAACTGCGATAATATTAAATAATGAAAAATGCCGACAGAAACTCCAGACATAAACTAAGACTTGGCAAATTTAACAGATCTTGAATACAATATTAAATGAAAATTATCAATCAGCATTATGAGTTTAAATACGATTACTTGCTATTGACAAAGCAATTCTATTAACATATAAATTTGACCTTAAATAGAAAAGTTGGTGTAAAACTACTGCCATAAAAATGCTATTGATTTATTTTTTTGGCCTTTCAAAGCTAAAGTACTTTAGAAACATGAAAAGATTCGAAGAGGTGTTATCAATCTTCTTCCCAACGCTTTCATCAGTTCAATTTGCTTATTTCGGACTCTTCGTTTTCAAAGAAATATTTTTTTCAACACCTGATATTTCATTTCCTTTTTTCAACATTTAAAATATTCCGTCCCTTTAAAAAAATAAAACTACATTGAAACTGCAGGCAATACATCTTGAACGACATGGCAGTTAGATTTGACACATTCGGAGAAAATGTTCCACAGATGTTCTTGAAAAGAACATTTCATATGCAGAAAGGTAATGCAAGTGGAATCGAAAACTGCATGTGATTGATAAAAAGCAGCTGCAATGTTGAGAAATATGTATCTTGCACATCTACCGGACATATGTTATTGCATTTAATAAAAGTAGTAAAAATTGAAAAAAATCTTACTTTGAATTGAAAATAGCCTTTTGCTTATTCAACAGTACTAAACTTGGAAAATATAGTTAAAAGATTTAGAATTAAAGTTTAGTAAACTGAAATAAATTTATATGTTGTTAGAAAAATCTGTAATATATCTCGTTTTGAATAACACATTTATTGTTTCTACTTTATAAATATATTTAAATTTATTTAAATTAACATAACTAATGTACTATTTTTATTAGAAAACAAACTAAGCAAATGTTTAATACATTATGCAAATAGGGTCGAGTGAAAGGCTAGCCTAACAAATGTTTATACTATATTTATTAGGGTCTATTATATATTATTTATTTAACCTATATGCATTCTATGACTTATAACTGTAATCACCTAAAATAAAGTTTTTCTTACAGCATAATCATTGTTTGTTAATTTTCCGCAGAATGTCAATAACATTTTACAATTAGTAAAAGTTTTATGAAGTTTTTCGTATGTTTTCTGAATGATAATTGTTTATAGCATTCACCATGTGGAGGTGCCTGCATATCGAGTTCCAAACCCCTATAACCCTTTATGTTTTATAATATTTAGATTGATCGCTTCAAATAATTTGAGATTTTAACTTTTCCTTTCAAATTTGGGTACTGCAATTCTAGGTGTAATTTTGTTGTTATGAATATATCGTGTATATCATAACCGCCGTAGCTTCAAATACTAATTTAATGTAGCGTTAAGTTCAATATCAGAAACAGATACTGTAACTGACGGTCCAGGAAATGTAACTAGATGAGAAAAATTTTGATTTATATAGGCATTTGCATTTAAATTTAATGTTTTCAGTTAATGAACAATATGCTCTTATTTAGCTATTATACTGTAATTTAAAATTATATATAGGTGTGACGCGACACAGATATATAGAACCTGGCTCTGAAAGTAGATCAGCATGCTATTGCATTATGATCATTCAGCTACCATTTCATCTTCTCATTCCGAAGAGTTCCGAAATTCCCTCTTTTTGATGTTTAAAGTATCCATTTCTTTTTAAAGACACTTCTAATTTTATTCTTATCCTTCCTTCTGTGATCGACTACATTAGAAGAATTGTTGTTAGGAATTATTTCCATAAGCTGTTTTTATAAGAATTGCTCTGATCTATCATAAACACCATTTCTGAAACAAGATTGTGATACATTTTATTGCGAAGTTGAAGGAGAAGTACATGACGTGTTTGAAGTGTTTTTTTTTTTTACATTGTTTATAATCATTATCTTCAGCATCTTCATATTTTTAAGAAGAACTTGAAGAATTTAAAATGCGTTCCATTCAACAGTAGAAAAGCAAATGCGCTTCGATATTCGATAGACCGGCACGTTCCATAATTCAGCACTGATGCAGACGCTTATTTTCACACATTTTCATGTGGATTTGGTCGTTTGTTGACTTTGACAGGCCAAATATTCTGGAAATTTATTTACATTCAGAACCTGCATCGGAATACTCTGTTGCATATTTGAACAACGTACACAAGTTCAAAATATAAGTAAGCACATTAAATAAGTTATTGTTTTAATCGTTAAATTTTTATCTAAACTGACTAATGAAATGTTATATTCTTTAAAACTAAATTGAAGCTCGATAATCCGGCAAAATTGGGTATTTAGAACAACGGTAATCAAAAACTGTCCTGAAATACAAGTGCCTATTGAAGGTGTGTTTCTTTACTGACTTACCATTGAACGTTTTGATTATTTTATGCTGCCTTTGAGTTTTTGAGATTGTAATCTTATTTTTTAGATTTGTACGCGTTTCAACTTAAAATTTTTTAATTATCATTTTTGGAATTATTTTTTTCATCCATTAAAAATATTTCAGCAACTAGCACATTATTATTGCATGGGAATATTAAAATATCCGTGCATTTACAAAATGTAATATACCACAGATTTTTGTCTTTAATTTTCTAAATGAAACAATGTTTTTACGAAGAACTTGTATTAACTTCTACTTACACGCCTTATATATTACGATATTTTTATAATATTCTTTTATACTGTGTAAAATTCGTTAGTTCGTGACAATTAAAATTGTACCTTTTTCTCCATAAATATTTAAATTCTTTTCTTAATGACAAACACGGTATGCTTTTTTCCCTAAAAGTCCTTATTGTGCATGTTAATAATACCTTATAAAGACAGAATAAGTCAGTAAAATGTTATTTAAAGTATTTAGGAGTATCTGACACTGGTAATAAGTCATCTGATCGCATCTAAGACATTTATGAATGCCTTACTTAAACGAATAAAATTATAAAATATAAACAAATATAACAACAAAAAATGCATGAACCCCCATAAACTTACTAAAATACATATAGGCAATATTAAAAGAGAAACAATTCGAATTGAGAAAGCAGTCGTACTGACACCAGCAAGAAAGAAAACATCATATCAAATGGCAACTATAACACCAAGAGAGAGAAAAAGATCTTCTGTGTAGTAACATAAAAATAATATAAGTTTTATATACGTAATATATAAGTTCTTATGTATATAATAGACATATCAGATTACAAATAGGCTTTGAAATAGGCACATTTCCTACATTATTTTCTCACATAAAACAAGGGTATAACTGCATGAAAAAAGTCATCAGTTGCATGGAAAAGTAAAAAGTTCGTAATATATTATAGCGATTTCTGTTACAAATTGGCAACCAAAGTTCATGTTATAGGGAGTATAAATTTCACAGAAATGATAGGGACTTAATGATAGGGATAAAATTACTTATAGGTTGCAACTTTCCCGCATATTTGCTAAAAAGATAAGCTAACTTTTCCTTTTTTTTATTCTGATATAATGCTCATTATAACATATTAAGTCATGATAGAGGAGAATGAAATATATAGTATTGGTATTAAAAGACACTTTTATAAACATTTTTAAGTTGATTTATTAATCTTTAAACAAATTGTTTATTTAAAATTATTAATTTAAAAATTAAATATATTAATAATTGCATGCATTATTTATTCAATATAAACAAAGGTTATTTAATATAAATATTTTCTTTATTTTTTTTTCATTTATATTTTAAAGAGATTTATCGATTATTTGCTATAAGTTGAAAAATTATTTCTTCAAACGCACAATTTCTGATTATCTATTAGCATTCTTAGTATTATTAATCACATCATTAATATTAGTGAACAACCAATTATATCTAAAATCATAATTATAACTTCCATTTGAGTTGATTTATTCAGCTTGGAAGGCTTACAGCAACGGCAGTTTCCCATGTTTTCAGTACCAAACACTTTTTTCACAACTGTAAAAACACTAGATTGCTCTTAAAAAAGCATTACATCCAACATATTTCAAAACGTCGAAACGTCATATTTTGTTTGTATATATCTTGCACTCAAACAAACCCACATGCATTAAGAGTGGTTCTATTTCGGAATTGGATGGCATGTTGATGACACATATTCAAATACTGACTTTATTTGAATTAGTTATTCTTGCCCAAGAATTTATGAAAAGTTTTTTATAGTTTTTTATAATAATACCTTTAGGAAAAACACATGAAATAAATATTGTTTTCTGAATATTTGATTTTTATTATAAAAATGATCTTACAAGAAATGTCCTTTTTATAATAAAAAGTTTTCCAATTTTTAATTTAATTTAATAATTTATTATGTGATATTTGTCAGCTATCTTAACAAACAGATTTAGTGAAAACATTTGTAAAAATGTATGCATTATCAATACGAAAGGTTGTTTATCTATATAAATATTAAACCATTTGTGTTTTTTAAGTTTATTCTTTATAACATGTAGTAATTGGCATAATACTTTTGACTTATTTGGTATAAGTTCCCAACTTGTATCATTTCCTAAAATTCCATCATATATTCATTAACTAGTATCAATGTATATCATTTATTTATTGCGTTTTATCATTTAATACCATTATATTATTAATATTATTATTTATATTAATATTATTCTATTATTTCTATCCATTTATGCATTACCTTATATCGCTTCATATCATGGTATCATTTTATGTCATTTATCCTCTCAGCTATCTCTCAGCTATATTTATTAATTCGGAAAGCTATCAGTGAAATATTTATTTCTTCAAATTCCAAATTTTCGATGATCTATAAGCATTCTTAACATTATTAATCACATCATTGATATTAGAAAACAACCAATTATATTTAAAATCATAATTATAACTCATATATGAGTTGCTTTATTTAGTTGGAAGGCTTACATCAGCGACGGTTTCCCATGTTTTCAGTTCAAGCACTTTTTTTCACAACTGTGAAAACACTAGATCGCTCTTAAAAAAACATTACATCCAACATATTTCAAAACGTCGAAACGTCATATTTTGTTTGTATATACCTTGGACTCAAACACACCCACATGCATTAAGAGCGGTTCGATTTCGGAATTGGATGACATGTTGAAAGAGTGGAACAAAAACTCTTCAGTTCTTGAGAATACTGAAACTGAGCTTTTAAAAACACGAAGCAAATTAAAAAAGAACCGAAAACCTTTCTACGGTTCAAGGCGATTCTTCTCAATTCAAGAGAAGTACCAAAAATACATATCATACTTGAAAATGTGATGTTTATTTTAACTGTGTGTATATATATATATATATATATATATATATATGGTTCTGATGAAAGAAACCGATCTTTTCATGTAAAAGATTTATTTTTTCTATTTCTTACATCTTGAAATCGTTTCCGTTGAAAAATAAGAGCTTATATAAAAGCACTTGATTCAACAGCTAAGATTTTCTGTTTTTGCTATTTTTTTTGGAGGGGTGGATGAATTGATGTTGAAAATACCCAGATTCGAAAATAATTGTGTTTATTTTTGATTATTTATTTATCCTAATTATTTCGTGATTATTTATTTATCCTAATTATTTCGTGTTTATTATTATCGCAATTATTGATTATCACAGTATTATCGTAATTATTATTGTAGTATTATCGTAATTATTATGTAGTATTCTCGTAATTATTATCATCGCGATTATTAATTATCGTAGTATTATCGTAATTATTAGAGTAATTATCGTTTATTTTTCGTTTTTTAATTATTTATTTATCATAATCGCTTTATTTTATCGTAAAAATAGTGATTTTTGTATTAATTTTTATCTTTTTTTTACAAACTGAAAGTAGGTGTTAATTTTATTTTGTATAACAGTTAATATTAAAAAGTGCAAGTATAGCCAGTATCCAGAAGATTGCTATAAACTGAGAATGAAACAACTGGCTGCTTTTTTTATATCATTTTATTAATATTAAATTCAATATAAATTTAACTATAAAATTTCAACTAATAACATAAACCCTTCAGTGAAAGTTAGAAAACATGACAGATAAGAGCAAACTTTAAAATCTAACAGTGTTAGAAAAATTATCGTTTATTACATCATTATTATCATTATTTATTATATCATTGTTATCATTTTAATTATATCATTATTATCATTACTTTTTATATCCTTGTTATTGACTTTGTTGCTTGCAGAAACATTTTCTAAATGCAGCATTTAATTTAAAAATATCGGTATCAATATCGAATTAAATGCAATTACAACAAAAATTATTATACAACATTTATGCAACTGAAACAGATAAACTACGGCATTATGCAAACATCCTTTTTCTTGATTGGCGGAACAGCTCCATAGAGGGCTAATTCCGTCTGTCAACTGGCAGATTTCGTGACAAGAGATGGTTTTTTGTACATGGTAGAGTTGTCAGCCCTACGCTCTATAGTCATATTCGGCCATGACCTACGGTTTTAAAGCGGATTTCGAACCGCTGCAAATATTTCTTGGCTACGCTGGGACTCGAAACATCAACCTGTGATACCGATAGCTATTCACTCGACCACCAGGCCTGTTATACACCATTGTAAAAAAATAAAATAGAAACAATTAAATAAATATTTAAATTAAATCTGAAAAACCCTGTAAATTAATGTGTGTCCTTTGATCTGTGTCTATATCCTACATAAAATTTTATTATTTCAGATGTGAATAAACTGAATTATAATGATCAATCTTAATGTTTCAATTATTAATAACAAAAAGGACATATTGTTAAAATGTAAATATTAAAACACAATGTATATCTGTTTTTAAAATTAGAACATCCTCAAATCTATACATCATAAAATCCATTGCAGCTCATACATTCCGTATTGGTATATTAAATATTTAACTTTACTTTTAGTTTGAAAAAAAAATATTAAAAAATATAAAGGTAAACATAAATTGTTAACATACTCTTATATTTACAAAAATCATATTTTCCACTTACAAGTATCGTAGCAACCAGAAACTTTTATACGTTTGCTTGGATTTGGAAAATTTTGTCAAGTTTTCATCAACTTGAAAAGAATACGAGTCAATATATTTTATTCGAAATTCACTTAAAATCGATACTTTTTAGTTTCGAACTTCTTGAAGATAAACAAAATCGGAAGGAAAAATATTTTCGAGTAAAACGACTACGTACGGAATAAAATATATAAGAAAAGTAAATAAATATTAGATGAACGTCGATATAAAAAATGTCTCGTTGTAGAAAAGAAACTGATATCGGAAATCCGCACGTATGCCATATCTCATTTATTCGCCCAGAAAAAAGTCCTACTGGGTAATATAAAGCTTTCGATAGGGGATAAAAAAAGATACAGTCAATATTTTTTGTATTTTATCATATTTTATACCGCATGAAATATTTTAAAGATTATTCTTTCTAGTGATTTACAGCAATTCCTTATATTTTTAGTGAGGAATTTTAATTACATTTCTGGAATATTACGTAGATTTTACTATGCATGCATAAAGGTTTATGAAATATCTCTCAGAAATATAAAATTTGTGATATAGAACATGCTTTATGATAGGTTAAATGGCTGAAAATTGAGTATTTCAGCCATTTAACCTATCATAAAGTCATTTAACCTATCACCATTTGTCTATATTATTCAATTTTATTTTTTGCCCTTTTTTTAAAAATCAGAGTTCATGCGTATATGAAGCTAAATGAAAAGTGGAGATATAAAGTAGTAGGTACTGAAAAGGTATTGCCCCAACATTTATATGTGTTATATGATAGAAAATCAAGAAAACTTCCTTTAGGCTGTCTGACTAACAATTTGAAAGATCACACAGACATTAATCCGTAACAGGGGAGATGAAAAAGTAACACATAACAGATAATGTTAGATCTCATAAACCGCATCTTTATAAATTTTTGCACCTTTAAATTACAGAAAAATAGATGTGTATATATATATATATATATATATATATATATATATATATATTTATTTTAAAGTGAAATAAATTTTTCCATTGCCTTAGATATATAAATAGAAATCATAAGCTGCAGAAAATTTTATAAAATTAATAATACAAACGTATCTATTATGTATCAATTATTGTCATTTTTTATTTAATATATAAATCAAATATCAGTAGGAAAATTTACTATAGCACAATGCAGAAACATTTTGAAACTATCTAAAATAACAATATCTCACAGATTTCCTGTAAGCGCATAATTAAGTCCTCGTTTTCTTTAGCACATTCAATACGTGATTGTGCGTGTCTTCCAAAGAAACAGGGTTTTGGCAAGATAAACATAAATATGCTGTCTTTCTTTTCTTTCTTGGGTGGACATGTTGTCCTTGATTTTCATTTTGTTTCTTCTATGCACTGCTCCACATTCTGAGAACTCGTTTCTTTTCCGAAAATCCTTTTAGCAACAGGCTCAATTCTAGATTTATTCTTGGATTTTTAACTTTTTCGTGCAGTAATGGTAGGACTAATTATTTCAATTATTCTCTCCAATTATTTCCAAAACGTTATCCTGGTAATAACAGGATTTTGGAAATAGCTTGGCATAAAGTGTATGCATTTATTGTGCTCATATCTACTAAAACTGCAGGAAAGAGATATAGTGCAATGCACTGTCGTCTTGCTGCATAAATGAACAGAGCCTTTTTCATCTATTGCATCAACATGACATTTGGTTCTATTGTTTTTTTTTCTTCTAATGCAACTGGCAAATAGACCGGTATCTTTTACCAGCTGCATATGCCATAAGGGCTGCACCGATGCTACTCACTTTGCATTACCCAGGGGGGCGTGATGGTAAGCCGCGGACACGGAGTAACAATGCCCCCGCAGCGCTCTCCGATCCTAATTAGCAATTTACAATTCCGAACCACTACAAACACTCAGAGCAAAGCCGGGATTTGAAACCGATACCTGTGGTACCGAACGTCGGAGAGGTTCTATTGTAAATTGCTATTGTAAAATGCTATAGCTATAGAGTCAGAGAAAACATTATCCTCAAAAGAACTTTCAGAATCTGTTGAGTGGGAACTTTCACAAACAAAATCTCCTTCACAACCATCATCTTTTATGAAATCACTACCAACTTCATCTAGAATCTTTTGCAACTCTTTCGCGTATCACGGATCAGATGAATAAATTGATCACCTCGGAACTAACTGAAGATAGCCGATTCTGTATTGATTTATTGTATATCGATTGTGTACCGATTTAGTAGTTGAGAGCCAATGTGTACAACTGCCGAAAATTGTAACACGGAATGGGAGGTTTGGTCTCACAGACCACTCTTCAAGAATGCCAGAGAATTTTTATAAGATGCACATGTCAAGTTAATGGGGGATTGACAAACCAGTGTTGTCAAATCAAATAAAATCAATGTCAATCAATCAACAAAACAAAAAAACTAGAGTAAAACTTAATTTAATTGCAGTAAACATGTAATAAGGGTAATGGGATGACCATGTTGAATGGTCTGTGAGACAGCACGTCCCCTGTTACTAGTGTTATAATCACCCCAGAACTGATATATTTGTTTGATACGTCATCATATCATATACATTGTAAGATTGAGGAAAAATTGGAACCTAAGTACTGGAATATATTTAAGGGATATTTGTGACTTTAGAAATGCCTTTATCCAACAAATATGCTTAATAATTTTAAATAATATATAAAAAAAATAATATATCTATCAAAATTTTTACTTTTATTTAGACGTTAAATTTGATTCTATTGGGTCAAATATTAAGTAAAAATTAAAAAAAAATTAATATCCAGGTAAATTATCGAAAATATATATACACATTTTTTACTAAAATAATCCATACAAATTTGGTTTTATGCATCAAATGTATAAAAGCGGTTTTTTTCTAATATGTCGCATTTGAACTTGTAATTAATATGGCCGATTTTTAAATGGTTTGGAGTTATTTAATATTCACAATACAGTGGATCGCAACGTTGAGGAGATCTGATGTATACTGTAACAATATTGCATGTAGTACTGATAGTAATCTGAGGAGTTCACACTTTTTTTTTCAATTTTCTGGAGTTTAAAGGGAAGTCTTTTAAGCGTTAGGATATATATTGCGCATGATATAAAAGCGGGGACTTTTCATTAATTAGGTTTATATAAGATTTAACTCAATAAGATAACCACTCAAAATAGCAATTACTTCATGATGAATGAATCATCCACTTATCCACTTTACATTTTCCGTTTTTAAATTTCGAGCTGAATTGGAGGACTTTCAAGATTTAGGACACATATTGCCCCTCCCGAATATAAGGATGGACATTTTTCATTAGTTAGGTCTAAAGCGTTCTCAGTTTGGAAACTCAATGAGCTATCCACCCAAAATTACAATTACTTCTTTAGGAATGAATCATCTACTACACACTTTCCTTTTTCCACTTACTCGAGCTTAACTTGCATCTTGATGATATTTTTTATGACAACTTTATTAACTTGAGAACTTTCCGGCTTTAGGATATGTATTGCCCCTCCCTGATATAAAGATTGGAAATTTTCGTTAGTTATTTTATAACAATCTAAGTTTTAGAAATTCAATGAAATATTCGCCCAAAATAGCAATTACTTCTTCACGAATGAATCACCCTCTGATGGTGTGATGGAAAATACTGTAATTCAGTCAATCAACAATATTTCATTCATAATTCTCAGTCAATAAAGAAACTAAAAAAAATATATGCCCGATTTAAAAATAGCTTTTTTCCATTATCAAAAAATTGAATCTAAATAAAAAAAATATTTCGCTTAAGATTAATATATTTCACCAAGACACCATTCATGCATTATATCAATAATACACAGCTTGGAAGCAATCTCAGCATTTCAATTTTAACAGCATCATTTCTTAAGACTTAAACCACTCATCTCAAGAATCCTTTGCTTATTTTGATCAATAGAAGTTCATAAGAAAAAAGTTCTACGAATAGCAATTTTTTATTCCATCTCAAATCCATTGTAAAGAAGCATTCCACTCTAAGCCTATCTAGCAAAAGCGACTGAAATCTCGTTTCATACCGAATCGAATTTTCGTTTATTCCACCTTTAAATCTCATTTCCTCTTGCGTCGCGTTACTGTGCCATATCCATACCGTGGAAGGCTCATACGATCTCGTTTATTGAATAGAAAAGACTGATCTTGTTAAAAACGCCTAACCGCAGTTGCGCAAGGAGTGTGCCTCGACAACTGCTCAATAGAATCAGCCACATTCAACAAAAAATACCTTTTCGGTCGCTTTGATGTCCCGAAATGTGGATCAGATAAGTTATTTCCTTTAAGCTGGATACCTGTGGTAACTAATTTGGCACCATTATATCCAAGCGGGTTTTTTTGAAAAAAGATATATTGCGGAATTGGTTGTTGGTAATGTCTTTAAGTTGAGGAATTTAAAGAATATGCTAAGAAAATAAAATGAAAAGGTATAATATTTTAGTTTTTTTTTAATATTTTATGCAAATATTTTACAATAATTAATTATTATTTTGATTATTATTTAATTAATAATTTTTGATGTTATTGTTTAACATTATTGTTGCTGTTGAAAATATTCTTACTGGCTATAAATGTGTAAAATATTCGGTATAAATATTCGACAACTGTTCAATAGAATCTGCACATAGTTCGGTCGCTTTCGGTCGCTTTGATGTCCCGAAATGTGGATCAGATAAGTTATTTCCTTTATGCTAAATACTTGTGGTAACTAATTTGACACCATTATATCCAAGCGCGATTTTTTAAAAAGATACATTACGGAATTGGCTGTTAGCAGTATCTTTAAATAGATTAATTGAAGGTATATGCCAAGAAAATAAAAAAAAAGGTATATTATTTTACTTTTTTTATATTAGATGTAAATTTTGTACAGTAATTAATTATTATTCTGTTTTTACAGTAATAATTTTTGCTGTTACTGTTTAACATTATTGTTGTTGTTAAAAATATTATTACTGGCTTTAAATGGGTAAAATATTCGGTATGAATATTCGACAACTGCTCAATAGAATCTGCGACATTCAATAAAAAATACCTTTTCAGCCGCTTTGATGTCCCGAAATGTGGATCAGATAAGATTTCCTTTATGCCGAATACTTGTGGTAACTAATTTGACACCATTATATCCAATCGGAATTTTTTTAAATATATATTGCGGAATTAGTTGTTTGTCAGTGTCTTTAAATAGAGGAATTTAAAGTATATGCTAAGAAGAGAAGGTATATTATTTTATTTTTTTGTATACTTTAGACGCACATTTTGTACAATAATTAATTATTCCATTTTATTTTTTTCAGTAATAATTTTTTGCACAAATAAGTTAAATTACAACATTCAAAAACATTTAACAATGTTAAAGTAAGTGTTATTATATTTTTATTATCATTTGTATTTGGAAAATTAGAATTTTCTTTTAAGAGAATTTTAAGTAAATTTAAGATATGTGCAAAATTAGTTGCTTTGAAGATAATTTATTATTTACATTATGATTATTTTAAAATTATATTAATCAGGTACAAATTTGTATTTCTATTATCCTTTAGTGTGTTCTGTGTGTGTGTGAATTATGTATTTTTGTGTATGCCAAAATCTTTATACTAGAAAAATACCAAAATCACTGTAAAGATTGATAACATTTTTTACCATTATAAATTAATTTCTTTCTCATAAAACAACATAGGAAAATAATTTTCCTTCTAGAATTTTCTAGCAACAGATACACAAATTTTTCTAATACAATAATATGAAGTATTCATAAAAAAAAAACATTTGAGATACATGAATTTGAATTTTGAGAGATACACATTTTCGATACTTTTATTATCCCTCTAAGTAGAAAAAGTTGATTTGAGTAACTATATCTGTAATTTGGTTGTGTTGTAAAACATATTGGTCGATGTACTGAAGTTAAAAAATTTGCCTTTTATGTTAAAAAAGTCCAAACACACATTTATTGCTCAGAGTTCATTGCACTTGTCATTATTATTGCATAGCAAAAAAGGTCCATTATATCAAAATATGTATGCCAAAAAGAATGCAAGCTTTTAAAAATGATGTTTAAAAATAATTTTTTTTGTAGATATTCATAATATAGATAAACTGCTTGATAAGCATTTATTTCTTGTACCATCTAAAAAAAACCTCAAGATTCTTTATTACTTTTACTAAACGAATGCTACTTAATTATTCTAATATATTTTACTTTAAAATTTAATTAAAATTTCGATTACGACAACGTAAAAATTTGTGAAAATATGAAAATATTTTTTAATAGTTAATTAAGCCAAGTAATTAAGTCACTTGAACCTACGTCACAATTTTATAATAAAATTTAAATTTTAAATTGATATTTTCCTCGTAAGATGATTTTATAATACTTTTCACTACGCATAAAATATAACTTTTCACTAATATTCCTCAATTAGTTAATTTTAAAAATAAAATTGAAATCAATTTATAAATTTAATTTCATTTGTATTAAACAAAAGTATCGATTAAATATATCATTCGAAGTTTTTAATATCTTCATTGGATATTTATTTTTGTATATTTATTTTCATTTGATATTACAATTTATTCTTTTAATTTATATTAAATAACAAAAATAAATTTCGTAAAATCTGCATTAATTTGTAGCTTATGAAGAAGGTGTATAATGTACATTTTTTTCAGTTTTTCCTCTGAAGATAATAAAATAAAAATGTTTAAAAATTAATTGAATTTAGAAAAGAAAAAATTAATAAGCTTTTAAACTTTTCATTGGTAATTATATTTACTTTAATATTTCATTTTTATATTTGATTTCAAAGCATGACGATACAGTTCCAAAAGTCATTCACCTTTCTTATTAATTCAAAAACACAAAGATATATTGAACAAAATTTTATTTCTTTATAGACATTGTTTTAATACTTTTTTTAAAAAATATATTGATATTTCTATAAATTTTTAAAATAAGGGAACTTAAATTTAATAAAGCAAGTCAATATATAATAAAGCATATGTTATTGTACACAAAAAAGAAACCATTATTCATTCTAATACGTAGAATACAAAGACATATTTAATAAAAATTTATTGATGTTTATTCTGTAAGTTTATTCAACCTGAAACAAACCTGCCTGAAAGTAAATTAAAATTTAAAATATATTTGGAAATTCATCATGTTTCATAGAAATGTTATTATAATGCATTGCTTGTTTTTATTTTATAAATGTAATATAATATCAATCAAAAGTTTCATTTAAAATTAATTTATGTTGGATCGGTTTATTAAATTCCTTCATTTAATAAATTATTTCATGATTGAAATACTGATATGAAATAATAAAAATCATAACATCTGTTTTAAAATGAACCCATGTAAGTCAATGCAATTCTTTAAAGGAATAATTTCATTCAAATACTGACTTTATTTGAATCAGTTGCTCTTGCCCAAGAGTTTATGAACTTTTTTTTATAATAATGCCTATAGGAAAAATACAAGAAATAAATTCTGTTTTCTGAATATTTGATTTTTGTTATAAACATGATATTACAAAGAATATTTAATTTGATTTAATAATTTAGTATGCAATATTTTTCAGCAGATTTAGTGAAAACAATTGTAAAATAGTTATGCATCATCAGTCAGAAAGATAGTTTATCTGTATAAAAATTAAACCATTCGTGTTTTGAATGTATTCTTTATAACATGTAGTAATTGGTATAAGTTCCTAACTTGTATTATTTCCTAAGTTCCTAACTTGTATTATTTCCTAAGTTCCTAACTTGTATTATTTCCTAACTTGTATTATTTCCTACGGTCATTATTTCCTAAGTTCTTGTATTTCTAAGTTCCTAACTTGTATTATTTCCTAAGTTCCTAACTTGTATTATTTCCTAAGTTCCTAACTTGTATTATTTCCTAAGTTCCTAACTTGTATTATTTCCTAAGTTCCTAACTTGTATTATTTCCTAAGTTCCTAACTTGTATTATTTCCTAAGTTCCTAACTTGTATTATTTCCTAAGTTCCTAACTTGTATTATTTCCTAAGTTCCTAACTTGTATTATTTCCTAAGTTCCTAACTTGTATTATTTCCTAAGTTCCTAACTTGTATTATTTCCTAAGTTCCTAACTTGTATTATTTCCTAAGTTCCTAACTTGTATCCTTTATTCATTAACTCGTATCGTTTCATAGCATTGTAACATTTCATAGCATTGTAACATTTCATAGCATTCTAACATTTCATAGTATAGTAACATTCATAGCATTGTAGCATTTCATCGCATTTATTCCTTACCTAGTATCATTTCATATCATTCTGCCATTTTCTAGCATTGGGTCATTTATTCATTACCTAGTATCATTGTATCATTTCCTAATATTATACCATTTCCTAATATTGTATATTTTATTCATTATCTAGTATTATTCCACGTTGTATCATTTCCAAGCATTGTATACTTTATTCACTACTTAGTATTTTTTTCATATTGTATTATTTCTGAGTATTGCATCATTTTTTATTACCTTTAGTTATCATATCATAGTTATTATATCATTTATTCATTAATTTTTATCATTTTATATCCTACAAACATATTATTTATAATTCCATTTTTCCTCTAAATTTTTATCGTTTATGAATTACTTATAAAAATTACAAAAAATAATTTAATCAAATATCTTTTTTTTTAATACAGAACTTTTTCTACTGTTAATTTTTGAATGCCAGTAAAACTGTACTGATACTTTTTCTGCAAAATGATAGATAATGGATTACATCTCATTTACATTGAAAAGGAACGGCTCTCTGATTATTCGTATTCTTCTACCAGATCTAGAAGCCTAAGTATTTTCACTATTTAATGGAGCCTTTATCCAGTCTTGGGATTGTTGTTCCAGTTTAGATTTACAGTTCCAAAAAGGAGTTTTATATTGTTTGATTGATTTCTCTTATTTCAAAAACTTAACACACTACTTACCACACCATTGCAGACTTTTTAAAATGAATATTTAAATGATTCTTAGCGGAAGCTGAAAACGAGGAAGAACACGATTGAAGTCTTAGAAACTTTGAAAATAATTCTTTAGATAATCATTAAATATTTCAATTATTTTCACAAAATTAAAACCGAAACTTTTTCCAACTTATTACAGCAACAATAAGTATTAAATTAGTCATTAAGTATTTTAATTATTTTTGAAATCTTACATTTCGAGTTTCGTTTTACGATTTTACATTTCTATTTTTAGATTTTGTAACAAAATAATTTAGAAAATATATTATAATGTATACAAAGTCCTGACTCCTGATGCCCGAGTGGCTAGAGCTCTGGCTCTCACTACCCCATGTTTTGTGTACGAGTCTCTGCGGTGCCATTGGTGTTTGCAGTGGTTCGGAATTCACTTTAAACTGTAGATCCCGGTCTGTTTAGCCCTCGTATGCACAAGATGGCCGTAGAGCTAAACCAAACCAATCAACAAGATGTCCAAATCAAACTATTTAGAAAATCCAGTCAAAGCTAAATCGGGAAGTTTATAAGTTATAATTATTTAATTTTAATATTTATTTTAAAAAAAATGTCCATACTTTTGAAAGAAAAATAAAAGTTTTTCCCTAAAATTATTCTTTTAAGTTCATATAAAATAACTATAAGACTATCTTTTATTCTATATTCAATATTCTAGACTTCCTTACCAGACATTATCCTTTTTAAGGACATATACTTTCGCAAAAGCATTAAACCCATCTGTGTGTTATGCACAAGAAGTTATCTGCTAGTTAATAAGGAATGAGTGAGAGACTTGATGCATATCTATATTTAGCACAGCACTTTGTCGAGCAGTAGCTCATGCCTTTGAGACATAGGGCGTGGCAAGCATTTATTATAGAAGGGAAAGATCAAGTGATTGAATACAGACGTTTCGCAGAGTGCGTCTAGTCAGCTGCCAATGATTAGCAGTACTTAACAAGTATTTAAGGTGATTAAAAAATATTATTTATAAAATTGGAGATAATGCATTGACTACTAAAGGCACTGTTGGAAAAAGACTTTGTTACAGTGTTTTCGCAGTTTGATGTATTTCAGAAGCTGCAAATATAAATTAATAGAGAGTTTTTTTGCATACCGTATTTTTATAATATGGCATTTTTTTCTCCCTAGTGCGCATGCTTGTACGAAATTGACAAACAATCTGTAACAATGTTTCCTATCAGCATGCGCGCTAGGGAGAAAAATAATACCGTATTATAAAAATACGGTATGCAAAAACTCTCTATTATCTCATAAATATTGAAAGGAATATATTTAAACATACGATTTATATTACAAGAAATTCCTCAAACTTTAGTAAATGAAACAATGGATAAGTCTTTTCATTTTCCAATCTATAGTATTCTTTAAATTAATTTTTTTTTTGTGGGCATATTGCAATTATTACTGGTTAACTGAGAAGTGTATAAAAGTTACTTGTGCTAAAAATTTTGTTGAGTTTTGCATCATGTTGATAGCATTATTTTGTGACGCTGTACGAGTACTAACATTAATATCAAAAAGAATAAATTGAAATAATTGATAGTTGATAATAACTGATAATGATAATAATTAATAATAATGTTAATAATGATAGTAATTAATTGATAATTGATTAAAGAATAAATTGATGTATAATTACTTGCAAATAATTTAAAAAAAACAGTAAAAATATCTAAACATTAAGTTCAGTTGATTTTGATTTTTAAGTTAATGAATTATCAGGAATACGATTATTAAGCCTAAAATCAATATTATATGTATACAAGAATCATAAGCCTTTAACTTATGATTTAACTTAGAATTTCTTCTTTGCCGTCATGCTTTCAAAATAATACTAAGATTCTAAGAACAAAATTCATCAATATTTATTAAAAAAAAATAGTCTTCCTTTTCGTTTTTGAATGATATAATTTTGAAATAATGAAATTATAAATTATAAAATTACTTTCAGTAATTTAAATACGATTTAAGGGCTTATGTAGTATTGATTTTAATAGGATAAAATGTCTGAGTTTTAAAAATATTGTAACACTGTTTATGGCGATATTTATCTTTTTACTTCATGAATAATAAGTAATAATAACTGTTATATTTCATTAGATGAAATTATTTACTTTTTTTGCTACTTCTCTACATAAATTATAAAATTCAAAATTTTCAAACAAAATTTTTGTTTTTCAATATAAATATAAAATAATAATAATAATTTAACATATTTTTTGTGATTTCATGAATACTATTATTCGTATTATCATAAAGATTCATTCAAAAGGACGTTTCTAAAAATATAATTTTTATTATAACAGTATGTATTTACATAAACTAAAAAACATTTTATTTTTAAAATACTTACCATATCATGAATATTATTATTATTTTTTTAATTTACCAGACATTATATATTTTGTTACTACTAACATTTTCTAAAATTTTAAATGGACATAAATTATATCCTAAAGCAAATTATAAATCGAAAATTATTAATATATCAATAAAATATTAAAATTTCATAATTACTGCATGAAGAATTCTTTTAATATATTATAGAATTTTAATTCTATAAAACATAAAATCTAATCTAAATAAATTATATATTATTTTATTTTAAACTTTTTTTATTTTATTTAATCAATATTGTATATCATAATAATAAATATATGAGTTAAACGTTTCTACAAGAAGTATGTTTAATTTATTTTTGCGCATTTTATAGGGATGGTATAAAAAGAAATCTTAAAAATATTACTACAGCAGTCATGCAAAAACATCATTAAAAGTCGCAATAATTCGTTAATTTTCTTTTTCTAAAACAGTAAACAAATTATAAATCATAATAATAAATATGAGAGTTAAACGGTTCTATAACATGCTACGATAAGAAACCCATGTATACGGCCAAACTTATTTGTGAACACTGTAAGAATGACGTAAAAATAATTCTGAAAAACATCACTACAGAAGTCGTACAAAAGCGCCCTTAAAAAGTCTCACAAAAACATGGCATTGTGAGACTTTTAAGGATGCTTTGAACCAGCTTGCTAAAAATTGCAATGATTTGCTAAAAATTGCAATAATTTGCTAAAAATTGCTTTGCTAAAAAATGCATTGAAACAGTCTTCACTAAATATATAAAGACATTGAGAGCCAATACTACACCATCACTCTTTATGGTAAATTCCAACAAATGCAAGAAATAAAATACGAGATAGTTGGTTTGAGTTTTTAAATGATGTTTTGTAAACATGAATTCTATCAATTATTTCCAGATTCTATAGCAATAGTTTGTTTTCTGTGAAAAAGGAAAGATAATTTTCTGTGAAATAGAATACAGTTGATGTGAGAATGGCGTGCTAACAAGCTATTTAACGAGGAAGATTCTTGCTCAAACATCGTCTGTCTTTGCTTATTCCAATCTGCCTTTAGCGTGGTCAGAACGTTTCAGAATGTATGGACAGAATCACGCGTTCTTTTTCGTGGTTATCGGATATTTTTAGCACATAACGCTGTTTGATCATGAATAAAAATATATGAAATTCATACATATTTAATGCTATGCAAAGAAATCTGCTTTTATAATGCAAAATATTAGTTGTAAAAAACGTCACGATAAATTTTGCTTAAAATAAAGATAAAATTTATAAAAATATTAATGATATGAATAATGATAAAAATATTAAAAATATGTCAGTTTGAAACAAATGAAGATTAAGAATAAACATTTCAATTTTTTTTCAAATAATATTTATTATTCTTTAATAATATTTCTCAATTATTCAATGTGATTAATATTCAAAACATTTACATAAGTGAATATTATATCTGGGTAATTATCATTCATTATATATGGGTAAAATATCAAAACAGTAATATTTTTTAACCAAAAAGGTTTCATTTATCAACTAATATCCTGCAAAAAGAAATCAAATTCAAAAATAAAAAATTACTCATTTATAATTAATAAGATTTAAAACGTTTAAAAATAATGCACATATTAGATACAAATTTCTGTTAAGAAATTTTAATTATGAAAATTACTTATACTTTCATTCCTCATTCTAACACATGTTCTACAACTTACTCCATAAGGCTTATGAAACAAGTTACCGTAAGCGTACCATAAGCATACCATAAATACCAAAATACAAATATTTAATAAACTGATATACTCTGTTTATTACCAAGGAACAAATATTTAATATATTAATATATTATTACCAAAAAACATATATTTAATATATTAAAATATTTATTACCAAAAAACTATTCCAAAACAAACATATTTTTTCTTTTGTATTATTTAAATACAAAGAAAATATAGTAAAAAATGAATTTAGTCTCCTTGTCACAAGCCAAAAAGAATATTTAAATTATAGAGTATTGTACAACTTTTAAATTATTCCATGAATGTAGTTAGAAATTTATACAATGAAGAAGCAAGGGTACTTAATATTTATAAGGATAACTAAAGAAATATGTGCTGTACTGATTAAAATTAAAATAAATAAAAGAAACTTGAAAGAACTGAAAAGAAGTTAAATTTATTAAGGGCCATATGTAATCCCCATATTTTTGCTCACGTAACAAATGATCTCTTAACTAATTTTTTGATCTCTGATTTAATTATTTGGCAAGATTTCAACACTTCTAAAAAAAGTATTCTGAGTAAAGTGTTTTATTTTTATATTTAAATATATTTAACTTACCTTCAGCATTTTTGCTTACAGCTGGTACTTTCTCAAAAGCCAGGACATTTTAAACATTTTTAAATTCAATTACAGTCTTAAATGAAATTTTAAAAACAACAATAAGGATTTAGAATAACATTTTTAATAACCTTTTAACTGTTTAAAAATTTGGTTTTCTGCCTTTTCCTGTGAATTTTAAAACATAGTGTTCTTAGTAGTTATGATATTATAAGTTGTTCCAACTTTCTAAAACGTCTTAACTTCTGCAATTATCATGAAGACTATAAACATGAAAACAATTCAAGGAACAACTGTAAATTTTTCTGTGAATTAAAGTAACTGCCCTACTCAAATTGTTCAACGTTGTTTTACAATTCAAACCACTGAATTAGAAACTGTGAATGGAACAATTTTAAGCACGAAGTTAGTTAAAGTTATTTGCAACACACAAATTGAATGGCCTACACACTAATGGCAATTTTCCTTTCTTCTAGCGTAAAGTGTGAATCAAGTAGTCGAACGTAAAGAGCTAATAAGATTAAATTTGCATTTGATGTAGTTTGATTTGTCTATTCTTCTCATTTAGATGATTGTGCAAGTGAATTCTTCAGTTGCGGCACCAGTATAGAATTTTTGTTGAGTTAATCGCTGAAAATCTTCATTTATTATTCAATGTATATAAATAGAATATAAATTAGTTCCACAGAATTAAAATTTCCTGGTATATATAAATTAAAGTTAAAAATTAATGACATTTTATAAATTGTAGAAATATATTAAACATGATTGTTATTGTAGTGATTATAATAACCGCTGTCTCATTAGTAAATGTAAATTTCATATTTGCAAAACATCTATTTAAAACTCAATTCATAAAAACCTAATTCAATTCATCAATTATATATAAAATACATAAACACAAAAGGATTGTCCCTATTTAAGCAATTCAGTTGAATTTAAGAAGAAAATTCTAAAATGCAAATTAGAAAAAACATTTGAATTAACTAAGTCCTTTAAGTTAAATATTTGTTAAATCATTTTAATTGATATTAAAAGTTACTTAATCAATTCAAATTTTAAAAATATATCAATGCAATATTTTAAATAAGAATAAATTTTAATTCATTTATTTAGGAAAATATCGAAATCGAATTGATAATATTGATGTATAGAAATATCGAATTGATTGTCATATCTAGATAGATTGATTAATAATTAATAAATAAGTCACTAACAACTAAAAGAAATCTAATAAAGAATAATTTTAACCTGTAACATTTCGTTAAAACACAGCACAGTATTAACCAGAAAATGATAAATATAAATTTTAATTTAAGGATACTTAATTTACTTTCCTTGTCATGCTAATAACAGATGGGAAAAACATGTCTGCTTGTATTCTCCCTATGCAATTGTCACTATTGCTATACTGAATGTTATATTCCAAATAAAACTTTTCTCGATTAATTTATTAATATAAAAAATGAAAATATTTCATTAAATAGAACTTATTGATCTAGTTGTATTATACAACAAAGGAAAAATATTCAACACGTGTTGCCTTATTTACATAAAACGAGTTCATTGTTTATTTAAAAAAAGAAAATTACGATTGAGACAAAATATTAGATTTATTTTCAGAAACAAATTAATTAAATATCTCGCATAATTTGTCAAAAAAATAATTCTTATGATGAAAACATATTAAGTAAACATTATTTGTGATAGAATTGTTCAATTATTTTGCGTATAATTAATGATATTTACAAATATAAAAAAATTGCCTTCAGCAGTTGTTATCACAAAATAAATGTATACGTAAATAACAGAGGAACTCTTACAATAATCACATATTTTATAATTTTTTTATGAAAAAAATTATGTAGAAAAAAAATTCGCTTTTAAAAGAATCTTTTAAAAAGTTTAATTACAGCATAGAACGCCAAAACTTCTGCAGTTTCTTTACATTTTCCCACTAAAATATTTTTATAACTAAGCTAATGGTGCAAATAGTTTAAGATACACAGCACAAATATTTCACTCTTAAATTGAGTATACATTTTTTTTATTTTCAAAACAAAGAAGAATAAATTATAAAATTTCTAATTTAAAAAAATACTTTTCTAAAATACTAAAAATACTAAATTTCTAATTAATAAATAAGAATCATTTTACCAAATTGATTGTATTGATTTTATAATTTATTAATTTTTTAGAAAAAATAATATCTAATTAAAATCATCTATAGTAAAAACAATTTACTAAAAAGATTGAATTCATTTACAGTTTATTCTTTTATTTCATAACAGTGAAGAAAAATAATAAACTACCTTATTAAAAAAAAATCTGTAGCAGAAACATTTTACCTCAGTGATTGAATTGATCTTATAATTTATTATTTTACTTCAAAACAGAAAACAGTAATTAATAAATGATCTGATTTAAGAAAAAAATTATGACAACGTTTACTTATGTTTTTTATTTAAATTATTGATAAAATCTTTATTGTCATCAACATAAAGGATTTAAAATTGCTAACATTTCATTAAAAATAAATTATAATTATTTTGTATTAAATTTTATTCATAATTTATTTTTAAAATACTATTGTATGAATAATAAAGTTACATTTTTTGTTTTTAATTAAAATGTTTCAACATATTTATTTTTAAATATTTGAGTATTATTTAAGAATATAATTTTAACAACATTTTACTATAAATTGTACTTAAGTAACATTTCGAAGTTATTTACGTATTATTTGAGTATTATATAATATTATTAAGTTATTCACGAAGAACTGTTATCTTGAAGATAAAAAAAAATTACTTACAGGAATTTTACAATGACAATCACTTTTTTTCATTGAAACCTATTTACTAGAAAAAAATTTATAAAACTTATATGACTGTGTGCCGATATTAGTTGAATTACCATGTATTTTTGGGAGTAATTGGAATATTCCTCATCAAGCTGTCAGATCCTATAGGTTTCCCTCAGGTCTTGATCGTAAACGAATCTTCCCTTTTTTAAATATATTTTTCTGATAACGTAATATGTAACGTAAGTCTTGTTCATTTTATCAAACCCCAAATTGAGTCAAAATTCAGAATAACAAATTGAATTAAATTATTTCTCCCTTATTCCTATTCTATTTCAAATACAAATAAACTTTAGTATTGTTCTTTACCAAAGTATATCTTCTTCAAGTTGTAGCTAAATTTCAAACATTCTATAGTGCAATGGTTACTTCTATACCCATAAAACCACAAAATGTGCTTATATATTATTCTCCCAAGACATTTTATCGTAGTAAATGCAACAGAATAAGAATTACAAAACCAATAAAAGAGTTCTAAAATAAACCTTCCTAGTTCGAACTTAAAACAACACACTGCATCATTTTGTATAAAAGTTAAAAGCTCCATGACAACTTAAATCCTGGATCGAAACGGAATGCCATCCACAATTCTCAACCAACAGAAATATATCTTTATTTACCCACATTAAAAATCGCAAAGTTGCAACTCTGGCTCTTAAACGAGGAAATTACGTGGCATCTGCACAGGTTAAATTTCCATAATATATTTTCTGTGTCCGCATGACACGCAAAAGTTAGTGGCGTTTTATTTGCCTGGCACATGCAAAAGTAGAGTTTTATTTGTTCTTTCAATGCGAAACCGAAGTAGTTACTTTTATTGTTGTTATTTCAGTAAAAGCATCAACAAATGATATGCAGGTGGTTGAATTGCAATAGCGATTTTATTGCTGTACGTCATGAATTGCAGTGTCAGACGAGTGTCATCTTTAAGTGCTTATTTCGAGATGTTTTACATGTACTTTACTTTCTCTAACTGTCAGTTCAGAGATAAATGTGATTGTTTTTATACTCATTTTAACTGCTGTCATTGTGTAATAAATTAGATATAGACAAAAATTGTAATTAAATTAAATGAATCGTATAAATTTTCAGGTTTATAATACTTGAAATATATTTTTAGTTTTCAATTATATAATTCTATAAATTTGTTTCTTCATATATTCTCTCTATGTTTAAATTAAAGCATTAATAATTTCTGTAAAATAAAAATCTTCTAAACTGGGCAATGTCATGAACAGCAGTGTCAGACCAATGTCATCGTATAAGTTTTTATTTTAAGGTGCTTTACATGTACTTTACTTTTTCTAATTTTCTGAGATAAACGTGATTGTTTTTATACTCCTTTTAACTGATGTTATTGTGTAAGAAATTTTGTAGACAAAAATTGTAATTAAATTTAATGAATCGTACAAATTTTCTGTTTTATATTATCAGAACTATATTTTTAATTTCCAATTATTTCATTCTAAAAGTTTGTTTCCATTTACCTGCTGTTTCATTTAAATTAAAGCATTAATAATTTCTGAAAAAAAGACTACTAGATTGGTAATATTATTTAATTTTTATTTAATGTACGAAAGACTTAACTAGAATTAGAATTCGTCATGAATTAAGTATTTACTAAATGACATCGTCTAAGTTAAAATATTGTTCAACTTTAATTAAAGTAAATTTTTCTCAGGAATTTCAATAAAAAAACATAATATTAATAATAATAATAAATAATAAATAAATAAGTAAAAGTATTAATAAGAATAATGAAAAAAAAAATTGAATTATAATTATGTATAATTATGTTAATTATTAACAATGTAATGATAGTTATTATAAAATCATTCAAAAGCAGCCTTTACTTCCTTTAAAAGAAAACAATGAATCTGTATTTTAATAATTCCTACAATATATCAATTATAGGAATTTCCTTTTTTATCAAGAATCATGTGCATCTTTTATATGATTTAATGAATGACTTTACGACTTTGTGAGTTTTTTTATGAGATCACTATCAAAAGGCTTTTATTCGTATATTTGAAAAAAAAAAAAAAAAAAATCGGAAAATTCCGGTTTTATGACCGAAATAAGTAAATTTTCTGAAAAATTAAAAGTTAGAATGTAATATGCAAATTAATAGACCTGTCGAGTTTGCTTAATGTCTTTGGATTCAAAAACACCTGAATATGCAAGTAGAAACTAAATTTGAAATTCCTAGAAAAATTTGTTAATATAAGAGTACTGTACATCGTTTATCTGAAGAATTTCAGTGGTTAACTTATATGAAGAATTACATCAGTTTTTAAGAAGAATTATAATGGCTAATGGGTAATCCTAAATTAGATGATGGTTAAATGTGGATCATTGTGTTAATCTTACACTGTATAATGCATTTCTAATAAAAAAATTCAGAACATATAGTAGAGTTTTAGATAGATATGCAGAGTTTTAAGTTCAATAGACAGTTGCAATTCAGATTGCGAGGTTGCAAGGACTGCTACAGCGCCCAGCTCAGATCTTTTCTTGTAACAACTACTAGAAAGATTATATCATCAAATGTGAACAGAAAATTTCATTGAGAAAGGCTGTATGCAATATAGATAGTGTAATGATTAGGGATATAGGGACGACATTCTTTATTTAGGCATTACACAGGCGTCGTCGGTGAATCTTTCAACCTACTAGACGATAAAGCTAGACCATTCATAATGAGGGGACGTGTCTCTATAAGTTAATCAGTTTTCTAGACATGAGCTAGATTTAGAATGCCTAGGATACTCTAGGGACACATATTATTGCATTTAATCAGTCCCCTGCAACTCTGCTAAATCTTCACATTTTCTTGGGGTAGCAATGAGTTTTTCATCCAACTGAGTTAATACATTAATAACATCAATAATAACAATAATTAATAATAACATCATTTTGTTTACTAAATAGGGCTGTTAAAATGAATCATACTTCATAATGAAGCTGATCACACATTGAAATCATGTATCTTTTTTTTGATAAGTTTTTATTTTATGTATTTTCAAGTCAGAACAGTAAGTTTGCTTATTTTTTATTGTAATCTTATTGCAAAAATTCAAGTAATCAACAAAGGTTTTCTATGAAAGATTTTCTTAAGTAACAACACGAAAAAAATATAGAAAGATATCTGAATAGAGAGGTCTTTGACTGAATCATGCGTGTCATATTCAATAATGTTGCATACAGAAACTATATTTTCCATACATCTATTGAAATTATGTTTTAACATTCTGCATTTTCCATATTAAGTGAACTTTTCTATGTCTATTAAAACCTTCTATTTTCTTTTTTCAAAGCATTTTGTAGCATACTTGGTTTATTGGTGTAGTTATTTCATTGTAGCCGTATAGTCCTTCTAGCTTACAATCACTATCCTATTTTGCACACTAATTTTTTCTTGTTGCTTATGTTTCTGGAATAGGGAGGTGTTTGTATTTCCCTAAATAATAATTTTGTGAAAGTTAACAATCGACGTCAATTTAGTTTATCTTAATATAATTTAGTAAATTTTTATGCTTTACACAGTGCATTGCTATAGCCTGTAAAAGTAGAATATTATTAAGAAAATTATAAGTTTATGTATTTTTATTAACAAATGCTAGTTAAATTTTTTTTTCATTCTGATTACTCCGTGCAATGTATAGCACACTGTTGGTATAATATCAGATTGGGGAAAAAGAAATCCATTATTTTTTCGATAGATGGCTGTAGTGATCGATATCACGTAAAGTATCAATTAAACAATTTCAGATTTATGCTCGTTAGAAAGGTGGCACTTCGTACTAAAATAATTCTTTTTCTGTTTTTTTTTTTGGTCCATTCAGTTGGGAGTTACAGGGTGTTAAAAATGGAAGTGAACAAAGAGAAAATTCGGTACATTTTACAGTTTTTCTTTGACAAAGGCGAAAATGCAAGCCAGGCGGCTAAAATTGTGAATGGTGTTTATGGTTCCGATACTGTAACAGCCAATTATGTGCAATTTTGGTTTCGTAGATTCCGTTCAGGAATTTTTGATGTTAAAGACGCACCTCGCACAGGTAGGCCGGTCGTCGAAAAATGTCGATAAAATCGGAGAAATGATCGAAGTACCGGCATGTTAGCAGTCGTAACATCGCCCAGGAGCCAAAATTCGACCATAAAACAGTTTTAAACCATTTACACAAAGCTGATTCAAAGAAGCTCGATGTTTGGGTGCCACACCAATTAACAGAAAAACATGATGGATCGAATTTCCATCTGCGAAGCTTGGCCAAACGGAATTAGATAGACCCATTTCTTAAACGGATGTTGACTGGAGATGAGAAATGGATCATACGATAACCCTGTGCGAAAACGATCGTGGTCAAAGAGCGGTGAAGCACCTCAAATGGCCAAACCAGGACTAACGGCCAGGAAGGTTCTGTTATGCATTTGGTGGGACTGGAAGGGGATTATTTATTATGAGTTGCTTCCATATGGCCAAACGCTAAATTCTGATCTCTACTGTCAACAACTGGACCGTTTGAAGATAGCGATTGACCAGAAACGGCCAGAATTGGCCAACAGGAGAGGTATCGTGTTCCACCAGGACAACGCTAGGCCACACATCTACAGTGACTCGCCAGAAACTAAGTTTTAATGCATCCGCCATACAGTCCGGACTTGGCACCAAGCGATTATCATCTTTTTCTTGCATTGCAAAATTTCTTTAATGATAAAAAATTGGCATCTAGGGAGGATTGTGAAAATCGACTACTAGAGTTTTTTGCAAATAGAGACCAGGACTTCTATGAGAGAGGCATTATGAAGTTACCTTTAAAATGGCAACAAATCATACAACAAAACGGTGCATATTTGACCCAAATCGGACAATCCGAAGCATGTTAAATAAAGTCCTGAAGTTCATATAAAAATAATGGATTTCTTTTTCCCCAACCTAATATAATTTTCGCAAAAGAGTTGTTTTATTTTTTGTATTGTTATAAGAATTATCCAAATCTGCAATTGTAAAACTAATTGTCTGTACCAATATTTTATTACGTGTAGTAAAAAGTTAATGAAACGTAACATGAAAAATATTAAACGGTTAGATAAAACACAGTAAAGACATTTCTGGCACCGTGAATTAACCATCTATGCAAGATTTTCTAGTTTATGACGTATAAATACATAAAAAATTATAGGTAATGCATTTATGTTCTTCTTATGTAGAATTTCGAAACTATCAAAAAGCACCTGACTATTAAAAATGACTTTTAGATTTTATCAAATCGCATTAAATGACGGAGGAAGGCATTTGCAAGTTAATTTCATGCAGATTCCATCAAATATCTGAAAGTTTTCTCCATTAAATGACACCAGTGCAAAATGTTTAAACCTGCGTATCTCATCTTTCTTCCGGTACAATTTTTTTTTTTGTTATCGTGTTTAAAACAAGATTACCAACATATAGGAATGGATGATGAAAGTATCCAAAGAATATTGATTAAATGTGGTATTTTATTTTAAAGGCAGTTGGATTTATGTATAAAATAAATATGTTAAAGATTTACTAGTTTTGAAGAACATTTTTAACTGCAACATTTCAGTAAATAGAAATCTTGAGTTTTTTGGGTATGTAAACATATATTTAAATGGTGAAGCTTTCCTTTTTAAAGAAATCTCTGAGCCAGATATAAACACGTTGAATCTCTATCCTTCTATTTCTTCATGGGGTTTGAAGAGGTACAAAAAAGACTTTCCAGATGCAAAAAAGACTTTCCAGACATTCCAGATGCTACTACTGAATGTTATTCACTCCCATGACCAACCAAAATGGGTCTAATCTTTACAAAAAAATTGGCCAACATAGAACACATTTGTAAGCTAAACATAAAAGAAATAAAAGATGCTTATTAAAATAAAAGACATTTATAAAGATGCATAATCATTATGAATTTCATGAAAAAATATTTTAATGTAATTAAAAATGTATTTAAATTTTTAAAAAAAATCAGTCTATTGATTAAATACAGCAATATCACTGTATTGATATTTTTTTCAAAGTTTAAATGATCACTACAAAACATTTTATCTCCGATTTACAAAAACAACCTATCAATATTTTTTAAAATTCATATTAATGAGATACCGATAGGATATACTCAAAATAAGTCTTAAAATAGAAAATTAAAAATGCCTTATCATCATGGAAAATCACCTTGCATTTCTTATTTTGAAATTCTTTGTTAAAGCTTGTTTCTATTAAATATATTTTAAACATTTTACAATCATATTAATTCAAGTTAAAAATATAATAACATGAATTATATAATAACATGAATTAATTATAATAACATGAAAATATTAATAAATAATAAATAATTTCCGTCAATGTAATTTTTAAAAAAAAATTAATGTTTTTTCACCATTAACTATTTTTCTATTTTAAACTAATTTATTCATACTGATGCTTTTATAAAATTGTGTATTTGATAAAAGTATATGAACAAAATAGTTCATGGTGAAAAAACATTATTTTTTTAAAATTACATTGAGGGAAATTATTTATTATTTATTAATATTTTATCGCAATAACTATGTATTCTTTCTTATTATGCAACAATTATATTTATTATTGCAAATATTCATTTATGATTCCCGAACAAAATGTTTTACAATTTCCATTATTATTTATTTATTTATTTTTTACTTTTAAATAAGAAAAATGTTTTGTAAAATTGGAAAAATATTTTTTGAAAATAGAATTTTTTTATTAATGTAAAAGCTGCATAGAAAACATGGTTTTTATGTGAACAATAATTAAGTTTATTGTACTGGTATTATTAAATTATATATTCGTATTTAGGGCTTTTCTAAACTTTAAAGTCATTCAAAAAGCATTATAACAAAAAAAAATTAAATATCCAAACATAAAAACAATAATATTTATACAAACCTAAATAGAAGCTTCTAATCATTAATAACGAAAGTTTGTTTTCAGACACAAAATGTTTTGGCCGTATAAAAACTTTAGTTATAAAAATGATTTTTAAGCAAACAACCTTGAAATTACAGAAAACATTTTGCTGCGATCAATGCAATTTGCATTCAATTTAATAGAAGGAGATTTAATATTATTAGAACTCACATGCAATCAGTAAACACATAATAAAAAGAGAAATGAAAGACACTATTATAGACAATTTCTGCAAGTTCAAGTCAGTTGGTATGTACAATATGGCTAGAAGAAATCATTTAAGCTGTTTCATACCTGTTAGAATGAATGACCAGCTTACCGGTAGACGTAGCTTGACAAACATAGTTCAAGAGATTCGAATTGATAAATTTATAATTTGATGAGCTTAAAAAGCCTCCTGAACCACGAATGTAGTTGTGAGAAACGTTGATGGTGGTCAGCCAAAGAACACAACGTCAATGGATGGTGGATTTATCTTTCTATAGACAAAAAGTGATTAAAGCAATCCTACGGTAACTTTGCTAAGTATTTGCTTATGGCAATGGGACAACAAAATATCATGCTTTACTACTGCCAGACATTTCATTCAAGTGGCTTGTTTAACCACAATGAAGAATGCTACATTTCATTGACAGCCGTAGATCAGAGAATCCATTTAGACTGGTGTAAAAACCAAAATACAAATCTTTTAATGGAGTCACGTTCTTTTTATAGTTTAGATTCGTTTCAATGTTTACTATTGTTCTCAATCCCAGTTGAAATGGTATTGGTATATTTTATTCCACTAACATCAGGGAAATGACTACTACGGTAGTCTTGGCATGCTCGGTTGAGGCCGCCTTAAGGTGAACAGACAGATTGAGTTCCAAATTTTTGATGGAAGTACAGTTACCAGAGATTGCTATTGCCATTAAGTGTTTCTTCCCTACGTGAATGTGTTCCAAGATGTAATTGGTGCAGAATTCATTTTTACGGAAGATAACGCCAGTCTACATTAGAATCGTGCTTTTGAAGATTTTGTATTGGTGAAGCTATTACTAAAATGAATTCGCCATAAATTGCTTTATTTAAATACCATGCAATGTGTGAGATGTATCGTGGATATTAATGCACAGGAGAAATCTGAACAACTGAAACAAATGTTAATTGAGGAATGGGCATTCTTATTTTAACAAATATTAGATAATCAGGTATTGGGTATGGTGCCAAACAGCCATTGTAGTTAAGGGAAGTCAGATCTGTTACAAAGAAACATTTGTCTGTTCTTCTCTTTACAGACTGTATTTGCATTAATGTTAGTCTTTCGGTAAAGCTTTTTTATTTGTTTGATTTCAAATGTATATTTATTCAGAATTTCCTTTATCCCAGGTGATTTCTTGGGGTGTTACGGCAAAAAAATCATTTTTTAAGATTTGTCTACCAACATATTTTAAACTTAGGCCAAGGATGATCTAAATCCTAGAAAGAAAAAAAAATCACACTCCACCAGCTGCTAAAGGTGATTTTTTAACGTTGTTTTATTTATAGGAAGAAAATGTAATTTGGTAGCATAAAGAATTATAGAGAATATTTTTCCTTTTTAAAAGTTTCTTTTAAAAATCATAATTCCACGAGTGGGCTGTATATCTATGTATATCTATGAGTGGGCTATTTATAATTTTTTTGTAAATATATAAAGATAAACAGATCTTTTTGAAACCCGTTTTTGTTTTTCAATCCAAAAGTCATGTATGGAACCATTGCACTGTTTTAGCAATCACATCTGATTTACAAGTAAAATATTTAAAGATCTTTGATATGATATAATTAAACTTTTTTTCAAACTTTATTTTTTTTGTAATGCTGTTCATTTTTAAATTAATTTCTTTAAACCTGTAATAATTTCATGCCTATTGCTCTCAACATGTTTTTCATTAATAATATTTTTAATATAGTTACAATAAAATGATTGAATGATTTTTTTAATTATTTTCTGAGCTATTATTTAAATTATATATTTTGCTATAAATTATTTATTTATTTTTTTATATTCTGGATATCCATGGGATCCATGGATACCCATGGACATATCCGATTTTAATTCTGAATATCCATGGTAATTATTAATGCTAATCACAAATGATGTTAAAATTTTTTATTTGGGAAATCTCTGAGCAGATTTTTAAGGGTCAAAAGTACTTGAAGAGTATATTAACCTTCTTTTAAAATTATAAGAAAAAATAATTCTGCTGTCACGAAAATGTGCGATATATTAAAGCATTTGGAGCAAATAGCGAACTATTTCAGTATATTTACATTCAAATTTTATGAATAATGTAAATAAATTTGATAATTTTAATAAAAAAAATACAAATATTTCAAGTATTGCATTGAAATTATTGCTTTTTATTGTAAGACCATAATTCCAAAATCTTGAATTTTTGAGAACAGAATATGTTAGAATTCTAGATTGAAATTTTCTAAAATATTAAAATATTCTTCATAAATATAACAAAAGTATGAAAACTAAAATATTTTTAATCAGAAATACAAAATATAAGGAACACTGTTATATGATGTGCAGATAAACACCAAAGATAAACATATTTATAAATAGATGAAGAATATAAAATATATTCGTATACATGCTTAGAACAAATAGATTAAGAAGCACTAAGGCATTTTTGATAAACCAGATATTCTTACTTATATTTCTTTTTTGGAATATTATTATTAGAAAATTCATTCATATCACTTGCATCTCTCAGATATTTTGTATGTAGCTAATTAGCAATTTAAAATTAACGAGAATTTTAGTTAATTTGTGTTTGTGAAATATAATGTACAGAACGGAATCATTGGGATTTTCACATTTCTTCATTTATTTACAAATAATTGTTCTGTTTATTTATAAAAATATGTTTTGTTCAAAATTTTAATTTTTAAAAGAGGAAAACAAATAGAAGAATGCAAAAATTACCCAAAACTTATTACAGAAATAATTCATCCAGTTCATACATAGGACTAATGGGAAAGCTCAACTAACTAGACAGCAATTGATAATTTTCAATAATTCTGACTGAATCATACAGAACGTTAAAAGGAATTACCTTAAATTTTAATAATTATCTCATAATAAGATTCACTATAATTCTAGAAATTTCTCCAAATCCTTTACAAACATCGCCGAATAACTAACATATATTTAATTAAATTCGTCAGATTTCTTAAAATTGCTCTGATTTGTCCCCGATTTGTTTAACCTTTATTTAGCATATTTAAAAAAAAATCAAGAATTTTCACTATGATCCAAAACAATTGTAACAATAAGTAATTAAAAACCTCTTATTAATTAAATTTAAACAAATATTTTTTTGTATTTTTAAGAAGTTTCGGAAATAATACATTAAACTATTTGCTGCATAAAAAACATTAATTTGCAATACATTTTAATAAAGAAGACAACCAAGTCTTTGGAAATTAATTGTTAACTAGTGTTATTTCGTGATCGTATAAGATCTTTTTCAAGAATAATTATTCTTCATATTTCTAGTATTTTTTTGCCTTTTTATGGATATTTATAGCTATGTACTAAAGTATTATATTTTGTTTGGAATTACTTTTGAATTTTATTCGCAGAAATACAATCCTACATTGTGCTGGAATTTTTTCTACAATAAAAAATTTTTACTGTAATTTTTAAATTAAATTTAAGGAAAAAATCAGAATGAAATTCATTATTATTCCAATCATATCCATAAGTCAAAATTTTATTAATATAATAAGTCCAAACATACAAAATAATATGTTTATTTTTTTGTAGTCCAATTGCTCTTAACTATGACATGCTGAATATTTTTATTATAAACTTTTTCAATTTATTTTCCATAAATATTTCTAAAAGCAATGGACAACATTCAGTTGAAATATTATAAAAATACAGCAAAATAATAACAGAAGTAAATAATGTTTTACCTCAGGCATTGCCAACATGGAAAAGGAAAAGCTCATGATTTAGTTAGAATATATCTTTTATTTTAACTGTGTATCGAAAGAGTGGTTGCAGGAAAACTTTTTTCCTTTTTAAATATTTTATTTTAGAATTGTTTTTTATTTGTATACTTTCAGCAATCTTGAATTTGTCTTTCTCACAAGAGAAAACAACCACGGAGTACTCTGAAATGCATTGTCATAACCTCAGGCTAGTCAAAATTTGGTTCAAATCGTTTTGTAAGGGAAATGACGTACCAAAGATAAAAACAACAACACAGAATACATGTTTGCTCTTACTATTGTATTTTTTTAAAACGTGGTATTAAAATTCGTTTCGGAAAACAGAACGATATATGTTTTTCTTCCTTTTTTCAAAAAGTTATATTTTATCTCGCCTGCTGTATAAAATGCTTCTATTGCTTTTACATTGTTGCTTTAAGCACTGTTGAAAACTGCAATATGCTTTCAAATTAAAATGTATTTTGAAAATGAAATTTTTAAAAGCTTTATATGTAACGAAAATTGTTTTATGGTTTTTTTTACAAATTATTAGTATTATGTGGGTAAATAAAATTTTATATTTAACTAACGATAATACAGTTAGTAAGTAAATAATAAATTTTTGGGGGTATTTTAGCAAATTACTTATTTTAAATATTATAGTTATAACACTTATTATAATAATGAACAAAAAGTTAATAATCCAAATGAAGCACGTCAAAAAAAAAAAGAAATTGCAATATTTATTTTTATTCTATTACTTAACTTTTAATTACCATCATTATAAATAGAAGAAATATTTTAAATATTAAATATTATTGACTTTTATGCCATTACATAAAATCCAGATAAAATAAAAAAAATTAAAGACATTGAACAAAGTTGTAATTTAAAGAAGAGAAATACATAAAAATAGACCATTTTTAAAAAAAAACAACATAATAATGATTCAAATGCTAAAAATGATAAAAAAAAGTTCTTGTAATATGTTTTCTTACATGAAGAGTAATCTTCAAAGTCAACAAATATATTTATTAAGCAAATTATTTAATAGTTAGTTTAGCAAATATAAGTGCACCCAAAAATATCTATTAAGTATTTTTCATTAGAGAATTTTTAAAAATTAAAAATAAGTAATTATAAGAATTAATTAATAGTTAAAGTAAACATAAATGAATTAGTAATAATTAAAATAAACATATATTACATTGCTGAATATTTAAACCATTACATACTTTTAAAGTAAAATCTTTTGGGAATAGTTTTAATCGAGCTTTTATTTCCATAATATCTAGGTTGAAAATGAATAGATGTTTTTGATGGAGATAAAAAAGCCAACATTAGAACAAGCCATAACAAAGCAACCGCAAATAGAAATGATTATTTTTTTATTGTTGTTTATTTTGAAGACTGTTCTTTATACTTTATTACTATTAGCATTCTTTTATTCTTAAAAGAATAAAAAGTATATTTGTTCCTAAATGAATAATATTTATAATTCTAAGAGAAAAAAAATGATTAATTCTGATAAGAATATTTTTTGAAAAATTTAAATATTATGTGAATGCGATATAAACACTGAAGTGAAAAAAGTCATGGGATAGCAATATGCAAATTTTCAGATGGCAGTAGCATCGCGTAGAACAGGTATAAATCCGCAGTGCTTTCACAGAGCTTTCATTTCTGTTCAATTTATTCATGTGAAGAGGTTTTGACGTGATGATGACCGCACGACGGGAATTAACAGACTTTGAACGCGGAATGTTAGTTGGGATGAGACGCATGGGTCATGCCATTTCGAAAATCGTTAGGGAATTCAACATTCCCAGATCCACTGTGTCAAGAGTGTGCCGAGAGTATGAAATTTCAGGCATAACATCCCACCATGGACAGCGCAGTGGTCGACCGCCTGCACTTAACGACCGAGACCGGCGACGTCTGCAAAGAGTCGTAAATTCTAACAGACAAGCAACACTGCGTCAAATAACCGCAGAAATCAATGTGGGACGTACAAGGGACTTGTCTGTTAGCACTGTGCGGAGAAATTTGGCTTTCTTGGGCTATTCCAGCAGAAGACCGACTCGAGTGCCTTTACTGACAGAACGACATCGCTTGCAGCGACTCTCGTGGGCACGTGAGCATATCGGTTGGTCCCTAGATGAATGGAAAACCGTGGTCTTTTCCGATGAGTCACGATTTCAGTTGGTAAGAGCTGATGGTAGGGTTCCAGTGTGGCGCAGACCCCCCGAAGCCATGGACCCAAACTGTCAGCAAGGCACTGTTCAAGCTGGTGGTGGCTCCGTAATGGTGTGGGCTGTTTTTTCATGGCATGGACTTGGTCCTCTGGTGCGTCTGGACCGAACATTGACTGGAAATGCTTATGTTCAGCTACTTGGAGATCACTTGCAGCCATTCATGGACTTCATGTACCCAAACAACGATGGGATTTTTATGGATGACAATGCGCCATGTCACCGGGCCACAACTGTTCGCGATTGGTTTGAAGAACATTCTGGAAATTCCAACGAATGATCTGGCCACCTAGATCGCCCGACATGAATCCCATCGAGCATTTATGGGACATCTTCGAGAGGTCTGTTTGTGCCCAAAATCCTGCCCCATCAACGCTTTCACAATTATGGACGTCTATCGAGACAGCATGGCTCAATATTCCTGCAGAAGACTTCCAACGACTTGTTGAGTCCATGCCACGTCGAGTTGCTGCACTTCGCCGGGCGAAAGGAGGGCCGACACGATGTTAAGAGGTATCCCATGACTTTTGTCACTTCAGTGTATATATATGTTATTATTATGAAATATATGTAAATACAATTCCAATTTATGTATGCAAATACCATGCTTTATATTTTGAACAGAATTATGAGACTAATTATATTAAAGAACATATATTACAAATGTATAACCATTTTTCTTGAGAAGATTTTGAAAATTAATACAATTTAAGCATTCTGCGAATATTTTCTGCTATGTTGGAAAAATGTGTAGCAATTTTATTGTAATTTGTGAAAGTATATGTGAAAGACATTTTGTAATTTTTGTTTTATTAGATACATGTAATCAAAGAAGCTAGAATGTTTCTGGCATATGAATAAAATGCAATATTCTATATTTATTATATCTTAAATATCGTTTTTATTGGGAACTGACTATTTGAAATTCTATAACATGACTCAGTTACTCGTATTCTAAACCCAGTATAGAAACGGTTTTGTAATTACTATAAATAAAAACGAACACCTTATGCAAAAACTATTTGTTAAGCTTCGCGTAATTCTGTGACTTCTTATTTGCGCATGAGTAGCGGCATCATACGCCTGATAGTGGAAAACTAAAAACATGCAGTTTACTAGTAACATCGTAGTAGCATAGTAACTCTCTACTATTTGTGTCCTTTTACTTTTTTTTTTGTTGACCTGAAAGGTCTGGCGAATAACTAAATTACTGTGTGGTTCTTTTACGAAACCTGCAAAGTAAACGAGGGAATGGGAACTATTTATTTGCACATCAGAAATCACTTTCCTTGTGCTCGAGGAGATATTAGAGGGCATAGCACTTCAATGACTCTTATCCCAGATAAACCCACTGGAGAGTGCATTTAAATTGCACCATTTGATCATCAGCTCCACTGAGGTGCATCCTGATTAATGCTCAATTTGTTGTATATTTATTATTCTAATGAATATGAGCGCATATATATATCTATCTATCTATATATATATATAAATATATATATATATATGCATGCACCACATTTTGTGCATCATTGCATGCAGAACATAGTGCATTTCAATGTATAGATTCTCACATACGATCCTAATCTTCGTTGAAGCATTGAAATGTTTGAATGTTTAATAATTTTTCTTGCCTAATCTTACATATAAAAATAAATAACGATAATAATAATTATAAAAAATGTAAGTCCTAATAGTAGGTTAATTATTTAGGACTTGCATACGTTAATATAAGACTAGATAATTATGATTCTAAGTACTTATTAATTAAGATTCTAAAAAGTACTTACGATTCTTATTAATTAAGATTCTAAAAAGTACTTATGATTCTTATTAATTAAGAGTATATTTAATTATAATTCTAATAACTTATTAGAATCACCAATGAGTTTAAGAAAGAATTTCAAAAGAAAAATTAGCCGAAGAATATTTTGCCATATTTTTTTTCGATTGTCTTGCCGAATTTTGTTACGAAAAAATCTGTTGATCAATTGTTTATTTATTTTAAATTGTTTAGTAAAAAATGTTTTCAGTGGTGCAAAATGCAGTTTACTTTTAAAAGGATCATATCTCTATTAAAACTTTTTTTTAATAAATGAGAGACTCCAGTAAGAAAAACTGATCGATGTACAATGGTCAATCCTTAATAAAACACAACTATAGAAATTACGAACGGCAAATATATACGAGAAAATATATTACGAAAGGCATACATATATGTATATTATATATTTGCAGTATATATATACTATTAGTATATACATACAATAATAAAAATTAGGCAAGCTAAAGATATTTCTCAACTGATTCTCCAACCACAACCGCAGATGTTACTTTACTGTTCTCTGTTGGGCTCCAGAAGGATTTTTGGTCGTTTAAGTTAATTTTAAGCAATTATCTTGCCAATCTAATAATAATCTTGTACGTTCTATGCATTTTTAAGCAACTTCGAAAAAACTTTATTCAGCCATCACAGCAAACATTATGTACAAGCTGTCAAAAATATCGCAAATTTTGCCTTATAAGCATATGCCTTTTTAGGAATAACATCCCTTAGCACAATAGATAAATTTAAGAATTGATAATATAAGTTATTAATTTTAAAAAAAATTAAATATTTACATAATTTCGTAGAATTAGATAATAATATTTTACTATACATAATTTATTACGTTTATTATTCAATGTTTAGGATTAGTATATAGGTTGCTAGAAAATTATTCTCGTTGCAATACAGAGTTTTATGTGTAGTTGAATTCAGCAATCATAATTCTTATGAAATATTTCTGATTCAACAGAAAAGGACGGATAAATAAATTAAAACGAGATTAGATAGCGGTTATGAAATGAGTTGCAATTTTCCAAACTCTTATTGAAACTCCATTAAAAATGATGAATGTACAGAAAGGCAACTGAACAGCTGAATTAAGCCTCAATGATGCATGGAAACTAAATGATGAGGTAACATTTTAAAGGAACAATAAACCTGTCAATTCCGTAATCGTTTAAAGGAATTAATAATTTTGGTACGTATAATTATAAGTAAATGAGTTAATGACTTTTAATTATAATTAACTTCAATGACTTTGAAATAAGGTTAAATTATCAGTAAACTTAATTTATATTTAATGGATTTTTTTCTCCAATTAGAATAAAACAAAAATAAATAAATAATTAAAAAATCTGAAAGATAAAAAGCTTAAAAAATAAACATTAAATATTTATAACTCAAATATCTAAAATTCTTTCTTATTCGTTATAAAAGAGATTTTAAAGTTTGAAAATCATTTATGTGTTTATACTAATACGAAAGGGAATTCAAAAAATTTTGCCCTTATAACAAATGGTATTATTCCTATTCATATATATATATATATATATATATGTGTGTGTGTGTGTGTGTGTGGTGCATATATATATATATAACACAAAGTAACCTTAAAAGAAATAAATAGGCTAATATACCGTCCACTACAATATTTGTCAACCCCTTTTTTTTACGAGATGGCTATTAAGGCCATTGATAACTTTTTTGTTTCTCTGCAATAAAAAAAAAATCTTTAAGTTCAAAGAAGCATCCGTGTGCATAAGTAGAAGAAACGAAATATTTGGTTTCAATAACACAACTGAAAAATTTAATGCATCCTCTTCTTGAAACGACACATCATTATTGGGAATTGTGCGCAAATGCGTTTCCCTTATGGGGCTCCAGGGATGTAAGCTGGCTTCGGCGTCATTTGTTTCCATGACAACAAAGCGTCACGGTTCTTCAGTCATTTGTACATCTTGCTGATCACGTTTCCGCAGCGTTCTTGAGTGCAATCCTGCGAAAAGTCTCACTCTACCAGGTGTCTGCCATCAACCAATCTTTAGTGGAGCTATAAAACTAAAACGAAATGGAAGTAAAACAGGGAAGCCGGTTATAACTTTTGGCTAGAACTGTCATTGACGTATTTGTATTATGTTTTTCTTAATAACATAAATAGTCAAACATGTATATATTTTATATATATACATAAATACCTTTCCTGTAATATATATATATATATATATACAGGAAAGGGATATTAAATATAAGTAGATTAGAATATAATCATTAACATATCTTATAAAAGTTTCATTTATTTTAATCTTCAGTTATTTAGAAATATGTTAAAGTAAACACACAAAAAATCTTATTACAGATGCTTTTATTAAATTTTTGTTAGTCAGAAAATTTTTATATTCTTCCACTTCAAATTTTCTTCTTAATGTAGAAATAATTGTTCAATTTTAATTAATTGGTAACTTTTTCGTTATATTTACTACGAATCTTTTTTATGTTTTTCTTTATAGCATAAGCATCCCTTCCTTGTATTACGCGGTTTTATTATGCGATATATTACGCGATATATGTTAGCCACATATTTACAGGGAAGAAATATTAAATCTAAAATAATTAAAATTTAATCATTAGCATATAATATAAATGGTCCGCTTATTTTAAATTTCAGCTCTTTAAAATCATATGTTAAAGTAAACCTGCAAAAAAATCTTATTATAGATGTTTTTTATTAAATTTTTATTAGTCGGATTTATATATTTTTTTCACTTGAATTTGTCTTTTTAATATTTAAATAATTGTTAATTTTAAATAATTGGCAATTATTTCGTTATATTATCTATTTAATAATTGGGTTTAATATTTTTTTTGCGAATTTGTTTTTCATTCTGTAATACATTGATTATATACATTAATAAGAGATTAAATGGTCGATAATTTTGTGGTTGATCAAATCTTTACATAGTTGGCGACGGTCAATAAATTAATAAACAATTTATTGTTTATTTTAATACACAAGATCGTGCACTTTTCAATACTTTCTGGGGATTTTTTTATTCCCTCATAGAAAATTTCCACAAAATTTTTATACTCTATTTTTTATTAATATTGAATAGTTGTTGAACATATTATTAGATTAAATTTTTATATTTTAATACTATAATAGTAATATTATTTAGCATAGGTCATATATGCTAAATAAGATCGTTATCGTTATTTATAATTCATTTCAAAAACTGATTTCCTTATACAAAATAGACATTGCAATAAACATCCACAAAAATATTAATAATGCTTAATAATAAGAAATTCCAAGAACAAAAATTAATTATTATTTACATTTTAAAACCTAATTAATAAATGTCGTCTGACACAAGGTTGTTTCTTTTTATGACGAGATATTTTCAAATAACCCAACAGCAATTCCAATGTTTGAACACTGTTTAAAAAATATGCGGTAAAACCGGTTTTAATTAAAATAATAATTTATCATTTCGCAAGTTAATTATAATCTCTTTAATTATAAGAATGTCACAAGGTTGTCGTGTAATATTATTTAGTTATTGTTGATAAATGTAAACACGTTTATCTGAAAGTTTAAAGAATGAAGCTATGTTTACCTTTAAAGCTAGTGAAAATTAAATTTATATCAGTAGTTTTTAATTATCACTAAGTTAATTTTTTTTTTCTGCTTACAAAAGAAATTGAGATTAAACTGGAAGAAATTTGATTATTGCTTATTAACTAAATCATAGTTAAAATAAATATTTTTAACTATATCTTAATGAAAGTTTTCAAAGTTTTTATAGATATTTTTCATTAATATTTTTATAGATTAAAAAACATGTTTTATTTAAACTAATGCAGCATATGATTAAAAACAAATGTTTTTATGATTTATTATGTATTCTTGAATGCAGTTTTCTTAACATGTTTAAAAAATATTTCTATTTTTAAATGGATGCTTTTTTACATATATTTTATTAGATTAAAAAAACATGTTTTTTAAAACTAACTGAATGATTAAAAACAAATGTTTTAGAAGAATTATGATACTATGCAAAATTGTTATATATTTTTATAATGTTATATATTTTATATATAGAAATGTTATAAATATTATTGAAAGACAATTTTTTGCCAAAACTTCACAAAAATTAAAATATTTTAAAATAACATATTTAAAAATTGTTAAAATTAATAAAATATATGCGCAGTTAGCTTATTTTAATAGATAAAATTTTAATAATAAATAATATAATAATAATTTTTCAATTTATTTTTTTTATTTTCAACTGTAATTTAATTCTAAGTGTATTGATTTTATACTAATATGTATTTTACAAATTTTATATGTTGTTGATTATCTCACTTGACAGACAGCAACATCTATACCAATTCCAAGAACCCGTGTTGGTAAAGGGTAGCTTCTGCTATGATGGAGCACTCTTGGATAGAAGTTTGACGCTGCCTTTTTACGGGGTAGGGGTGAGCACTAGCCCAGAGACAATTAAACCGAGTCCTAAGCCTTAAAGTTGATTTCGAACCATTACAACCATCTGAACAACCGTGGCACTTACGCACACAATTAATATGTATTTGTTATTATTGTTTAATTTCCAAAAATTAAATTATTAATTTTTCGAAAACTATTAAAAATAAAAAAATATATTAAAATTTTGAATGAAATTATTAAATTTTTGAAAATAGTTTATTTTAAATAATCTCTATTTTACTTTTCATTAAGCAGGTACGATACAAAAATTATGAAAAGTTATGTAACTTCCATGCAAAGTTAAGTTACTTCAGCAATAGTTTAATGCGGAATTTTTCTCGCATATAGAACTGTAGAACCGTAGAACTACAGACACCCGTAGGAACACTGTATTTAATGAAAAGAACACATCTCAGTATCCCTTTTTTTAAAATGGAAATTAACGGGCAGGTAACAGTTTCTATTTTTGGATAAGTAGGTTTTTATTTCTTAGCATACTGTTGAAGTTCACTTTCATACACATGTTTCATATATATTGCTCATTTTTATAATTATTGAAATGTAGTTCATGCAATCACGATCCTTCTTTTACAAATAACCTGTACATGCTTAAAAATTACAGTTTATTAATTTTCTTTTTATTGAACTACTTAGTTATCACTGTCAATATATTAAGAAAATTGTTTTCAGCGCGTTTTGGCAGACACAATTATGATTTTTTATTTCAGGCAAGATATCATTTTGACAATTAATTTCTAATCCTAAGTATTTAAAACTAAGTACAGATTCAAAAGTTTAAGTGCCTAAGCTAATATTGGGTTATCCCGACAAATTAAATATTAAATTTTGAGTTCAGAAAATTATTATTTCTTTATGTCATACTTATTAACATTCATTTTTTTTTCATTTCAGATGCTGAAACTATCTGTTTATGTAACAGCTTTATTGGAACAAATACTCTTCAACAATGAAAAATTTAGTTGCTGAGTTCGCATTTCAACGTCTTGCACCGAGAATATAGATGACATGGAAATATTTGGAAATCTATGTGAGATTTAAATAAAATTCTTCAAACAAAAAATTTACAAACTTATATTTGAGGAAACTAAAGTTTTGTAATACATAAATATTTTTAGTTACTTACTGGACTTTAGAATCTAATGTAATTGTTTTTACGTAAATAATTGAAAATTAATCTAATAACTTAACTTAAAAGTAATATTCTAAAAGCAATAATTTAATATTTTAAAATCAGAGGAATTTACAAGTTTTAAAATTTTGTGTAGTATTTATTTACTGATCCTTCTTTTGTCATGGCATCCATACGATTATCAATGGATGTATTTAGTGCTGTAAACATTATGTTGGCACATATATGTAGGTTTAGCACAATATATCAAGTACAATATGATATAGATAAATGTTTCATCAACGAAAATGCATAAACTTTGATGGTAATTTCATCAGTTTTAATCAAGACTCCTTATTTATAAATATAATGTTTCTAACACAATTCTAAGGTTATACAAACAAATAATCTGCAATGTCACTGAATATTATACCATCATTTATTCTGGATCCATTCAATTCTTCAAACGTCGAACTGGACGAATCTTTCCTGGTCTCAGACAGCTTCAACCTCAGTATAACATCGAACAACATTTCTCACAATGAAACTTACGGCGAGGAATATACCGGGACAGAAAAAGTGTTTTGGGCACTATTGCTCATACCGCTCCCGCTGGTAGCAGTTATTGGAAATATTCTGGTGATTCTCAGTGTCTACAAGGAGAAGAGTCTGCAAACTGTGACCAACTACTTCATTGTGAGTTTGGCTTTTGCAGACCTACTGGTTGCCGCTGTTGTCATGCCATTTGCTGTTTATGTACTGGTAGGTTTTGTTTGTTTCTTATCATAGTCTATATTTTATAAAATGTTTGCTTTTCAGGATTCCGTATAAAGTATAAAGTAAATGAAGGTTTGGTTTGTCGCTCTACGGTCATTTTTTGTACATTTTAGACTAATTAGATCGGGACCTACTGTTTAACGGATATTCAGATCTACTAACAAACATTCATATCACGCCAGGATTCGAACAAATGGCCAGAGCACTACTACTCAATTGTCCATAAGTCCAGTAAATTAAGAGAGACACTTATAAGTGTTAGATTCCCTAATAATCAAATAAATACTTAAATACATTAATGTTTTAAAATTGTTTCTTATTTGAAATACTATAGAAACATTTCAGCCAAAAATAATAGAACTTACAAAATATTTAACGCAATCAATAACAGAGAATAACTAATTAAATTTTCTTAGATTTATGAAAACAAAATATCTAATAAAGGATAAAAAATATCTAATTAAAATATAAATAAAAAAAGAAAGAAAATTCATTAAATTAAACAATTTATACATATTTTTATAGATAAAACAACTAACAATTTACATTAAAATAACGTTTTGTTATTAAAACTAATGACAACAAAAATTGTAACATTTTCTACTAAAGGTTAAAAGAAATGCTAATTTGATTGTACGATCGTTAGAGTTAAATTTCTTGATTTAAATAATGCATTTTTACTTAATTTAGTTCTGAATACAAATAAATATTATTTCAAGGATATTAGAAATACTTAGTATCTATTTTAAAAGAATATTTTTGAATAATGTTTATTAACTTGAATTTAATATGCATGATTTAATACAAATAAGATAAAATATAAACTATGTACAAATAATAAATAAATTAAGATAAAATATAACAGAGGTTGATAAAAAAGAATAAATGTTTTTAATTAAAGATTATTCATAAAAATCGACATTAAAATCTTTTATGGACTCAGTTTCTAGATTGGAGCTATAATAATTCTTTAGGTAAATAATTGTTACTGCTTTCATGTTTGAATTTGCTTTTTCACATTTAATTAAAGATTAAAACGCTTATGATTATCCAGACATATCACACATATAGTAAAGTATGTGCGAAAATGCTGAAAATTGTTCAGAAAGATATTTAACTTTCCTCAAATGCATTTATAATATTTTTCATTTAATGCATGTCAATTGTTTTCCGCAGTCAATCATTTCCCATTTATCTAAAAGTCCAGCCTTGTTATTAACGTTGCTACACAATGAACAATGGGTAATCCATTATTTTTCATTTATTTCTGCACCAGATCTCCATTGCCACATGTTTTCTGCTATTAATTTTTCTTTCATTCACTATATAAGAACGAAATGACCCAAACATTAAGACAAAAATGATCATTTCTTTTTCTGTCCCTTTTTGTACTTATATTTTGTTACTGACCAATGGCCTTCGTCTAAAAGATGAGACAAATAAAACATCCAAAACGACAGCAAAAATATAAAAAATGATCACTGGGGGCCTTTGGATAATTAGAAGCGTTGTTGACAAAGGGTCAGATAGGGTCCTGTTAATCTTCTTCCTTTCAGAAATGGTACAGACCAAATTTGGCCAGCAGTATTAAATAATGACCCCCTGAGAACAAAAGTTTGTTTCTTTTCTTGATTGTTTTGATATTTATTTGAGTTAAGGATTCTCTACTGTTTCACCATCTGTATTAAAGGAGTTGAACTTATCAATGGGGTTAAAGTTTTCTTTGATAAATTAGAGTTGTTATCTTTTGAGCGTTGATAAATGGAGTCCTTAAGTCATTTCTGTTTTCGCAGTGGGAGAAATAGTTCTTTTTTGCAACTAAGGAACTGCGTGAGTACATTTCGAAAGCTCGAAGTAGTGGTTCTTATCAAGCTAATTTATTTTTTATTTTAAATTTTTAAAACAATTTTTTTGTTATTGTTAATTTTGGTTATCATTCTAAATATAATATCCTTTGTTAATAATAATGATTTATTGTATAAAAATCAAATTAAATATTAATCCAATATTACAATAATATTTTAATAATTATTGTTGAGTTTTACTTGTGTTAGTATTCGGGGAAATGAGCTACCTTTAGGTGGTCAGAAACATGAAAACTAATTAGAAAAACAAGTACTATAAAAAAAAAAATTTCAAGTCAATCCCTACTTTTTTTTTCACTATATTGCAGAAAGTCCTTTATAAATAATTTTCATTCATTTTTTTTTAAGTTAGAAAAAATTATCTCTCTCTCCCACACACTTTCCACTCTCACATACATACTTTCCATCTCTCTCACTAATTAAAATTAATTAATGAATTAATATTTGAATAAAGTGTATTCACATCAAGTGTCATCCTCTACAAGTTTCAAAAAATGTATTTGAACTTGTGTGCATGAATAAAAAATATTTTATTAACAACTGAAAATTTGAACAGGATATATATAGGGAGAGTGTGAACTAATAGTAGTAATTGAATGAGTGCATTTGGAGGACTTGTTGATACAGTATCTTGTATCAGTATTGATTCACCTAATACAATCACCATTATAAAGGAAGCAATAAGCTAAGTTTATGAACAATCTTAAAATACATAACTTGCTTCATATATATATATATATCGCTTACAAAAATTTAAGGCATCAAAATATCCTACAAATAAGTTTTTAGCATACTTCCTTTATCTTAATCATGTAAAAAACATCTCCACTTTACAAATTTAATACATAAATAACATTTTAATAAAGTATTCTACAATTAGTAAATGTTTTAATTGCCACTGAAAATACGATGTACAAATTGTAAATATAAAAAATAAAAAATATAGAACTAATAAAAATATACGTAGACATTAATTGAGTACCCTATTTGAATTTTTCTTTAAAGATAGTTATTGTGTATGAAAATAATATGGCGTGAAGTTGCATGGTTAATTGGAGTTCCGTACTGATTAAACTCGGTTAGTAATCTAACAAATGAAGCCAAATTGAAAGTTCATGCGTCTGTGCATTTAAGGGAATATGTCTGTAAATCAGAAAGTTCTTACTTTGCTAAACGAGGTGGAGGGGAAAATGGAAAATTGACAACTTTTCCCATTGAAAATTGATAAAACGGCAAAAAAAAACCATTAATAAAACAGTGCTTCTTAAAATGGATACTAAGAAAAAACAAGTATTGAAATCGCACAGTTTTCAGTGAGTTATCAGTTTCAATGTAGAATATAATCACACAGAGCTATTACAACTATACAGGAGTGACGACAATACTCCATTCTGAACATTAAGGTGTTTAATTATTCAGTTGGTAGTAAAGCCCATTGCAATACTAGACACTTTAATGATCCCTGTTAGATAAGTGTTAGATAAAGTGTTAGATATGTGCCACAATATATATCTCTATAGCTTTCCAAACATACTGGATTAACTCCAAACAACTTTCTGACTAATCCATATGAACAATAATCTCATGTTGAAAGTAACTCCACACCAACAAAGCTTTATTTGATTTAACGTTATAATCCATAGAATGCAAGGGCCACAAACTGTACTTTAAATATGAACATGTGGATCATGTATGCCGCATCTACGAAACAGAGCAGTACAGGTAGTTTATGTATACAAGTAAGTGTGTCCCATAAAACAGATACTCAATTACACAACTTGAAAATATTTATTGAATGTATATCATGTAGATAATAACACATTTTTGGCTATCTTCATGACAACAATCTTTTGTGCAAAATGTGGATCTACCAGTAAATAAAACAGACATCAATTGACTGGTATACATATTAAGATGCATGCATGTCCAATTAAATTTTTCTTTTCAGTGGCTTTTTTGTAAAGAATACACACAATACTGAACTTCTTGCAAAAAAAAAAAAATCATTTGGGAGTTGTAATATTGAATTGAATATTAATATTCTAGTAACTGCTGCAAAAAAAGATGTGAGATTGGCTGATATAACAGTTCTGTGGCGCTTTTAAATTGATTGCAATTAATTGTCCTCTATAACCTTATAAGTTATTAATCTTCCTCTCCTGATGTGTCTAGAAACTGTTCTTAGAAATGCATTTCAGTTTATGAATTACAATAAAGTCTCATATTCATTTATCTCGTTACGTGGTAGTGACAATGGCTCACTTCTACCCTCCCCAATGATTGCTATTGTAATTCTTCAGATAAGTGATCTCAAGTATTTATATATAAGGCATGAATATCTAGAAAAGTACAAGTGAATTTAAAGCTCGGTGTGGGGTCACATATTCTATGACACTTAGCATTTGTTTGTTAATACATTATATTCAGATGTAATATACCTATGTATAGTGTACCTAGTTAATAATTGATAGTTAATTGAAGTTAATAATTGATAGTTAATTTAATTAAAATTTTTTGATAGTTTTGATTTTTTAAATGGGAATTTTTATTCACCATGTTAATATAAAATTATAGATATTATGTTTTTATGCTCTGTTAAATATTCTTAAAGCAGCGTTAAAGTTTATAATTCTTATTTAATGTCTTTTATGTAGCTTCTTTCCTTTTAATGCTTAAAATATTTTCTGCATGGATTTTCTGCGGATTTTTAATTTATTCATCTGAATATTTTCGAAAATTCTAATTAAGATAATTCACAAAACTAATTTATTATCAGATATATTTTTAATGATTAATAAGTGGAAATTTAAGAAAAATTACTGTTAAAAAGTAGGCATGCTTAATAAAGAAATTATCTGTAATTTGCATAAGTCTATTTAAATATGTCTTCAATTCATTCTTTTAGATACTTTGGCAATAAAGATAAGCAAAAAATTCGGACTGATTCACAACAATATGAATTTTAAAATAAAATAACATAATACATGTACTATTTTAATAATAAATACGAAAATATAAAAAGCATATATAAAAAATGAGTGGGAGTAAAAAGACGAAAAATAAATAAATAAATATAAGACTCAAAAAAAAAAAAAGATTTACTATTCATTAAATTTTTTAAAACTTTTTAGAGTATAATGTTCAACCAAACAGAATTTTCAAAGAATTGAATTAAACTCTACTTCTAAACTAAGCTCTTGGCGAATATGATTTCTTTTCAATAAACTTATGGTGGATAATTTTATTCTTTTTCTTACTTGAAAAAGCGCATGTAGTTCATGCCATGCAATCTTCATTCGAATGGAATCATTCGTCCGAAGTACTTTAAAAATAAAATAAATTATACGAAGCTTCCAAATCGAATCGAGTGCATGGAATTCTGGACGAGTTGTCACTTCAGACAGCAGTTGAAAAGTAAATACCAATTTTGCTGAAAAGTAAGAGATGTTCCTAACGAGTGGCTGCAGACCCGTGCATGTGACTGATCCATTCAGATTCGATCCATTATTGTGTACTTAAAATATCATCGTGTTTGCGTAACCAAGAGTTAAGCGAAAAAGAACATGTCCAATATGGGTACAAACAAAATCCTTTTTCTGCATGATCACTAATTAGTTCTACTTTATTTCCTATATGCAAAACACTTATAGCAAATAAGGTTCATGGGAACATGAAGGTCCTATTGAAATAGAAGCGGATATGTTTGCCTTTTTGAGTTAAATTTAAATTAGATACATTTTCTTGAATTTATGTGATTTTATTGGACAAGCAAACCAAACAAGACAAATAAAAATCCTTTTTCTGCATGATCACTTATTAGTTCCCCTTTATTCCCCATATGTCAAAACTTATAGCAAATAAGGTTCATGGGAACATGAAGGTCAAGTAGAAATAGAAGCAGCGGTTATGTATGTCTTTTTGAGTTAAATGTATAATAGATACATTTTCTTGTATTTATATGATTTGGTTGAACTTTTAATCTAAAGTTTGAATAATGATTTAAATAACACTTATAGCAAATAAGGTTCCTGCGTACATAAAGGTAGTGTAGAAATAGAAGCAGCGGACATGTATATCTTTATGAGTTAAATTTATATTAGATACATTTTCTTGTATTTATATGATTCAGTTGGATTTATGATATTTAATATAATTTAAACAATAAATTTTTTACATTTATATAATTTAAAGTTGGAATGATGATTTAACTGAGCAAATAAAAAAATTGAAGAATTACATATTCGGAAAATTAATATACAAAATAAGGTTAAAGTATATAACGTTTTTCCTATAACGGTTTTCGAGACATTATATGGGCACTGATAAATCAATATTTAAAACCTATAGTTATATATATCCCTTATCAATAAAGGTCAATAAATTGTAACATGACAAATATAACATAAGACATTTTTAATTAATACCATATATGGAACAGTGATTATATACTACATTTTAAGATATTCTATATTAATATCGTTGAGAAATGTAAAAATGTTATGTAAATAGTTATAATTAAAATTTAATAGTTAAATTTTATGTAAATAGGTAAAATCCGAAAGTATCTAGGAGATTTAAAAAGTTAGTAAAGCCTAATTTTCTTCATTCCACACCTATTTTCTGATATGAGCTTTGCTAATAAGTTGATAAATTTGTTTCAAATATCTATATGTGCCAATTAGGATATGAAATATAATATATGTCTTAAAATTTATGCATTCTTTATATTTTTTTATAATAAAATTTTTTTATTCAACATAAATATTTTTTCATTATCGAAACAATTCAGTAATAGACAATTATGTTTAATTTCATATATAATAACTAAAAAAATAAAATATTATAATGTAGAATATTTTATTATAATGTAGATTCCTCTTAGGTATTAATTTAGTTTAAACAAAGGAATTTATTTCATAAGCTCTTTTCCATATATAATGTATTAATTTTTATAAGATTAAGAGATTGTAATTTATATCTAAACCCGTCATTTTAACAAAATGAATAATAAAAGTAAAGCAAAATATATTAAATTCTGAATAATACAAAATTTAATTAAATTTTATTCTGAAAAAATAAATATTTCATGATTTTTTTTTAATTATTAAACTCCTTTTCAATAAACTATTAAAAAAAAAGTGAATGGGAAAGAAAGAGAAAAATTTCAAGTATTAAATAAAATCGAAGTTAAAATGGGAAAAAATATATATATTTAATCAGTTTGAATTATAATTTTCAAATCCCGGTTCGGATTAAATTAAACATTTTAGACATTTTTTAGAAAATCATTACACAATATAATTAATCCAATGAAATAACATTTCTTTGAATAAATATTTTATTTATTTTTTAGACATTTTTAGAAAATTATTACATAACTTAATTAATCCAATGAAATAACATTTCTTTGAATTGATATTTTATTATTTTTTTTTTTAAATTTTAGTTATTCTATTGTAGTTTGTATTTTTTGCTCTTCAATTTAATTAGAATTGTTCAAATGCTTTTAATTCAATGCTTATTGCAAATGTAATTGCTCAATGCTTAAAAACATTCTAAAGTACTTTAGAATCATCTAGGGAGATGGTATATCAAAGTAAAGATTTAAAACAAGAATATATTTTCTGAAATATTAATGCCTTCTTCAAATGTTTAACAAAAATTAACTTTTAATTTAATTATTTTGCTGAATATGTGACATTTTTAAACATTAGTAAAGCTTAAATAAATACTATGATTACATATTAAAAATATTTTCAAATACATATTAAGTTGAGTTACATAATTTAACATTAACTAAAAATGACATAATATATTTTAGTGTTAATTTAAAATTCATTATAATAAATATTTAATAGAAGCTGCTTTAAATACATATGATGTACAGCAACTATCATTGGATTAAAAAAAAATATAAATATGTAGTTTAATATATTTTTGAAATTTCTAAGTCCTTTTTTTTTTTTTTTGTTTGAAAACATTCCTTAACAGAGAATTTTTTTTTTATAAAAAGGGGTAAAAAAAACTAATTTCTATTTTTATGTTATCAAAGGTAGTTTATAATTAAATATAAAGTATGCTCACGTAAATACTTAACGACCTTACACATGTTTTTTGCTGTATGTTATATGTTTTAATTAAGTTTCCGATTACATGGAGAAATTGTTAAATTAAACAAGCTTATACAAGAATTTATTCACAACAAAAAAGTGCTTAATTTATATGCAAATGACAAAATAGTAAAAATAATATAAATATTTTCTTATGAAAATTAATTGTAAAACAGAATTTAAGCTATAATACATATCCTCGGAAGAGAACAGCTTAAGTTTTTGAAAAGGATTTTCTATTAATTAACAATAATTTCAGACCTGTAATTTCAATGTCTCAAAAATCTACCGTTTTCGAATATTATCATTGTGACAAATTTGCAGTGTGCTATGCATAAAATTGGATATAAAATGGTTTGAATCTAATAAACACTTCTTTCTAAAATATTCAGTTTAAAATGTTGATAAAAGTATTGATTAAATTTCATATTTTTTAACATATTATGTCTAATAATGTTATTCGATGAATTTCCAAAATGGATTTCAAATGTTTTTGACTTATTTCATTAATCTGTATATTGGTCGTGAATAAAATGAATAAAATTATGAAACATTTATTTTAAAATGCTAATTAATAATCTGATTTTTCTTTTAATAAATCATAATTTTAGTAAATCTTAATTTAATCATGCAAATATTTTTTTTTAGTTTAAAAGTTTCCTTTTTTTAAAAAAATTTATATTTAGATTATAGCAAAATAATGTGTGTTTAAATTATATTTTATACCTTAATATATGTGATGTGGTATAAAAATTTTAATCTAACTTTGAATATTTAATCTTTGCGAAACTGATAATGGTTAAAAAAATTTAATTTTGAGATTTAATCAGCTATTTTAGTTTTCCTTTTTTTACTTTTAAACATTTTGTTAAAGCATTTAATAAACTTAAATCTTTTACTTTAATTTTATAAAAAAACTGAACTGAATTTTTTTATAGCTTATTCACTGTAAAATTAAATATAAATTTCATGAACCAATGTACAAATTTTAATAATTTTATTATATATAGAAATACATTTGTAGTTTTGTATGACTTATCTAGAATTTTCATCAGAACTGGAATTAAATTTTCTGTTGAGAATTGTTGTTACGAAGCGCCGTTAGATGGCAGCACCACATGATCTTCTCTTTCTGATAAAAATATTAGGTTTACTATAATTTTTTGTTTTTCCGAAGATCATATATAGTACATTGCTGAAATACATTTGAAGTATTTATTAATTTATTGTACAATAGTTAATTTATTTTTTTCTCTTAAATTTTCTTGGATAATACGATTATTTTACATCTTGAGAATGATTGTATTTAAAATTTGATTTATTCTTTTCTTTTTAGTAAACTTAATTATTGTTATTTTTCAAATAATTTATTGATTAAATATCTCAATTACCAACATCATTAGGGGGCTTATTTTGCAGCAAATTAAATATCTGTTCACAAATATACGGAAAAAAATTTCAACTTTAATATTATTCCTAAAGATGTTATAAATTTAAATATTACTTCCAAATGCATAAATGCTTTATAATTAATAAAAAAAATGCAATTTAAGATATTTTTATAAGTTAATTCTTTTAAAATTTATTGATAACATCCTGACGAAAAGATCATTCTTGAAACATTAAATAATCTAATATAAAAAAGTCATACATATTAGCAATTTACATTACTTTTCGTTTTACACAATTATAATTGCTCATGTGATGTATTTTAATTTTATTATTTTTATATTTAAGTAAAACTCTTGCAAGCCAGATATAAGCTAATTGAATCTACAGAAATGATATTATTGGAAGATTAAAACACCAGTCAAATGTGTTGAATTATTAATATGTATTTAATTATAAAATAATATTATTGAGAAAATTTCAGAATTTATGGGAATAATTAATTATACTTCATTATCATTACTTCATAATTAATACTTTATTATTATACTTCATTATTAATACTTGATTATTATACTTCATTTTATATTCATTGACTGATAGTTTTATATTTTTTTGTTCTTTATATCACCTAAATATTTTATAAATTGGGTTAAATACTTTTGTTCATTTAAAAAAAGCCTATAAAAGACACATATGATCAATTTTAAAACAATCTTGTACTAAATATATAAGACAAATAACTTAATGTATGATAAACAAGATTATTATATAGACTAGACTGCCAAATTATGAGATATTGTGGGTAGATAAATTATTTTTAAAGCTGCTGGACAACACAAGCATTAGCTTCTGAATTGTTAGAGAGAAAAAAATATCAAACACAAACAATGCAGAAAAGCATCTAAATTACTATTAAGAACTGTAAAAAAACAGCAACAGTTGAGATGTTACTGTAAAGGGCAAATTTAACTCATTTATCTATGTTCTATACTAAAATTCATCGACATACTAATCATTTCTCGTTTGCCTTACTTTCGTTTGTCGTTGAATAAATAGTTTTAAATAAAATACAGTTTATCTTAGAGTCAAAACTACTGAACTGCTTTTATGAAATATTCTATCTGAAAATCAAATTAACAGTAGTTTATTTCGTTACGATAAACAAGCTCCTTAATCATTGGAAGTATTAAATTCAATTTAAAACTAGTAGATAAAAACAGTGAACTTTATTTGAGAAACACTTCTACTACTGGCAATTTTTGTATAGTATGGATTCTCATCTTAGGAACTTAATACCAACGATATCCTAAAGAAACCAGTCCAAGTTCCGAAAAATACGATTTTAAAAAGAAAATTCTGATAATATTCACAAACGTTATTCAACATTATCTTTAATTTATTATTAAAGAACCATTTGTATTTGTCAAGGGTTAAGAATTTTAAAAATTATGCAATTAAATTAGATCTTTTTGTACAGTATGAATTCTCATCTTAGCAACTTAATACCAAAGATATCCTAAAGAAACCAGTCCAAGTTCCGGTAAATACGCTTTTAAAAAGAAAATTCTGATAATATTCACAAACGTTATTCAACATTATCTTTAATTTATTATTAAAGAACCATTTGTATTTGTCAAGGGTTAAGAATTTTAAAAATTATGCAATTAAATTAGATCTTTTTGTACAGTATGAATTCTCATCTTAGCAACTTAATACCAAAGATATCCTAAAAGAAACCAGTCCAAGTTCCGGTAAATACGAACATTTTAAAATTTTAAAATTATGCAATGATAATATTCACAAACGTTATTCAACATTATCTTTAATGTATTATTAAAGAACTATTTGTATTTGTCAAGGGTTAAGAATTTTAAAAATTATGCAATTAAATTAGATATTATTTTTAACTCGTCGAAGTACGTATGTAGCACATTTGATTCCACATCTGCAGCACAAAAATTCTAAGAAATTTATAAAGCTGCAAAAAAAAAATATATATATATTTCTAGATGTCTGAGCTATTGAATTTCCATTCTTTTAATGTTAGCATTAAATAACTAGAAAGTCATACAAATTTGCTAAGTGTTTTAGCCTTAAAACGCAACGAAAAAGAAAACAAAAATTTGCAAGCCTCCACAAAGGATCAAATTATTATCCTTAAAATTGATAACATATTGGAAGGAGTGAGCAAAAGAAATCGGTTTTTAATATAAAATCTTTAGGTTCACAGACATGCAACATAAGAACCATAATTATATTTTAATATATTAAAATAGAACAAAATTTTACTTTTGCTTAAAAGATTAGCTTCAAATTTTATTTCTTAACCAATCTTTAATTAGAATTAAATTTTTTTAAAAAATTATGCACAATAGATACTATATCTCAAATTTCAGTTAATTCAAATTAGCTAATTTATTATGAATATTGTATTAGGCTAAAATAAAATTCTTCATTTGAAAGAAAAACTGAATGTTTCGCATATAAAATAAACTTATTATTAAAATATTGTTTGAAATTTAATATTTACAATGCATACTAACGGTATGTATTAAAAAATTAACTACACAGATAATAAATTATTTTTAAAATTATTCAATTATTATTTTCGCCCGGCGAAGTGCAGCAACTCGACGTGGCATGGACTTCGTTGGAAGTCTTCTGCAGGAATATTGAGCCATTTTCCCGATTCCATAATTGTGAAAGCGTTGATAACCCATAAATGCTCGATGAAATTTCATCAAAAAACAGTTGGGCCCGGTGACATGGCGCAGCAAAATTACGTTCTCATATAAATATATACATTTTTTTAATGTGTTATATATGAAATCAGGTAATTGTATTACATTTTCCTATATTTATAATTTTAAATGGCATGACCCATATTCATCACGCCAAAACCTCTTCTCACTACTGTATTTATATTTCTGCAGCGGCTTTAAACATGCTCGGAGAATATTTTTATGTGACTGCTTTACATTTTCCCGCATTCACTCATGCTTAGCATTCGGATTCTTTTGATTTATTGGAGTTTCACCAAAACAGATCCTGAATAAATTTCCAAATAGAAATCCTAATTCAATATCGAAAATAACTTTGAAACCCTTTCTTGCTTTAATACTGAATTTATTTGCATCTTATGACTAACGTATCTCTGGCTATTCATCATTGAAAGATTTAGTATTTTTAATGAAAAGTAAATATTTTTTCTTAGGAAATTATACTGTTTTTTAATAGCATGCTATACTTTCATATTACACAGATTTCCAACAAAAAATTAACTTTAATATTTTTATCCAAGACACTTTTGCATGTGTCTAATAAACTCCCGCAACTTTAATCTTAATAACATTTAATTTAAGATAATTTATTGACTATTATTTTTCAATTATTTTGCCGCCTATTGAATACTTATCAATTTTCCTCATTGAAAGCCTCGGGGTTTTTTTTTAATGAATTTTTTTTATTTTTTTTTATTTCCAATGGCAGATTATGAACAGTTACAGCAAAAAAAGAACAAGGGGAAAAAAAAGCAGAATCAGAGATCATTAATGTAACAATAGAACAGAGAACAGAGTTCGGGGAGTTAATTGAAACAGAGTTCATTAATCTAACAATAATGTCAAGTTACAGATCTTTTAGCCACTAAAAAGTGTTACCAGGTGCACCACTTGGAGGTAGATCTTCTGCTCACCCTTTTAATGAAAAATAAATATTTTTACTTCGGATATATAATGTTTCTTGACAGGATGCTATAATTTTATCTTACCCAAATTTCCAGCAGAAAGAAGTAATATTTTTATTCAAGTCACATTTGCATTTTCTTAATAAACTCTCACGACTTTAATCTTAATAAAATTTAATTCTTGTCAACTTATTTAATATTATTTTTTAATTATTTTACCTTCTACTAAGTACTTATTATTAATATTCATCATTGAAAGCTTCAGATTTATTTAGTGAAAAATAAATATTTTTTTCTTAGGAAATTATAGTGTTTCTTATAGGATGTTATAATTTTGTATTATTCAAATTTTCAGCAAAAAAAATTAATTTAATATTTTTATTCAAGCCACTTTTGTATCTACTTAATAAACTCCCACGACTTTAATCTTAATGACATTTAACTCCAGACAGCTTATTTACTTTCATTTTTTAATTACTTTACAACCTACTGAGTACTTTTTATTAATTTTTCTCATTGAAAGCTTCAGTTTTTTTAATGAAAATTAATTTTTCTTTCTTAGGAAATTATACTGTTTTTAGTTTTTTTGTAGGATGCTATATTTTTTTATTATCCAAATTTCCAACAAAAAGAAAATAAATTTAATATTTTTATTCAAGCCACTTTTGCATATATCTAATAAACTCCCACAGCTTTAATCTTAATAGCATTCAATTCTAGACAGCTTATTTACTATTATTTTTTTAAATTATTTTACAGCCTACGGAGTACTTATTATTAATTTTTATCGTTGAAAGCTTCAGGTTCTAAGTGAAAAATAAATAATTTTTGCTTAGGAAACTATGTAGTTTTATTGATATGACGTTATAATTTTATATCAACCAAATTTCCAGAAAAAAAAGAAAACTAATATTTTAAAAAAATTTCCAACTCTAATTTTAATAATATTCAAGTCTAGTTACTTAAAATTATTTATTTTTTTATTGCTTTAAGGCTGAATTATTATTTGTTTCCCTTTTTTTTTGTTATAAAAATTACATTGTCTTGACTAGAGAATAAGAATTATAAATTCTTGCAAATAGTGGTGTCCATAAATTTCACAAGAAAAAATAACTAGTTCATATCAACTAATTTACACATAAACCAATGTAGCTATACACATACTAATTATATTGAATACTGATTGTGTCAAGCATTTGTTTCTCAACATCTCAGGGCTTATTTCTATCAAAAAGGCAGTTGGTAATAAGCATAAAGATAAAGAAAGAAAAAAAATCATCTGTGCTTCCATATAAGTACATATACATATCGTAAATAAAAAAAATATTAGACTTATTGTAGATTTATCGCGTGATTAAATATACATCTATCGTCAGTGTAATAGTTCCCATATTATCAATCAGTTATATTTTAAGTGCAACATATTTTATTGCAAACATTTTTTATTCAAACTTTACTACAAATAACAATATTTTTAAAAATTATTAGTACATTTCATATAATCTTCTTTTGTTTAGATAAATATGCTGCAAGTGCTATTTCATAATATTTATGTATCTCAATATTTATCTAATATATAGGTTTAAAGACTTCATACCATCTTAGAAAAAATATACATTGCTTTGCATGCATTAAAACATATAGTTTAATATTATTCAGAAAAATCTCAAAATACACATCATCAAGTACAACCTGAAATTAAACCTTTTCAAGTTTAATTTTATAAACATTATTGTAAAATTAAACTTGATAGGTGTTTAGATATCTTCAGTGTAAGAGTTACAAATTAGCTATATTCTAGGTGCAACATATTTTATTAAAAACATTATTATTTTTTTTTCTAACTTTACTACAAATAAAAATATTTAAAAAAATTATTAGTAAATTTTATATAATTTTTTTTTTGCTTAGATAAATATGCTACAAGTGCTATTTCATAATATGTTTGTATCTCAACGTTTATCTAATAAATAGGTTTAAAGATCTCCTACCAATTTAGGAAAAAAATGTGTTTCTATACATATTTATATATATATATATATATATATATATATATATATATGTACTACTATATATTTTAATACTATACAGTTTAGAATTATTCAGAAAAATCTCAAAATGTGCATCTAGTACAACATGATATTCAACCTTATCAAATTTAATTGTTTTAGACATTCCTAAATGTATCAGTGATTCAATGCCATTCTAATACGAAACAAAATTGTAATTGATTATTTGCTTTGTACTTTTTATTAAAAAAGGTTCATCAATGAAAAATAATTGATGTTTGTACAAACCTAAAAAACTAATTTCATTGCTTCATTTTGTAGATCTTCTCTAAAGAATTTACACTAAACTGGTTGTCAAAAGAGTATCGACGATAATAATGGATGATGTAAGGGCAATAATTTTTAAATAAGCATGTTAATGATGGATGATTTTAAAAGCCTCGCTCTTTAATGTACATAAAAAATAGATAAATTATGTTTCCTTAATCCTATTTATTTTTAATGCGATGAAAATAATGAAATATTTTGCTAGAAGAAGAATATATCTTAAAGCGTTTGGAGAGTTTAGTTTATTTTCTCCATCAATTCAAGAAAATTTCATTTTTCACCCAAAATAAATGTGCATTTAGGACAATAAAATATATTTATTACGCTTTTATTTAAAATGTTACAAAATTTAAGTAATTACCTGACAACTTCTTAATATTTTTAAGGAGAAATAATTAAATATGCAAGATGCATTATGCAAGTTTCAAACACAGAAAACAATATTAATCAACCTTTATTGTAAATGAAAAAATATGCTTTAAAACTAAATACTAAAAAAAAAAAAAAAAAATAATAATAATAATGATAAAATAAATAAATAAAGTAAGAAAAATAAAATAAAAAAAAAACTAATATTGTGTACTAAAATATTTTTACCTCACACATATAGAAAATTTTAAAATTTAAAAAGGAAGATTTTATAGAGCAAGATATTTACAAGCAAGCAAATTTAAAAGCTAATTATTTGTTTATTAAAATATTTTCTGAAAAAAATAAATAATTAACTTTTCATAACATTAGTTTTAAATGTAATAATTGTAGCAATTAATTAAATATAACAATGAATGAGCTTTCACAATTAATAAAAATATAATTAATATTCACAATATTTTTGAAATTAATATTATTATGTTATGAAATGAATATAAATGAAATTATTATATTATAATAATTTAATAACTCATCTAATTTACAAATTTCTGTAAGAAAGTAAATAAAACTGCAAATTAATTAGTTTCAAACTTTACATAATATCTATTTTTTGTCCTTTCTAAATTATATAATACCAATATTTAAATTCTAACTTACTTTATATTCATTTATTTATTTTATAGATAACAAATGAATATAATTGAAATGCGAAATAAATCACGATAAATTCATTCTCTTTAAATGCGAAATTCATATTTTAATATTAATTATTTAATAACTCTATAATTAATTTCTCGCATTTAATCCTTTTTTAAAATTAGGACTTAAAAAAATATTTGATTGTTCTATACTTTTTTCATTTAAAATATCTTCATTTTTGAATTTATCTTATAGACTTTAAAATAATATTTGTGTTCATTATTTTTCTAGAAATAGAAAGAAATATAATTTAATAATGATACATGATTTAAAAATTTAGTAGATAAATTGCTCTATTTTTATTAGGTAGAATAGTTAGTTTTTTTAAAATTTAGTTGAAAAATATTCTGAACATATTTATGTTTAAAATTAATTAATCGTTGCATCTGGCTACTTTTAGTATTTTACTAATCATATATTTTTTTTCTTTTCGGTTCTTAAAATTTACTTAAATATATTTGTTGCTTGATTATTTAATGCTTTTGTATCAAACAATTACTTTTACTATATTTTAATTTACAGAAAATTTATATTATTTTATCGTTTTCATGCAGCAACTTTATTATGATACGTTCGAAATTTATGAAAATATTAAATATTAACTTTATCAAACAATAACTAATTTAACAATCACGCTTACCAGTTTTTAAAAAACGTTAATTTTGTAATCGCACGAAGTAAAGTCTCAATGTAATTAAAAGACATTACCAAACACTGTAATTAATAATTTTGAAACAATGGATAAGCTTAGATAAAATAATTAAGGTTTACATATAATCAATAACCAAGAAAGCAAAACTGAGATATTTCATTTTTCTTAATTACCATTATTGATATAACACTATTATTATAATGGTTATTAATATTAATATAAGTTTTAATTTATACAATTATCTAAACTGTATGTTTTTATTTTATATTCTCACTGCTTATTTTTATTGACTAATTATTTATCTTATCTCCATTGCTTTTACACTGATTAAATTTAGATTTTTCCAGACTGTATGTTTAAGTAAGGTTTATAAGTGTTTCCATGTCACATTGAAAATTTACATTTATAGCATATAAAAAGGACCTCATATTGTGTAAATTAATTTAATTATTCAATTAACAAAGATAAGTTTTTGTGCCCCAATCTACATGTATTAATATTTATTAACAAAATTATTCTTTCACTAATTATACATATCTGTTTATAATTTGTTGTTTCGCTATTGTAAGTTGAACTATAGATTGACATATAGGAGGGAGAAAACAATTAGTGCTGCATGGGATTAAGTGCAGCCAGAAAAAGAAGAGTTGAGGTTCGAATTAGGAAAAACAGACAAGGCAAAGACAGTGGCCACCGCTGAGAAGAGGAACATACAGAAATGGTTCTGAGGAGTGTCAAGAATGCTGCATTTGTATTTCAATTATCAATAAATCACGGGAAAAGATTTTCTGGTCGACAGGACCAAAAGGACATAGAGAAGATTGAAGAAATTCGAGAAGGCTGAATAAGTTCGAAAAGGCTGATTTAGTCGACAGGACCAAGAGAATCGTGAGAATGTTGAAAGACAGGCTGACGTGTCGGAGTAATTTGTTCACATAGTTAAATTTTCATTTTTTTTTTTTATTAAAGTTCCAACTGGCAGGATTCGTTTGGGCAGAATCTCTACCTGAAGAAAACACGATTTACTGGAACAACATAATTTGATTTGATTGAACTACATCATTTGACATGATTTGCTGAAACAAAATAATTTGATTTGATTGAACAACATCATTTAACAAGATTTGCTTGAACAACATCTTTTGGGTTTTTTTTGTAAGGGTAACTGCCTTTGCATAATTATCTTGTACAAAACCTTAATTAAGAGTTAAATTGCTTTGAGTGAAGAAATTTGAGATATCATTCTTAAAAAAAAATCTAAAAAAAAAAATATGCTACTTTCAAAGACTAGCTAGGAATTCGGTAATAAAATAATAGAAGGATTGAAAGATGTTAAACGTAAGATACCTAATAGCGAAATCTAAAGCCTAGGAAGAGAAGGTCTCAAAGGAATTATTGGAGCTGATTATAAACGACAGAGTTGTAAATGAAGGATTTGAAAAATAAAGAGTGAAGAAAAGTAAATTTGAATTAGAGAAAATGAGAATTATTAGAGAAAATGAGAGTTTTTATTTCAAGTGCCACCTCAGTAACCAATGAAGCAGTCCTGAGATGCTAACCATTTGAACTCTAACAAATTCTTCAAGAACTTAATTCCAGTGTGAATGGCATCAGTATAACTTGATGACTTTTTAACATTTGACTTAGAAGGTTGTAGTTAAGTATAATCTATTTGGATATGCAGTTGTTACCTTTTTTTCAATCAGATATAGTTCAAATAATAGCTAGAAAACTAGAAGTGATAAATGACGACTCTGATTATATGAAAGAGTTACTGCTAGACGATTATATGCTTATTGCTAAGTATTGTGAAGAGCTTTTTTATCAACAATAAAAAAAATTCCTTGCGTTCAAAGTAAGGACTAATTCAGAGGAATAACTAAATAGCTATGAGTGAACTACTTTGATTTATTAAAAGACTTGATGGCAATCTATCAATTTATTGGTGATTGAACGTTTAAAAATATTTCATCGCCAAAACTGGTGGATTTGTTGGAGGATTACGATAATGTTCGGGGAATCGAAAATCCTTTCGCACGCTCCACATTGTGGCCAAAATGATGGATTAGAGAGGACAGAAACTAAAGGAATATTGTCTTATGCTAAGCGTGTATCACCTAGTGGAAGTCGAAGTCAAGAGATAACGTATCGCAGTCTGAAACTGCAGAGATAGATAAGATGCGTCAGGGATGCATTACGAATCCGGATCACTTCAACATGTATGTTCTCGTTTCTCGCGAATGACAGGAAGACCGTCAACGCAAAAGTGAATTGGGTAAGAGGGGAAATGACAACGAGATATAATCTTTTGGATAGATAGCAGAAGCATAAATTCGATGGCCAGATGGGTTGCAGATGCTGAGTTGGGAATGTTGGGATGTTAGAAAGTAATACGAACCAACCTCTTGCTCGAAATGTGAGAAATATGATCATTGAAAATAGAGTGAGCATGAGTGCTGCAATTTCTGCAATTAGGCTTGATTTGAAGGATTCTTAATGGAAATAGATGAAAGAAGGGACCAATATTATTTTAGCATTCTGTGAGGAAAAGTTGAGCGGGTTAGTGACTATACCGGTGAATAGCGATAATGAATCCCAAAGCAGTGTTCGAATGGTTTGTACCATTCGACGAGGCTGTTTAATGAGAGAACCAATTCATCAGCCTCCTACAAGGTATTTAAAAAAAATATATATGTGTATTCTCGAACAGGAAACATGAGCTGGAGAACAGTGAACCTGAGTGATTCCTGAAAATTCCATCGGCGGGTAGAATTATAAATAGACTAAACATTGCTTGAAATTTCATTTTTGGAAAATGGAGATTGTAATGATATATTATCATACGACGTAGATTTGAATTTGAAGAATGAGATGATTGTGATAATGTTGACAAAATCGTTTTTCGTCACATGTATCTAAATTCTATAAGATGGTAAACAGGATAATTAGAATGCAATATCGCAGGGGACCAGTAGTATATTGAAATCAGATTAAATTAAATAATATTTAATGGAGAAAATAATATTTACTTAACGTCGTATTTATGAGAAGTTTCATTGTTTTAATCTAATTTCATTGGAGAATTCTGACTGTCCTGTATTTATGTTTTAATCTAAAACGGGTGTGAAGTAATTTTCAAGTTTTCAGGCTGGCCCGTGCCTAGGTAAGCTCATCATTGTACCTGAGGTGACGGATGAACTTTTGCGTTTTAGGAGGGGGGACACACCTTATTGTGAGACGAAGTAGATATTGCCGGGGAAGAAAACGATAAAGCACGGAATATTGGCACAAAAGATAAGAACATACAGAACAAGAGTTCTCTTCAGTATTGCTTGTTGTGAGATTGAACAGCAGAAAGTTTGCGGAGAGGTTGTCTGGTTCGCAGGGCCATAAGAGGAGTGTGAGAAGGTGGAAAAAGATGTTGAAAGACTACGTTGATGCGCCTTGTGGTTTGTTCGCATTATTAAGTTTCTATTTGCTGTTGAAGTTCCGTACTGAATTATGTATATGCATTTGAGAGTTTAATAAAATACATAAGATTTTAATGTAGCAATAAATTTTAATTGCCATTTAATATCCAGAGGAAATTTAATATTAATAAAGCACATCATATTAATTTATCCTAAGAATTATTTCCTTCAAAAAAAGTTAGATTAATAAATAAGAATACTACTTCTTTATAATATTGTACACTAAGCCTACAGATACCTCCACCACACACACGAGTTTGCGCCCACACTGATATCTCCCAGCAACCTAAAGTAAGCTAATTAAAACTTTACGTTTTAATCAGGAGTTTAATAAGGGATTATTTTTATGGTTTTGTCCTGGTATAATAATGTGTTTCAAAGGCATTTAACAATGTTTTAATAAAAGATGTTAAACCAAACATCTTTTATTTCTGTCCATTATATAGAAGTAGTAATAAATCTATCTTTATTTTGAAAAATAAAGAGTGATATATATTGTTTTTCTTTAACGAGGATATGTCATGCTATCTAATTTTTTATATTTCATGTGTTAATTTACAAAATAATATATTCATTAGTTACAAAGTATTTTTAAATTTGGCATTCACTATTAATCGTTGAATTTATTATAATGACTGCTTTTTGCTAAAAAATCATAATATTTTAGTTATTGACAAATTTAAAATAAATTTATTCTTATATGTTTTCATCATACTTTTCGAACTGAACATAAGTTTAAACATATTTCTCCAACCAATAAAATTCAATTTGCAAAATATATTTCATCGTTCTGCTACGTTTGTTACACAAGCCTTTCAACAAAAATATGATATTGTAAAATATATATTTTCCATAATTTCCCTAAATTGCCAGGAATACTTTTAATACACAACCAATATCAACAAAAAAGAAAAGCAATTTCGAAATTGAATCCATATTCGCTAAGAAATTAAGCAATTAGGTTAAACGCCAGTTTGGCGACTTTTCTTAGTGGGCGAATTTTTCACGGTTGACATTATTTTTACGCTGTTCATAGACAAGCTGACGTAAAATAAAGGAATAAATAATTATACTAATTGATGAATTACTGGCATTTAAAATTTTGTTTGACAAACAAGAAAAATTTGCATTGCCATTTATGTAATAAAAATGGCATATTTTAATCTAGACTTCTGTATCACGGAAAAAGAAGTTGCCAAGCTGACAACTAGAAATATATTGCCAATGCATTTAGGTTACGGTAGTTCAAATCAAGTAATTCCCACTATTCCGTCTTCAGATGTTCGAAATCTGATAGACATAGAAGGTTGTTTAAGAGGAGTGAAATTATGTTGTATACCAGAAAGAAAGTTTTTATAGGGTTATTCGTTCGGTTTGTAGAAAGCATTTTTGTTTGTTGAACTTCACACTAATTTTTATTATTAAATTTGCAATGCTTCCTAAGTAAACAAAAATGTTCAATCACAGCAGAATTGATTCTGAATGAAAAGATGTATGTAGAGAACTAACTTTAATACTCAAGAATGATCAATGTTAGAGCTGAAGAAAACTAATCTATACAAACGAGTTACTAACCTTTATTTTCTGAAGCCGTGCAACGTTCTGGTGCTAGATATAAATAACTGTTTAAATAAATAATTTTAAAAAAAAATTATTTTTTGAATTCGCGTCGCTGATAATTTTTTTCACCTTACAGCGTACTAATTTTACTTTCAGCAAAACGAATGTTTGAAGTGTTGTAAAACATTAGAAAGTTTCTTAGAATTGTTGGGTATATTAGAAAGCTTCTTAAAAATAGTAGAAGAGTATCATAATACAAGTAAAAATGTGGTCTTTACAATTCAAGAAAATTATTTAATCAATAGTAAAACGGGGTATATATTCTTAACAAATAATAGAGGATTAGTTTATAGTCCATGTCAATCTTTATCTTTCGAGTGCTATTAGTGGTAGTCTATATAATAAATTAATAATTCAATTTATATAACGCAAAACTGGTATATGAGGTATGTTTTATACCTTATGTATAAATATATAGATACATAAAAATATATAAGGCAAGATATACGTAAAATTCATCGCACTACGGTTTTGTATCTTAGTATACGATTTAATCTTTGGATAATTTCACGATTTTTATCTTTGGTTCTTTAAAATAAATTAATCCATCTGTAATTGTATTTTGAATTTATTTGTTAACGAAATAAATTTAAAAATGTAATTTGGCTTAAAAATGCAGTTTCAAAAACATAGTTCTATAAAAATGTAGTTGATTAATTAATTAAAAAATTTAATAATTTTTTGTAATAATTCTTATTTTATAATCATTCTTATTTCAGTTTTGCATTACACATTAAAAAAATTTGTAGTAATTATATCAATATAAAAAAAAATCAATCAGAAAAAAATAATAATATCACTAACTCCAAAATAAAAAAAATATTTTTTAGGAACTACAATATTTAACAAGCAATCCTTCTACAAAATTACAAATAATAACTTACATAATATTTGCATTTCTCATTAAACGGCCAAAAAAATTCGGAACACACATAATTTAAAAAATATTGTTTGTTCCATTTTAACAAGCCAGATTATAAATACCGGAATAAAAATTTAAAACAGACATGAAAAAGAACACCAGTTCATAAGATGTAAGTGAAAAAATTTATTCTCGTATGTCTCTACCCTACCTCTTGAACTGAACGTAAATTGGAACATATTTCGCATACCAGGCGAACGCAATTTACAAAACAGCATATATCTTATCAATCTGCTACACAAGTCTTTCGACGAAGCCTGGGCTACAAATTAGTCCGACTTTCTTCTGTTACGGAAACCTCGGTATTTGCTACAGACTTTCGGTATCGGATTCATAACACAAAGGGCTGATTTTCTCACAACTCCGGATAAATTCTTTAATACCGATGACGAATTGTTCTCTCATTTTGCAGTGGAATATTCAGGATTTCTTTAGAGTTAAAGTATTATGGAACTGTGTTGGATTGTAGTATTAAAGGGATATTTTTGAAGAAGTTTTTATTTTAAATACACGATAGTTCATTTATTTAAAGAAAAATAATAATTTGGTATATTTTAAATGTGATGTTTTATAGCAATAATTCATAATCAGTTATATATTTAATGATAATTGTATCTAATGCTGTAATTGATTGTATGTTATATCGATTAAAACTTGAATAAGCAGAAATGTAATTAATTTTTGTTTTATTGGCATTGAAAAAATATATTCAATAATTTAAATGATTTATACATATACATCAAATATTATTTATTAATTATTGTAATGCAATTTAAAAAAAAATTAATACTTACATATAAATTATATATATTTATATAATAAATATTATAGATAACTTTTTATTATTTTAACTTATAATATTATATATAACTTTATTTAATACTATTTTAACTTTATTTCTGTGTAACTGCAAATACTACAACTTACTGATACATTATAATGTATCTTTCCTAATTTTTTTTTAAATACAAATTATATATTTGTATGCTTAATCATATTTATATAATTTTTCTTTTTCATTATATTTAAACCGCCTCATTAAAGCATATTTAACAAGGGGAATTGCAATGTTTATAGTTGAGAGTAACTATGATTATCCGTAGAAAAGATGATTGGGCGGTAATTATAATTTTTTTTAATAATTTTAATTTGTAATTATTTATAATTATTAAATAATTATTGAAATTATTGATAATGAACTCTATAACTGGCATAATTTATAGATGCACTTGAAATATTGCTTATTAATTATAGCAATGCAAATAAATTGTTTTTGTAAATATTTACTTATGAAATATATAAGTACATTTTATGACTATTGTTTGAAATATATTTACCTTATTAATTGAAATGTACTGATGTAAAATTTATAAAAGATTTCTATGCATCTGTAAATACTACAACTTACTTATCAATTATTTCATACCTTTTCTACTTTTCTAAAATGTAAATTACAAATTCAAATTATAATCTTTCTTTCTTAGTATGTTTAAATCTCCTCATTAAAATCCTTATGAAATTTATAATTTTTAAGTGTAAAGAATTTTTTTTTTCATTGAACACTTGTTAATAATATATTATTAAGAAAATACCGTATAACATATATAAAATTTTGCGAGAAATATTTATTACTAATTAAAGTACTTCTAAAAAAATTTGATTCCGAATTAATTAGAATTTAATTTACTTGAAAAATATTGAATGTATCATTTAATAATATTAACAAAAATTTCAACTTTTAATAACTAAAAACTGAAAATGTTATGCTAATATTTATTGTTAAAAATTAAACCACTAGTTTAGTAGTAAATTAAAATATATGTTCGCATTTTTCATAATGGTTCAATATCTTTCAAACATGTTATATTTTTACTAGTTATCTGTGCTTTAACTAGTTTTTAATTTAAAAATTTCAGCTGCGCCAAAGAATGGAATTTAATAATTAATTCAAAAAAAGAAAAGAAAAAAAAAAAAACCACATTAGATGCAGTATAAATTGCAATTTTTTAAAATCAAATACGAGTTTATTTCAAAAGTAATACAGTGAATATAAGATTCACCTTTTTTTTTTGTCCCATTCATGTTGATCGACAATACAATAGTATAAAGAAAGCAATCTCAAAGGAAGAAGTAGTACCTTTACGAATTTTTTTATACTAAGTGCAAAGTTGTGTCCTAGAGTATGCACCGAAATAAAGAAATGCTATCTTACCTAAAACGTTTCAGTTCTAAAACCAAGACTTAAAAGATACGTTTTCTTAAAATACTTGTTTTCTAACGCTACTTTTCGGATTCATTTCATCAGAAAGTTAAGGTAAAGGGTATTTTAAATCAAGTCAGTTGTTTGTATAGAGTTGGAAATTGCCTTTCTGTTTTATGTCGAAGTCCTTTTTTAGGTACTGTAAATACTACCTTATTTGTTTCATGGTATTGTTTGTTTAATTGCGTGGTGAAAAGAAATATCTCCATCTTATTCGCTCATATAAATAAAAGTAATTCTGAAATAAGATTGCCTTTTTAAAATAGATTTTATAAATATATATTTTTATTTTTATAAAAGAATTGAAATAAGAACTATATCATACATTGAGAAACAAAAAGAAAAATTAGTAACTAATTATATATACAATATATTTTTATTTTCATCTGATTGTATATTATACTACCCATTTTGGAGTTTTTATGAACAAAAAGGAATATAATTTAATTTTGCTTTATTCATGTGATAGACCAGTAGTCCAAACGTACTTCAAACGTACGCTTATAATTATCATAATGTAAAGTAAGATTTTTTTAATAAAAAAGCAAAGATCGCTGACATAGATAATACAAATTTAGCTACAATAGAATGTTCATTCCTAAAAAAAATCACCTATGAAAATTAAATCCTCCCTTTAACATCAGGTGAAAATTAAAATAATCATAATATTAAACCAAAGAATTCAGCATGCCCGTTTTTTTTTTTGGCTACAGTATATATTTTTTCACGAAATGTTACATTAGGAAATTGAATTTAAAACTTTGATAAATGATAAAATAAATTTAAAAACTGTCATTAATTCATAAATTAAAAATAAATATATTTTAATTAAATAACATACAATTGTAAGATGTATTTTTTTTAGCAGAAATATAATTGGAAATGTCGAAAACATTTTTCTTGTATTATATTCAAAATTTCAAACTTATAAAAAATTAAAAATCTTCATACAGCTAGAAATATAACAGTTATGAATATATACATGTCCATTATATTCAATTTCTAAATATTACTCAAACGTTTTCATTATTTTGTCATAATATCTATTAGTTGTGTTAAATTAGAGGTAAGAAGATTAAATTGCTAACAGTCATTACCAAGTCTCCTTGACTTTAAACATTTTCTGAAGTATTTACATTGAGAAAGCATACTAATATTTGTAAAGCATGTATTTCTTCACGAGGAAAAATACTTCGAAATTAAAGTAATTTGTACTACAATATCATCAAAATATAAACAGCATAAATATGCAAGTCCTATATAACATGCTAGCCATCTTAACATTCGATCATCCTCCATTAAAATAGTAGACACCTAATAGATTCAGCTTTAGTCAAGTTGAACTAACCGCATTACATTCGCATTGGGCAATCAAAATTTTTATATTCGGCTTACCTCCACGTCGAGCTTAGCTGAAAGGCTTTGTAAAGTCTTAATCGAAAAGGAACATGTTATCCTCTAGGTGTCTGTATGTCAGAATTTGAAATATAAACGAAAGCAGGACCAACTAATGCAGTACACAATGACACAGATGGTTCTATGTCTTCTTTACAATATCGTATAGCTATCACAGAACTCAGTACAAAGAATCTCAGATCTGTACAATATCCCAACCCCCACCATGATGTTTCCACTCAGAATGCGTAATGTTCTGGAGCTGATTGCATGCGTTCTTACACACTTACCATCTATGTGAATGACAAATTGCGACTCCTCTGCGAATATAATGTTGCTCCATTAAGACACAGGCCATTTGCCATTTTACAGTCACGAATTTAATCGTGATCCTCAGGATTGGATGTGTAGAAGAAAATTAACTCGTGATATCTAGGTGTTCTGTTCATTTAACTGTAGGCAGTGGTAGTGGCAAATATCATACGCTGATGAGGAGATAGCATTGAAAATAATGGTGACAATGTTATGATTAAATAAATAAATTTTTATCTGAAATTTTCGGGTTTTTCTAATCGAAAAAGCAGATTGAACGTACGTTACAATCTCATACATAGGAATATATATGAATAGAAGACAAATTTTCTCAGAAGACAGTACATTTGTATTACGTAAAAATCTAAACAGACACGTGTCTTAATATAAAATCTTTGTTGAAGATAAACCCTTCCTGAAGAACACTCATTAGATCACCATGATGTGCTAATGAGTGTGACAACCGCATGGCTATATGAATCTGAATCTTGAACAATGAACATTAATTATGGTAACTCAAGCAGAACTCATTATTAATAAGACTGACTTAAATAAAAGAAGTCATAAGATTTTTTTTCAGCGAGGAAAAATCAAATGAATTAATTTTTTAATATCATTGAAAAAAATTGTTATATATATATATATATATTGGCTAAATATTTTGTTTCATTTCAGTCGGGAAAAAAATGGGCAGACATAAATGGTGAAATTAATTTTTAGTAGTGTTTCATATATAGAATAGAAAATATAATTTATAATGACTGATTTTTTAACTAATAATACAATAATATTAGTATTCATCATTTTATAAATTATTAAGTAAAGTAAAGTAATATATTTCTTTTAAACTAAGGAAACTGACTTTAGTGGGAATCAAGTACATCGTAATGGACTTCCTTTCAGTGTGTTATGCTGACCAATGTATTCGCGAATAATTCAAATCACTAATGACATGTAGCATTGGATTGCTAACTATCATTCCAAACACCCAGATATGTGCATTATTAATAGAGTAGCGTTAAATTAAAGCACGTAATTTTCTCAGACGGAAGCACATATTGGTCATATAATTAGGACAACATGAAACTATAATATAGATCACTGTTCCAACTGGTTAAATAGATATTAATTGAACACACATTATGAAATGGCTGAATTAACTTTGATTAATTTCTACTTAAAATAATATTTTAACAAGAGTTAATTTCTAAGTGGGATCTAAACTTAATGCATTGCTGTTTGCTTTGCTTAATTTCCCTTATTGTCTACGGAGAACAACTATATATTTTAATGCATCGGTCTCCTTTCATGCCAGTATGAATCATAGTCATATTAGTATAATCATAGTCATAATCGTAGTTATGCTGGTAGTATACTTATAAATTATTTAATAAATTAATATAAATTGACTCGACTCACGACTCAGGGTTAAACGGTGAAGTTAACATTAAAGAAGGTTCAGTTCTGAATCTTCTAGTTGAGTATTTGTAAGCACATTATTCAGAAAAGGGTAGATTCGATACAGGTTGTGACATCAACGTTGGTTACCTTCATGTGGGGAAAATCAAATTGCTGCTGTTGGTTTCAAGATTTCCTTTTATATTTCTTCATCTTCATCTAAAACTCGTCCCAGACTGTCGAAGTAGAGGCTTTCCAATCATATTGGTGGATTATCTATTGATGACAGTTGAACGCATGGATGTACAACACCTCTTTACCCATAATTATAAAACATTCTTATTTAGATGCATGAATTATATAGAATACAATATAAATTTACAAAATAATATTTAATAAATTTTAAAATGCGTCAATTAACGATTAAGAAGTAATTTTTCTTCAAAGGAGATTATAAAAAATTATTTTCAGCAATGCAATTTTAATTAAAAAATTACTTAATAAAGACTCTAAAATTAAAAAAAAATAAGATTAAATATTATAGATATATTACAATAAATGTTTTTTCAACATATCCCGCTGAATATTGTGATAAAACTATGGTGATTTAAAATGTCCAGGACAAATGATGATTGCATATCTAGATGGAAATCAGAAATGGCAACATTTATGAATTTAAATTTTATGAAGCGTTTTTAGCTTCATCAGATCACTATGTAAAAAAATCCCTGGTTTGGCATAGCGAGGTATTAACCTGCAGGAAACCTATTGCTGACAGGGCTTTATTTAGTAAAATTAGGGTACAAAGCTCAGAAATTATTGTGTACGTTTTCCAGAAAGATATAAGTAAAAATTAAAATTAACACTTTTAAAAATTTTCATCATAATTGACAGTTAATATATATGCTCATGCAAAATCATATATTCATATGCTGCGAAAAATCCCTCTTTTTTCATTATATGAAGGAACTGTTGAATATTGAGTTTGGGGGTCATTAAATTAGTCGCTAAATTAATTTGATATAATTCCAAAACTATTTTCTTCCATTAAATATCAAGTAATCCAGGGCCTGAATGGTCGACTGGCTAGCGCTCTGGCGCTCGGTAACACAGGTTTCGGATTCGAGTCCCGGCGGAGCCATGGATGTTTGTAGTGGTTCGGAATCCATTTTAAACCATAGGTCCCGGTCGAATATGAGCGTTGCGGGGGCATTGTTACTCCGCGTCCGTGGCTTATCTTCAAGTTACACACTCCCCTTGGGTAATGCAAAGTGAGTAACGTCTGTGCAGCGCTTGCCTTAAGGCATCCAAGAGTGTCCATCCACGAAGTGTCTATGTGTTTGCCAGCTGCATTAGAAAAAAAATATCAAGTAATCCAACAAAGTGAATGCACGAAATCGAATTTTAGACTTCCACAAAATTAATTTATTGCTAAAAATTAGACTTGCTTAGACTTTTATGGTTAATGAGAAATGAAATTATCTGACTATTAACTTGTAATACTTGTTCAAAGATTCCTTATTTTCTTGAATGGGAAATTGTTTTGCGATAGTTTTATTGCCGAAACTATCACTACTTCCTGTTACACTAAGAATTTGAAACTATAGAACTTGAAGAACTTTTGCTGACAAGAATAAAAAATTAAATTAATTTTAATATTATTTTTGTTCGAATTTATTTATTTTTATTCAAAAAGTGATGTTAAATTTTATTAAACGAACAAAAATTAGAAACTTCGTTGATTGAAGTACGAAAAAAAAAATTAGAAATTTTGTTGATTTCAATTTCAACAAACATAGAAAACGAAGTTCTTAAAAATTGAACTCATAGAATTTCAAAATAAAATAAGCTAAAAAATAAATATTTAAAAATATTTTAGTCTATTTATATATATTGAAGTAAATAAAGTGTATTAAATATATCATTTTAATATATTTTTTTATATTTTAAATATTTAAATTGTTATGTTTGAAACATTAAAGTTAAATATTTCAGACATAACTTTATAAAGACAGAGGAAATAAATAGCTGCTGAATGAATTTTTTCTTCTATAACTGAACTTAACTTATTTCGGCAAACTCACAATTTATTGTAATAATATGTCATTATAAAATATATTCACAAGCTATACGTTCAATATTTGAATTCGTACAACTACCTTTAAATCGAAATTTAAAAAAAAGAAATTCCTCCTCAGAGGCTCAATTATAACATTTTGTTATAGCAAGAATTTCAACTTGTCTTTAGAAAGGTGCATTTACAAGATTTACATATTTGTTACCATTTCTCCAGCATAGATCGTGAGTTTTCAGTACTTTTTGGAGATTTCTTGAGCTGTATGAAAAGAGGCACTAGTACTGTTTAAGGATATAGAGACAGACTTTTTAATTCAATTGTTCGTCTCGCACAAGATAATTTGGTGACACCTTTATGTTACAAAAGATAGCTTATTGTGTATTTTTTTTTTATGTATTTTATTGTGGTCCAGACAGTAATATTAGATCTCTGATATCTCTATTGGGTAATAATCAAATTAATGAGAAAACTGTTCTGCTCCTACAGTAGACAACACGTTCTCTACAATTGAAGCCGATTGAGTTAGAATTGAGATGTTTTGAGAAAGATGTTTTCTAAACTTAAATTATTTTCTATGATTTTTCATTGTTTTTGAACTACCTTAACTTATTACTGGGCTTTGCTGCCAACTAGATAAATATACAATAGACAAAAATGTTACACCTGTGACATCTCTATTGGGGAATAATCACAATAGTGAGGAAACTGTTCTGCTCATATAGTGGACAACGCGATCTCTGGATTTCAAACCGATTGAGTTAGTTTTGGGATGCTCTGGGAAGATGTTTTCCGAATATAAACCCTTTTCTGTGATTTTTCATCGTCTTTGAACTGGTTTGACTTACTAACGGGATTTGTTGCAAACTTGAGTTTAAACATCGTCCATTCAGCATGGAACATTGTCGTCATCTTGTATAGTTGTTAGTAGTGATCTTATTTAATATCGGAGCTTATTGCAGATTGAACTGAGATACTAATTTTTGATTTTGATTTTTATTTTTTATTGGTGTATATGTGCATGTGTAGTCTAAGCTTATTTTTTTTTCTGTGAAAAAATTATAAAATCCTACATGTTTAATGTTTTCGCCTAATTTAGTAAACGACTTATATATGTAATTCGAGATCATAATTTTTCTAATTTATCCCTCATAACTGAAAAAAAAAATTCACTGTCATTGTTCAAAAATAATAAGACTATATATATTTTCTGCATATATATTATTTTGAAATAAGTGCACCCCAGATAGCAGGCAACCTGAGATGTTGCTTTCACTTCGGAAAAAAGACTTTCAGCGTATATATATATATATATAAAGAAACCATTCATTTCGGACATATATAGTATATATACATTTATTTTTTGGAACACAGTTATTTTTTCCGACGAACTTTATTTATTATTTTTTAAAATTTAATTTTTGTAGCATTATTGTTTATTATACAAAAAAAAATAAATGATTGTAGCATTATAATAATGAGTAACAAGGCTTTCCAATTTTGTAATGTATTTAGTTGTTGTAATGCATGATTATGAATCAATGCATTTATAAAATTCTACGAATTAAGTGATTTTTTTCGCTCATAATTTTGTCAATTTGACAAGCTTGATGATCGATGGCTATGTTAAAATAAAATTTGTAAACTCTTATTGATGAGCAATCAATCGATAAATAAAAATATTTAGGACAGAAAAATAAATATTTGTTTTGTAATTTTTGCTTCTATATTTATTTATTGATGATTTAAATGCCAACAATAAACAAGAGTATTGTGATGAAAAGAAAATGATGGGAAAGGTTAATGCCTGCATAGATTTCCCATTTGCCCGTCCTCTGAGCCTGGTAAATGTTTTCCAGGCATCTCAACAAAAGAGATGATTCTACATGCTGCCAAAATCATCCTTAGCTTTTGAAAAGTATTCATATAATATAAAATTGTACTAATAATAAAAAAAATATATTAATTGTATTTTAATAATATAAAATATTTTTAAAAGTAGTTTCAAAATAATGTGTAAGAAAAAAAAAAGAAGAAGGTAAAAAGGATTTTCTTTTCACATTCATATAATAATTTTTCCTTTGATATATGTACGGTAAAGTACACTCATGTCCATAAATTAAGGATAATGAAGTTCAGGCAAAGAAAGAGGACAGAAGCAAAACAAATTTGACTTATTTGTGCAGTCTATTTAATAAACAAAAGGTAAAGAGCAAAAAATATGCTATGACATAATTAATAAAAATTGCGATTTTTACTCCCTTTAGCAAATTTCAAAAAAGAACCTATTTACAAAAAACAGTATAACATGGTTAGTATGATGGTTAATATGGAGTATGTCTCCCGGACGATGCAATACAGGCCTTACATCGCCTAGGCATGCTGATTATCAAATTATCAATCTGACCTTGGGGAATATTACACCACTCATCAAGCAATGCCCTTCGAAGTTCCTGTTGACGGGCTGCAATTCGTCGGCTAAGCATATCTACACATGCTCTATTGGATTCAAGTCCGGCGAGTATGTTGGTCAATCCATACTGGTGATATCCTCCAATTGAAGGCATTCGTCTACAACGTTTGCACGGTGATGATGGGCGTTGTCATCCATAAACAGAAATTCAGCACCCATGGCGCCCCGAAACAAACGTACATGTTGTTCCAGAATGCCATCCCGATAGATGTGGCCTGTCATCGTTACACTCTGAACATTCAGGTCAGTTCTGGAACCAAGAATAATTCCTCCCCAAGCGAACCATCCTGCACCACCGTAACGGTGTCATTCAGTGGTGTTCTCTTGGTGGTAACGGGTACCTGGCGCTCTCCATATGAAAGTCCGGCGAGAATCAGACTGCAAACTAAACTTGGACTCGTCGGAAAACATCACACCAGACCACTGATGCGGTGTCCACAATGCATTCTCTCTACTCCAGGTTAATCGCAGGCGACAGTGAGTTGCGGTAAGTAGAACACATCAGACAGACCTACGAGCATATAGACCAATGTGCCCTAAGAGTCTGTACACGGTCTGCCTTGAAACTGTCGTACCAGTAGCTGAAGAGAGCTGACGAGACAGGTCTGATGCTGTGCTCCGTCCGTTTCTTTTGGCAGTTATTGCTAAATGCCGGTCCTCATTCGGCGTTGTAACTCGGGGGCGACTTGTGCTGTAACATCTACTCACATTACCATCATCTTGGAATCGTTGCCAAAGCCTGGAGATGACACTCTGGGTGATTCCAAGTTCCTCGGGTACTTCCAGCTGGGTACGTCGACATTCCAGTCGTCCGATAATTCTACCACGTAAAAAATCCTCCAAATGCTTCCTTTGTGCCATAACTATGCGGTTATTGCACTGAAATTCTTTTAAAGCGCTTGTGAACAATTTTACTTCTTTGCCACCATTCCTTATATACCCCTCTCTTACACTCTCGTCATTGTGACGTACTATCCGCGCCATCTGGTGGTTTCCTGTAATTTGCATATTCTTCTTCAAGATGTGTGTGATAATTCTACAGATGCAATTTTTATTTTAGAGTTAAATTTCTGTGTGATTCTAAATTATCCTTAATTTATGGACATGAGTGTACATAATAAATCTTTGAACGAAAAACCAATGTTAACATTTTAATAAAAAATATTTTATAAAAAAACAATAATTATAAACATTATTATTATAAACTTTATATTTACTAACTATAATTAAAAATTGATCTATACATTAAGATTATTCATTTTAAATTTTAAATTTATTTACTTATACATATAATGTAATAGACGGAAGCTGATCATTTTTCAGATAATTCAATGATTATATTTATCAGCACCATTTTAAATAAGCTTTATCCAACATGTAAGAGAAATTAAAATTCCATTAAATATACCCTTCAAGCGTTTGGAATGGCATATTGCTCTTTTTTGAAAAATTTAATTTTAAAAGAATTAATGCTTACATGGTAGGAAAAGTGAACTCAAAGAAAAAAAGCTAATTTTAGTCTGTAAAGCGTTGACTCAACTTCACAAGTAATTATGCTTTCATGATAATTTTGCTTTGTTGGGCTTTGTAAAGTAAGTTGCTAAGCAATTCTTATTTTTTTATTTAATTTGATATTAGGGAAATAAGTATTGAATCTTCTTTAGTTAAGTTATAAAATTGCTACTGATGTCACTGAGGCAACAAAATATCTGTCGTATATTAATTAAAATGCAAGCATTATTTTCCTTTATTGATTTCTAATTAAAGAAATTACTATACTTTGGAGTTGATAGGAGTAAATAGAAACATTAGAATTTAAAAAAAAAAAAAAATCCACATTTTTCTCATTATAATATTCATATTTTATTAACTCCTGCAAAATTGTGGGCATCATTATTATCTCTTATAAAGTTTAAATTAAAACAGAAAACTGATAAATAGGATGATAAATGTTCTGCATAAATAAAAATAAAGGAAATGTACATATATATATATGTGTGTGTGTGTGTGTGATTATAATTGAAGTCCCATTTTACAAATGCTATAAAAAAAAGAACCACTCGTCAAAATGAGTTCAAATTTGAACACAAGATACTTAAAGAAAGGGTAGTAAGAAAAAAATTCCAAAAAAACTTAGTAGCGGTTAAATTGAGTAACAGCGGTACAGCTCTTGCTTATGGCATAAATTATTTACCATCTCTGTATTGCCACCTTCACTATAAAAGCAACACATATATTTATACATTTATAACATAGATATACTATTGAAACATTCAGCATTTAATAAAAAAAACTATCTATGAAATGTTGTACGAAACAACGTTATTAGAAAATATTTAAAACTATCTTTGCGTTAAAATGAATGGCAAAATACCACCTAATACTAAATTATTCAAAGGAAAAAATTGGAATGCACATATTTTAGAAGACGTGAAATAATTTTTTTAAATATTTTTTTTTTTTTTTTTGGTTTTTTGGAAATTTTCAAACTGCTATTACATTATTCTAAAAAAAAGAAAGCATGTTTTAACAAGAATTTATGCTAATAGAATAAAATAAAACAAAGTGTAATTTGCAGTTGCATGACAAGAAAATTATGAAAAAGGTTTCTTTTTGTTACTTGTCTGTGACATTTTTTTGTACGTTTATCTCACTGACAGATTAAAAAAAGATATTTTATAAATAAAAACATTCTTCAAATTAAAAATCTAAAGATTTGCGTAATGAAATAATAAAAAAGAGGAATATTTTCATAATTGTTATTATTGTTATGCTTAATTAGTTGAAAGCGCTACAATCTGTTCAGTTTTAATGTCATTTACTTGTATTAATAGGCTTAATAATTTTTTTTCTCGTTAACTTTGCATTACAAAGATTAAGAATTTATTAAATAACTTACACTAAAAGCAACAATGAAATGAAACTTAATGTGTCTCGTATTCCCTAAAGAGCCTTATTTAATGCAAAAGTTTTTAAGACGCAAATTTTCTCTAATTTTTTTGTGGAATTTTATCTAAAAAAAACTCTACTAGTGTTAAAAAAAAAACATGCAATTAAATCTACCATGAGGGGAAAAGGATTTTAAAATTACATTTTCTTTTTTTTTTTTTTTTCCTTAAAAGGAAAAAAAAATTACAGAAGCCTTTTATCCACTTTGGAATCTCAGAGGATTTTCAAAATGAGGCAATTTACTAACTAGTATAGCACTACTTTAAAAAACAGAAACGTAATTATTATTTTACAAAGCAATTTATTAGCAAATAAATGTTAGATATGAATATTAAAATACAGTTTTGATGTGACCATGCTCTCCTAATTACTGATTTTCATTACAAATAATTTTTTTTCAAATTCTACAGAGATCCAATCTGAAAAAAATGGAAAATAAGTACAAAAACTATCTAAACCGTCTATTGTTTCCAGTAAAAATTAAAAAACCCTGTAAATATTTACTGTGGAATAAAAAAAAATTACTTTGTAATTAAAAAATTATCATGGAACAAAAAAATAGATGTATAATAAATAAGTGACTCGTAGTTTTTTCCTGGCAAAACATTTTGCAATGTAGTAATTTGTTATTTAATAAATTGTTATTTGAAGCTATATATATCTTCTGCACTGGAGCAATAGCCCCATGTGGTTCAAAGGCGTCTGCTTTCTGAAAGATTTCGAGAAAGGAGAAGAAATAGATACATACATAGGGGTCTGATGTCCCAGGGGTTAGCGCCCAGGCGGTCGGTACCACAGACACCAGGTTCGAGTCCCAGTGGTGCCATAAATGTTTGTAGTGGTTCGGAATTCCCTTTAAATCGTAGGTCCCAGTCTAATATGATAGTACAGCATTGTGTGGATAGTGTTATTCGCGGCCGTAGTATATCTTCAAGCTACACTTACCCCCTGGGTAGGGCTAAATGAGAAAGAGCGGTGCAGCTCTTGCTTATGGCATAAAACTTCTACTGTCTCTGTGCTGCTAGCTGCACTAGAACAACAACACAAACAAACAAATAAATAAATATATATATATATATATATATGTATACATGATTTTTATTCATTAAAAAAACTATCTATGTCGTATGACTCAACATTATTAGGAACTATTTAAAACTATATGTCCATTAAAATGAATGGAAAAATACCACCTGATACTAAATTATTCAAAGGAAAAAAATTGAATGTACATATTTTAGAAGACCTGAAATAATTTTTTAAACAATATTTTTTTTTTTTTGGGGGGGGCGGATTTTCTAACTGCTATTCAATTATTCTAAAAAAAAGCATAATGCAACAACAATTTATGATAATAAAATAAAATAAAACAAAGGGCAATTTGCAGTTGTATCACAAGAAAATTATGATGAAGATTTTTTTTTGTTACTTGTCTGCGAATTGTTTTGAACTTTTATCCCACTGACAGTTTAAAAAAAGATATTTTATAAATAAAAACATTCTTCAAATTAAAAACCTAAAGATTTGTGTAATGAAATAATAGAAAGAGGAATATTTTCATAATTGTTATTATTGTTATGCTTAATTATTTGAAAATACTACATTCTGCTCAGTTTTAATGTCATTTACTTGTATTAATAGGCTTAATAATCTTTTTTCTTGTTAACTTTACATTACAAAGATTAAGAATTCATTAAATAACTTAAACTAAAAGCAACAATGAAATACAACTTAATGTGTCTCATATTCCCTAAAGAGCCTTATCTAATGAAAAAGTTCTTTAAGACGCAAATTTTCTCTAATTTTTTTGTTGGAATTTTATCTAAAAAAAACTTCACTGGTCTTAAAAAAATACATGCAATTAAATCTACCATGTGGGGAAAAGGATTTTAAAATTACATTTTCTTCTATTTTTTTTCCTTTGAAAAAAAAAAGAAACCTTTTATCCACTTTAGAATCTCAGAGGATTTTCAAAATGTGGCAATTCGCTAACTAGTATAGCACTACTCCTAAAAAAAAAATTAAACGTAATTATTATTTTACAAAGCAAGTTATTAGCAAATAAATGCTAGATATGAATATTCAATTGCAGTTTTGATGTGCCCCAAGTTCTCCTAATTACTGATTTGCATTAGAGGGGAAATAATTTTTTAAATACAACAGAGATCCAATCTGATAAAATGGAAATTATGTGTAAAAATTATTACTATCATTTACTAAAAAACTTTTATTTCCAGTAAAAATTAATAAAGATGTAAATATTTACTGTAGAATAAAAAAAAATATACTTATAATAAATAAATATCATTTAGTTACTTGCTTTCAAAACAGTTTACAATGTAATAATTTGTTTCTCCCTGCAGCTATGTATATATTTATGATTAATTATATGATGATTAATGACGAATTATATAATGATGATTAATTATAAAAGCAGTTAATTATGAGTTGCTGCTCTTATCCTAAAATGAAATAGAATTTTAAAAATTTATTTATAATAATTTTGTTTAGTCAATAAACAATAATTTCTGAAGTAAGTTAATTCAATCAGACTTCCTTATACGCGAACTCTGAATAAATATCGGTAAATATTTATTGCGTCATTAACATGTGATATATTCAATATCAGTTTTCCACTCTATTACTCTTGAAAATAAAAGGTCTGATTGGCGAGTGGCAACAGAGACTCAGGGTTCAAGTCCTGGGGCTTTCATAGATGTTTGTAGTGGTTTGCAATCCACTTTAAACCATGGTTGCCGTTATAATAGTATCGTAGAGCGTTGTGGGGTAATGTCACTTAGGTCCGTAGCATATTTTCAAGCTATACGTGCCACCTGGGTAGTGCTAAATAAATAATAGCGGTGCAGATCTTGCTTATGGTATAAAATATTTACTTTATCAGTATTACCGGCTGTACTAGAACAAAAATACATATATATATACACTGCAGTGACAAAAGTCATGTGATAGCAATATGCAAATTTTCAGATGGCAGTAGCAACGCGTAGAACAGGTATAAATGCGCAGTGCTTTCGCAGAGCTTTCATTTCTGTTCAAGTTATTCATGTGAAGAGGTTTTGACGTGTTGATGACCGCACGACGGGAATTAACAGACTTTGAACGCTGAATGTTAGTTGGAGCTAGACGCAGGGGTCATGCCATTTCGGAAATCGTTAGGGAATTCAACATTCCCAGATCCACTGTGTCAAGAGTGTGCCGAGAGTATGAAATTTCAGGCATAACATCCCGCCATGGACAGCGCAGTGGTCGACCGCCTGCACTTAACGACCGAGACCGGCGACGTCTGCAAAGAGTCGTAAAGTCTAACAGACAAGCAACACTGCGTCAAATAACCGCAGAAATCAATGTGGGACGTACAAGGGACTTGTCTGTTAGAACTGTGCGGAGAAATTTGGCTTTCTTGGGCTATTCCAGCAGAAGACCGACTCGAGTGCCTTTACTGACAGAACGACATCGCTTGCAGCGACTCTCGTGGGCACGTGAGCATATCGGTTGGTCCCTAGATGAATGGAAAACCGTGGCCTGGTCCGATGAGTCACGATTTCAGTTGGTAAGAGCTGATGGTAGGGTTCGAGTGTGGCGCAGACCCCACGAAGCCATGGACCCAAACTGTCAGCAAGGCACTGTTCAAGCTGGTGGTGGCGCCGTAATGGTGTGGGCTGTTTTTCATGGCATGGACTTGGTCCTCTGGTGCGACTGGACTGAACATTGACTGGAAATGCTTATGTTCAGTTACTTGGAGATCACTTGCAGCCATTCATGGACTTCATGTACCCAAACAATGATGGGATTTTTATGGATGACAATGCGGCATGTCACCGGGCCACAACTGTTCGCGATTGGTTTGAAGAACATTCTGGACAATTCCAACGAATGATCTGGCCACCTAGATCGCCCGACATGAATCCCATCGAGCATTTATGGGACATCATCGAGAGGTCTGTTCGTGCCCAAAATCCTGCACCATCAACGCTTTCGCAATTATGGACGTCTACCGAGACAGCATGACTCAATATTCCTGCAGAAGACTTCCAACGACTTGTTGAGTCCATGCCACGTCGAGTTGCTGCACTTCGCTGGGCGAAAGGAGGGCCGACACGATATTAAGAGGTATCCCATGACTTTTGTCACTTCAGTGTATATGTATATACATACATATACATCTATAATATATATATATATATTGCAACATTCAGCATTCATGAAAAAAACTATCTACGAAATGTCGTATGACACAACATTATTAGGAAGTATTTGAAACAATCTGTCTATGCGTAAAAAAAATGAATGGCGAATTACCATCAAATACTAAATTATTCAAACTAAAAAAATGGAATGCACATATATTAAAAGACTTGAAATAATTTTTTAAACAGTTTTTTTTTCTTTTTCTGGGAAATTTTAAAAACTGCTATTCCATTATTCTAAAAAAGAAAAAAACAATGTTTAACAGGAATTTATGCTAATAGAATAAAATAAAACAAAGTGCAATTTGCAATTGCATGACAAGAAAATTACGAAGAAGATTTTTTTTTTTTTTTATCACGTCTGTGAGATTTTTTTGTACGTTTATCTCACTGACAGATTAAAAAAAAAACATTTATAAATAAAACATTCTTCAAATTAAAAATCTAAAGATTTGAGTAATGAAATAGTATAAAGAGGAATATATTCATAATTGTTATTATTGTTATGCTTAATTAGTTGAAAGCGCTACATTCTGTTCTGTTTTAATATCATTTACTTGCATTAATAGGCTTAATAATCTTTTTTCTTGTTAACTTTACATTACAAAGATTAAGAATTCATTAAATAACCTACACTAAAAGCAACAATGAAATAAAATTTAATGTGTCTCATATTCCCTAAAGAGCCTTTTCTAATGAGAAAGTTCTTTAAGACGCAAATTTTCTCTAATTTTTTTGTTGGAATTTTATCTAAAAAAACTACACTAGTGTTAAAAAAAAACATGCAATTAATTCTACCATGAGGGGGAAAAGTATTTTAAAATTAAATTTTTTTCTTTATTTTCCCCTTAGAAAAAAAAATAAAGAAGCCTTTTATCCACTTTAGAATCTCAGAGGATTTTCAAAATGAGGCAATTTACTAACTAGTATAACACTACTTCTAAAAAAAAAAAAAAATTAAACGTAATTATTATTTTACGAAGCAATTTATTAGCAAACAAATGTTACATATGAATATTCAAATGCAGTTTTGATGTGTTCAAGTTTTCTAATTACTGATTTGCATTACAGAGAAAAAAATTTTTTTTTAATTCAACAGAGATCCAATCTGAAAAAATGGGAGTACAAAAACTGTATATTGTCTCCAGTAAAAATTAATAAACATATAAATATTTACTGTGGGATAAAAAAAAATTAATGTGTAATAAAAAATTTCACCATGGAATAAAAAAATAGACTTATAATAAACAAATGGCTTTTAGTTATTTAATGACAAAACAGTTTACAATGTAATAACTTGTTTCTCTTTAGCAGCTCTCTCTCTCCTACACACACACACACACACACACACACATATATATATATATATATATATATTATTATTAGATTTAATAACATATTTAATCGATATAATATAAAAGTAATATTTAATATTGTGTTATAATGATGATTTAGTATAAATTACAGTAAATTATGTTATTGTTCTTATCCTAAATCGAACAGAGATCCAATCTGAAAAAAATGGAAAATAACTGCACAAACTGTCCATTTTCTCCAGTAAAAATTAATAATCTACAATAAAAAATTACTGTGAAATAAAAAAAAAATCAGATTTATAATAAATAAATGGCATTTAGTTATTTCGTGGCAAAACATTTTACAATATAGTAATTTTTTCTCCTTGCAGCTGTTTATTTACATATACACATATTTAACATTAGTTTTTATAAATATTGGTTTTAATAACATATTTAATCGATATAATATATACTAACTCCTTAATATTGTGTTATAATGTTCATTTATTATAAAAAGCAATAAATTATGTGCTGCTGTTATTATCCTTAAATGAAATACTATTATACAAATTTATCTAGAATAATTTTGTTTACTGAATAAACAATAATTTCTAAAATTTGCTAATCCAATCATTTTTTTTATAATCAAATACTAGATTAATATCCTCCCATGTGGGTCCGGGTTAGAATAGCCCCACTGTAGCCCATGCATGTAGTAAAAGGCGACTAATATGAGTACAAAGTGCCTGCGAGTATAACCAGGTGGAGTAAAGTTAAGCAGCCTTTAGGGTGCCCCATTTCTTTTCGCCGCAAGGTCAAGGACAAAAAGTAGCTGCATTTTTTATCCTTTATCATGACTCATTAGTTAACATGGGCTTATGGACTTAGTCTAGATGTTGCCATTGTCGAAGTGTGGTAATAAACGAAAAAACAGAAAAACATCGATAAATTTTTAATACATCATTAACATTTGACATAGTATTCTATACCAGTTTTTTACTTTTTTTTTTTCTAAAAATTAAACCTGATTTCTTTTTCACTCTTTGAGTTTGATGTTTAATGGGGTATGTAAAGGATTCCCACACTTAATAGTTCATACTATAAAAGACATGCGCTTTCCTAGGTAGGAAGATAGAAGGTAAGTGTAAAATCTTATAAAGTGAAAAAGAAATGAAATTCCCTTGTCCACACCTTGGATATATATAACAGATCTATAGACTAGAATTTCCTTTTGTTCCGTTCGAGGAACTCTGAAACCTCTACATAATTTTGGTCCAAATTGCGGTAGAAAATATAATTACAGTGCTAATTGTTACATATGACATATGAAAATATGATTGCAATGCTTTATAGTGCAGTTGCCCTTATAATGTTGAATAAACTATAAATCTGCTGTTCTAGTAATAAAGGCGAACATTCAAAAACTCACCTGCATGACATCCCATACATCATATCCCATTCAAAAGATCACATGCTTAAACTGAATATTAAAATCTTTCACTTTATATATGATAAATAGGATCAATAAGATTACATTAATTTTATCTTCAAGAAAATTCTGATTTTCAGTGTAAATGTACAGTGATATAATATGTTTTAAATAATAAATATAACGTACTTTTAAAAATGAATTATGAAAATAAAAACCCTGAAAGTATTATTTATTTTTAAAAACATAAATAAATAAAAAACAATTATGGTGATTTGGGAATCGATTACAATTAATTCAACATGTTCATTGTTTTTTTTGTGTTTCAATTCCTTCTATTAGCTCACACTCTCCCTATATATATATCTTGTTCAAATTTTCAATCGTTCATAAAATACTTTTTATTTATCCACTGAAGTTGAAATACATTTTTTTAAATTAGTAGTGGATGACACTGGATGTTAATACAGTTTTTCAAATATTAACTCAATAATTAAATTTAATTAATTAATTTTAGATTTTTTTTAGATTTAAGTTGCATATATATCTACCAATAGATGGTACCAGATGAACTTAAAAAAATGAATGAAAATTATTTATAGAGGACTTTCTACAATATAGTGAAAAAAAAGTCGGAATTGACATAATTTTTTTTTTATATTACTTGTTTTGTTTTTGTTTTCTTTTCAAAATTTAATAAAACACCAATCTTTAAAAACCAACAACCTCAGTTGCAATTTACTCTGCATTTTCATTGTGTGTATCTTCAAGATTTGTCAGACCATCAAAACTTTCATCCATCAACCTCAGTTGAAATATTTTCTATGTATTCATTACATGTATTTTCAAAATTTGTTAGCCATCAACCCTTGTGTACTTAATAATAATTTATTCTAAATCGTATTGAGAGTAATGAGGTGCATCTTTATAATTCTTTCGTATTTTTGTCCTATACTTCAGTTAAAAAACTCTTTATTATTCTTTTTATTATTAAATAAATATTTTATTATTTTAAATAAATCTACTTATATAAAAAATAACTAATTACACGCATAAAAATATGATTTATTTTGAAAAAAATATAATATTAAGTTATTTTCACGTTGTTTAGGTATAGACAGAATCTTTTAATAAGAATAAAAAGAGAGTAAAATCTTTTTGTCTGGTCATAATAATTTTTAAAGGCATTAATTTCAAATATTTTGTAACGTTTAGACTAATATTCCGTTTCAGAGGAAGTATCAGAGTACATTATAGTAACTGGGTAAAACTGAATTAATTAAACTGTAAATGCGAAACTTGCTATAAACCGCTTTGCCCATAGCTTCAGAATTCCACATCAATCGGTCGTAGAGCAGCTGACATTGCATATTATGCATATCGGTTATTCGAAGCAGAGTTCATCAAGTTTGCCTTATGCGTGAACGACTATCGGAAAGGGACTGAATATATGTCATCAACTCAGCCTGTTGAACTTCAGTAAACTGCAATTGTTTATCTATATATACAAAGTAACAGATTTTTTTGTCAGAATGTGTTTCTTATATTACAATTTTTGAAGTATAAACGTCAATTTTTTTCTATAAAACTTTTATTTGATGAGTTGCAGGAATTCGCCAAGCAAACCATTCCAGTCATTTTTTTATTTAAATAAAAAATATTTTTATTGTTGAATATCTCGCGTTTTACACTACCTGGTGGGCACAGTAAGGCTTTCAAACTATTTTTATTGTTGAATATTTCGCGTATTACACTATCAAGAGGCAAGTAATACTAAAGGCAGTCATCATATTGTACTAAATCAAAAGTTTGTTCAATCTTCATATTTATATGTCAAAATAATATTGGTTTGGAGGTGTAACATTAAACTATAATAGATTGATGGGATTTTATAAATTGATGAAATATTAATTTTAAGGTTTATTGTCGAACATTTGTTTCATTAAAATTTATCTTTGGGTTTTTTTTTTTTTTTTTTTTTTTTATAAATTTATTTAATCAAAATGAAAAGTATGAAATTTCACTGGAGTCAGCGCATTATATTGCGTATTGTATGGGGGAAAATCTGGAAAACTCTTTTCTAGCTAGTCCGACTAAAGAGGATAGATGCTGAACATCACAAACGCCATCGAGTCTCCTCGCTTTTGTAAACAGTGTCTACAACGAAGCCGCGAGCGAGTTGAACTTCAGCCCTAAACATCAGCGGTGCACGTTGCCACTCAGCCATGAGTCCGGCCTTACGATTTTTAATAATATAAATTTTTAGAAAGCAAAAATAAATTTTTTAACAAAATATATCTTCGTTTAAACGTTAAATATTTCAATAAATCATTGCATTTTTTATTATGATAATATTTATTTTAACATATATTCAGTAGCTTTATTAAAAATTTATTATCCAACGATATTTAAAGATCATTAGAAGTTAAAGTAAGTGCATAATCAAGCATATGAAGTGAAGCATGTTTGTACATATTTCACGAAAAAAAAATGCAGTTAACTATAACACTGTATTAAAGCAAAGAAATGTTTAAGCTATAGGGAAAAAAATAAATCTAACCAATATTTTTGACAAATTGTTCTTCAAATATTTGAGGAAGTGTAACTTCAATGGTAATCTATCAAGAATAGGGGCTGCTGTAATTGCAAGAACAAACGTGACTTTTTGTTCTTCTCTTTTTTTTTTTTTACCTCTTTCAATGTTCTCCAAGGAATTATTTGTGTTATTTAACCTTCTGTTTACTTAGAAAGTAAAAAAAATATTATATATTTCCTGACGTATATTTTATTTTATTTGAAGGGCAGATATGTCAATATAATTGATACAATTAGGGAGATGTAAGAATAGCAATCAGGAAAAATGTATCACTTTATATATAATAAATATATTTTATTGGGTTTTTGGTTAATAATATACATGTTCGTCCGCAATTTCTTTTGAAAAAGCACATTTGTACAACATAATATACTTTTCATGTAAGAAACATTCTGTGCAATGTAATGAATACTTGGTTTAATTACGAATACGATAGTGTATGAAATATGTAATTAATTAAAAAAAAAATTATTTCAATTTCCACATTAAATATGTTTTGGGTAAGACAAACTTCATATAGCTTGTAAGAAATTAATGTAACATAGCATAAAATGATGGATCACGACTTAATGTCTATAATACCATAATCAAAATGCAAAATAAGAAAATCATTTGGTTATATAAAAATATCGATCGAGGCTTTTGATATAAGTGGAGTAAAATGTTTTATGTTTCATTTTATGATTAATTTGTAAAAGCGATATTTAAAAGTAATTTTCTACTTAATATCTGTTTGAAAATCATTAATATATTATGTGTGTGACAAAATCTGAATTTTTTTTTTTTTTTACTTTGATCAAATGGTCAACATTTGAAAATTTACTATACATTACAATATCAGAGAATAATGTATATAGATATGCTTATATATATGCCCAAATTTTGTCCTTTTTAGATGAAACTTGTTCTAATTAGGGAATAGAAAATTACCAAATCAATTAAGAAAGCATTTCCTGTAAAGTCACCCGGCAGTAATAAATGAGAATTCATCATCAGCATTGACATTTTTAAGGAAATTAAAACATTGATTTATAAGAAATGTAAAATTTTACTGTATAGAATACTATATTAGAAACAGAATTCAAATCCTTATGTAACATATTTGTATTAGATGTGTAAAATGAAAAAAAAAAAGGTAAGGGATTTTTTTAGAAACTTTACATATTCAATTGACCATTAAAGATTAATGATCACATTTTTTTATATAATTATAGTTACATTTTATTTATTTATTTATTGGTACATAAATTTGATATTCAAGTGTTTATTAATCTTATTTTCCTTTTTAGAATAAAACATGAGACAAAACAATTTTTTTAACATTATTATAATTTCATTCTTGCATTAAGCATTACTTATAAACTAAATATAATAATTTATTTTATACTTTACGCCGTATTGCATATTTATATGGTATAAATCCTAATTGGAAATGTCCAAAAAATAGTAAAGAATGATCAAATCTGCTTTCTGAACAGTAAATAAAAAAAATATTTCCTTTACTTTCAAGAAAAATAATGCAATGAAATCTCATAACAGCATTCAGCATCATGGAGAGACGCAATCAATTTTCGCTCGAGGAACAGAAGGCGAATCTCAAAAAGTCCACCAAATGCTGTTTCAACAAGCCATTAGGCATCAGACTTCCTCAAGAACACAGAATAATTCCAGCATCGCATCGATTTTACTTCCAGCTCTCTACCTGCGAAGCTCAGTTTTACTTAGGCCTCATTAGACAACCAGAAACAAAGTATTTTCCAAATGTTTCAACCAATCCACCCATCTTGCAATTTATCCCAAACGAGAGAAGGGTGCATCATCCATGTCTGCCTTCCCTTCCTCAGAAGGGAAATACAAACTTCTCTTATAGTTCCCCGAAACATCATTCAAGAGTGTTTCTTGGCACTCATCATTAAGTGCATCGTTGGAATCCCTGTGTCCATAAAGTAGAAGTAAATATGTAATTTAGGAGTGGCTGCTGTTCGTTTAATAACAACAATAACAAGACGCGAAATGGTACTGGTAAATTGGTAAAAAAAATGAGTCCAGAGAAGAAAAAAAAATGGTGATTTTTATTTGGTAAATACTTCATTCTTGAGTATTTACCAAGTACTTCATTCTTCGAACGGTAAAGTTCTTCCATGTAATGACCGGAAATGCCGGATTTTCATTTTCCGCCATGATTGCAATCAAGTGTCTATTTACTGTCTTTCACAGAAGAGCTACTTTGATCTTGTTGAAGAATAAGTTGTACTATTTTTTTCTATCTAAAAAAAAAAATGTCTTAATATTTATATTTTTCGACTATTACTTTATCGATAATTGGGATTATTTACATAATTTTTGGTTTTAATTATATTTTCCAACAAAATGGAAAAAGCTGAACTGATTTGGAATTATTTATATTAGGTTGGGGAAAAAGAAATCCATTATTTTTATATGAACTTCAGGACTTTATTTAACATGCTTCGGATTGTCCGATTTGGGTCAAATATGCACCGTTTTGTTGTATGATTTGTTGCCATTTTAAAGGTAACTTCATAATGCCTCTCTCATAGAAGTCCTGGTCTCTATTTGCAAAAAACTCTAGTAGTCGATTTTCACAATCCTCCCTAGATGCCAATTTTTATCATTAAAGAAATTTTTGCAATGCAAGAAAAAGATGATAATCGCTTGGTGCCAAGTCCGGATTGTATGGCGGATGCATTAAAACTTCCCAACCAAGCTCCCGAAGTTTCTGGCGAGTCACTGTAGATGTGTGTGGCCTAGCGTTGTCCTGGTGGAACACGACACCTCTCCTGTTGGCCAATTCTGGCCGTTTCTGGTCAATCGCTATCTTCAAACGGTCCAGTTGTTGACAGTAGAGATCAGAATTTAGCGTTTGGCCATATGGAAGCAACTCATAATAAATAATCCCCTTCCAGTCCCACCAAATGCATAACAGAACCTTCCTGGCCGTTAGTCCTGGTTTGGCCACCGTTTGAGGTGCTTCACCGCTCTTTGACCACGATCGTTTTCGCACAGGGTTATCGTATGTGATCCATTTCTCATCTCCAGTCACCATCCGTTTAAGAAATGGGTCTATCTCATTCCGTTTGGCCAAGGCTTCGCAGATGGAAATTCGATCCATCATGTTTTTTTCTGTTAATTGGTGTGGCACCCAAACATCGAGCTTCTTTTTGAATCCAGCTTTGTGTAAATGGTTTAAAACTGTTTTATGGTCGATTTTTAGCTCCTGGGCGATGTTACGACTGCTAACATGCCGGTCAACTTCGATCATTTCTCCGATTTTATCGACATTTTCGACGACCAGCCTACCTGTGCGAGGTGCATCTTTAACATCAAAAATTCCTGAACGGAATCTACGAAACCAAAATTGCACATAATTGGCTGTTACAGTATCGGAACCATAAACACCATTCACAATTTTAGCCGCCTGGCTTGCATTTTCGCCTTTGTCAAAGAAAAACTGTAAAATGTACCGAATTTTCTCTTTGTTCACTTCCATTTTTAACACCCTGTAACTCCCAACTGAATGGACCAAACAAAAAACAGAAAAAGAATTACTTTAATACGAAGTGCCACCTTTCTAACGAGCATAAATCTGAAATTGTTTAATTGATACTTTACGTGATATCGATCACTACAGCCATCTATCGAAAAAATAATGGATTTCTTTTTCCCCAACCTAATATTTTGATGTATTTGGAGAATATTAATGGACCAGTCAGTTTAATAGTCAGTTATGAATAAATCATAATAATGCAAAAGTTAATCAAAACACGATCATTGTATATTAATAGGCAACAATTATTTTTGAAAATACTTTCAAGCATTTATTTATTATTCATCATTTAAACATCATTAAAAATTCTTTGTTCTCTTATTAAAGTAAAAAAATAAGTTTTATGATTGAAATGTCGTTGTTTCATATCCATGAAAAATGATACGAAATGAGAAAGGGAAAACTGAAAAAAAAATGAAAATTGTAACTTATATTTTGTACACACATCCATCATGAATAATAGGAAACCGAAATGTGCTCTATGTTATTGAGCTGTATTACTGGAGACAGAGTTATCATCAGGTTTGCTTTATCCTTTTATTGTAATTTTTGCAGATATATTTTGCAGTTATATTTTCTTAATAATAAAACTCTATATATTTTCAAGTAAGACTGTAGCAAGGAATTGAAATTTATTATATAACGTATTGAATAAAATCAGAAAATAAAAGCGCAAAGATTTCAAGACAGCAAATGCATTTCAGTTTTATAAAATAGCTTTTATTAATATGAATTTAAAAAAATAAATAGGATTAGGTACAAATGGAATTTTTACGGATATCCATCGTAAGAAATTCGATGTATTGGATTAAAATTGTGTGATAAATATTTTTTTAATATATAAATCTAAATCACCATATCTGTAAATTTTTATCAATATTCATTATTTTTATATATTTTTATCAGTACTTAATTATATCTCAAAATGTATGAAGTAATGTCTTTTTTATTATGTGTAGTATATTCAAATTTTTATACTTATAATGCATTTTTAATGTCATCATTAATCAATAAAGATCCAATTTAACCGTTATTCATAGCATCTCGATTTTAAAATTAAAATAGTTCTGCTACTTTTATATCTAATACATCTAAAATCCTCATCTATACATATTATTAAACAAACAATATTTTTAAAATATTTCTGAATTCATTATATCAGCAACCTGATTTATTAAGTAGGAAAATATTAATTTCCTTAATTATTAATGGCAAAATATATGCAAATGAGAATTGAAATTATTATTGGAAAATAACACTGTGAAATAAACTTGATGTATCGCTTCAGGTTCATCAGAATGTGCTCTTTACTGAATCTAAATTATCAGTGGGAGAATTCGGTCCATCATTATCAAATTTACCTGCATTCGTGGCGACTTGTTCCGCGAATAAATGCACCGTTCTGTTCGTTGAGTATGGTGACCACGTGTCTTAATATCACTGCTACACCTAGAAGATAGGCTGTTATCTCTTTTTTCCGCATCGCAAAGCCCAGTTAAAGGTGGTGATACATTATCCTTTCTTCCCCAATGATTGTTTCTGATCATAAATTATCACTTAACTACGGAGAGACGTCAGACTTAATGCTGATGGCTCGATGCCCTGCTGCTCTGATGGGTAACAGTAGTTACAATAAAAATTTATTTTCTTCCGAAATTCGCTTTTTTAGCATGCATCAAAGCATGGCGATCATTTGTCACTTTCAGAAAATTGTAATGCTTTAGGATCTATCCATCACTCGTTAAAAAGTCAGGGTCGATATTTTAGGACGAAAAACCGTTAAGAATGTGTCGTTTTAAAGAACATTTCGGTCGAATATTTACAATGAACGTTTTGGATATTTCTGTAAGGTTTAGTTAACTATTTAAAAATGGTAACACAGTTACAGTAGATTTTAGAATTATTAATAAGTTGTGTTCGACAATTTTTTTCATAAAAAGTTTTGTAAATTTTCATTAAAAATTTAATAGGAAAAATTACTCCAGCCATGTACAGCTCCAATACTACTAACATGTGAAATACATTGACAATATATACCCCGTTTCTTAACTAAAAAAATTAATTTGTTGAATACTTGAGAACTTGAGAATACTTGATTTGTAAAATTACTTGAAAACTTTTTAAACAATTTTTATAAAAGGTTCTTAAACAAGTTCTGTAAAAGGCTTGACTTACTTGACCTTTGAACTGAATCTTTTTCCTATTAGCTGCCTTTATACTTACAAACCTTAGCTTAAGAACCGTTTAGAAAAAGCATGTGATTGAATAATTTATTGAGAAACATGCTTGGCATCATTTAGCAGGAAGAAAGTTACACGACGCAATAAGTCTCCAACAATGGCGGTTTTTTTTTCTCTTCTGTCGCCAAGGATGAAAACAGATCGGCTCCCTTAAAAAACATAGCCCTCTACCTACCGTCTAATTGTTTCCTTTTTTTATGCCCCTTTTTTGCACCCGTGAATTGTATTTGGTGTATTGCATTAACTCGTCTCTGAACTTAATTTTCCGGGAAAGCAGACATCGTTAAGCTACTCGTCATATAAACGTCGTGGAAATAGAAAAAAAAATCCATCGTACTAGGTCAATGGAAAGAAAGAAAATGCTCTAGGACAAGTAAAAAAAAGGGTACAGTCCATACTTTCGTGTTTTCGAGCAGACATTTAAGTTGAAGATCTTATTTTTAGGTTGGTGGAAAAAGTGAGACATTGTTGTGTCGAATGCACAGTCGCCGTGGGCAAATGGGGCAGTCTTTATCGCTAATTTGAAAGCTAGTTTCTGCAGTAAAAATGGAAATACTTCAATAAATTAAATGTGCGTAAAATGTAAAGAATATAGTAAAGTTAAGTTCATAATAAAAGAAAAATAATGTTTATAGGATTTAGGAAACACTATTATTGCTTATATGGATTATAATGAAGGTAGGAATTTTTCGTGAATATTTCAACAAATATGGTAAAAAAACCGTGTGATTTATTCTCAACTAGAATTATTCGGAAAAGCCTGATGTAATAAAATATGTTTTTTATGTAAGATACAAATGGTAAATTTATTTTTGTTAATTTATTGCTAACGATTAATTTGATAAAATATTGTCAAAAATATATGTGATTAGATACAAAATATAAAATGAATCTAAATATATGGTTTAAAACTGATACGCTCATGCATGTAATGCAGTATGTACGTATTACATTTCTGGAAGATTGTTTAAGTTATGTGCGTTCAAATTATAGCGTAATTGAGATATATGTTTTTATTCAGGAAATAACTATGTTCTTTTCATAAAAGTTTTATGATTGTATGCTGTTTTTATTTGTAAATAATACATTTTACAGCAGATCTTTCATGAATTAATTTATTCAACCGTTAAGGAATTTATACTCACAATGAAAAATAAAATCTTAAAAATTAACTTCATTTAACTATTATTTATTTTTTAATTAACTTTAATTAACTTATCTTAATAATTTTTGTAAACCGAAATTATTCAGGAAATAAAAAAAAAATTTTTTTTGCTATCTATTAAATTACGGAATGCATACCATTAGTTAGAAGAATGTAGAAGAAAAACAAAGAAACATTCTTTTACTATCTGTCTTTGGAAGAGTATATTATTTTATTATAAATACACTTATAGACAACATATAAGAAAGATGTAATTTATGTGTGCTAAATCATAAAAAAAATAATATTATTTGACATTAGATAAAATAATATTCAAATTCTTTAAAAAAACAGACAAAAATCCATAGATGTGTTACAAGGGAAAGATTTATTGTTTTAAAGTGATTATGAATTTTTCTTCCTATTCTTCTTCATCTGCAAAGTTAAAAACACTTTCTTCTCCATATTACAAAAAATAACGATAATGCATCCAAGCCATTATAAACTTCTAATCTTGTTACAGTTTCCCAAAAATGTGAAGAAAAACGATTGCTTTTAGTGTTATTTTTTTTATATGATAATTTACCGTTAAACTAACATAAAAAAAAAAACCTGTAAGCATTTTTGCAGGATTTGAAAAATTGGATTTGTTTGATGTAGATAAAGCTCTCGCTATATTTCTGAACAAAGCGAATCAACGATGTTTTTCCTGGAGGTTTTTAACACAAACGATGTACTGAGTAATGCTTTCAGTACATTAAGTTATCTAAGAAATGTCTTCTCTTGTGAAATAAATTCGTGAAAAATTGTTATTTTCAATTTTGCAAATATGTCTGGGTTTTCCTTTATTAAATTGGCTCTTTACCGACTATTTCTGCATTGATTTATAAAAAAAATAGATTTACAGGCTATTTTTTTAAAGTTATGGAATTTAGGGAATCAACAAATGTAACGTAAGTTAATTTATTTTGATCATTACTTTATATTAATAGAGATACAAATATCGAAGGATATCTGTACTTTATCATTTCATAGGAAGTTAAGTTAATTTTGGAACAACTTTTTTCTTTTATTTTTCTTGTCATCTATTTCGAATACAATAAAAATTTTATTGTTTTAATTACGTTCTGTTTTATCTAGCATGTTTGTCTGTTTTGAATATTCTTCTTTTATTTGTGTGAATTCTTATTCAAAATGACATATACATGGGAAAAATTTAAATTAACATTTTTATCTTCGTTGAAATACTTGGAAAAAAACGCACATTTTCTACACAGATAATATATTTCTACTAATAATCTTATGTATAAGTAAAAATACATTTCTGCTCTTAATTTACAAAGTAAAATTTAAATTACTTGGTTATTAGTAATCTACAGACAAATGTTGTTCTTTAAAGGAAATTTTTATACATTTATATCGTTGTGTTTATCAAAATATTAAGCATATACTAGAAAGCCATTTTCTTCGAAAATGGTGTAAGTCCATGTTTGTGAAAAAAGTTAGTTAATGATAACAATGAATACAATTTGTTTGTTTTTTTATCTACTATATAAACAGTTTCCAAAAAAATCCTTCAAATTTTCATTATATTGTCAATATAACTTTACATAGTTAATGAAATTACAGATACAATTATTTTGAAAGAGTTATAAGTTCAATTTCCGCAAAAGGCATTATATATATATATATATATATGTATATCAAAAATTATATTACATAATTTCTCTATTTTATTTTTTTATTTGTAGCGACACTTTTTATGATATAAAAGCTTTCGTTCGTTCACTGGAATTTCGTTGTTTGCTTCTGAAACATCATCAGTGGTGGACTCAATAGTTAACGTTGAAAAAGCTATTAGTAGGGTGTAATGTTTGTTTTCTTAATATAAAGTAAATAAGTTAGATTATTTCTAAAATTAATAATTGTTATTTTTATTTATTTTTTTAACATATTTAAAAAAAATTAATTGGTTAATTGGTTTGATTGAATTGAAATCTCATATTTATTATTTTATAAGTCTAAGATTTTTACGTTTTATTGACTTTAAAAATGATAAGTCCATTGAGGACAACAAAATATAAATTTATTTTAATTAATGCTTTAAAAACAATCCCATTGTAAACTTAAATCAATTTAGAATAAAACATAAAAATGAGCGCATTAGTATATATCAATAATTTTCAAACAAATACAAACCCTTAAATACCTCCATATAATATAAAATGAACTTACACCACTTTCAAAGAAAGCCGCTCAACTATTATCTTAAACGTATACCTATTATTTTCTCATACGAATACCTATTATTATTATCTTATAATATCCTTAAGAATACCTGATACTGTTGAATGTCTTGTATTTTGCATTTTTGAAAAATATATATTAATATAATTTATTAAGTGCCTTTATGTTCTTATGAAGTCGATACCTATTATTTCTATATTTTCTCATAAAAATTAAATATTTTACGACTATTCATTGAAATAAAATTTTAATAAAATATTTTTCCACCTCCGGATGTTATCTATGAATAAAATTTTAATTTCAAGGAAATGATATACAAGAATTATATTACACCAAGCATTATAGAATAGGGATCAAATAACATCATGGATGCATTTTACAAAAAGAAAATCTAAAAGTCTGTATTATAATCAGGCATTAGTTAAGAAACATTTTAAATTGCTGTTTAAAATTTCGTGATAGTTTATGAATTATTTATCTAGCATATCATTAATATTTGCCAAATCAATATAAAAACTTTGGATTTTAATTTAAACGGATTTGAATTTTAAACATATCTATGCATTTAATAATACATATCTCTGCATTGCATTTACTTTTTAGTATGGTTAATTACTCAAAATTTACTGAAGAATATTTTCAATATAGTGAATTAATTGTGCACTATGATTTTATTTGGGGAATTTCTGTTTCTATCCTTCCCAACAAATTCAATATTTGTGGAAAAATTAGAAAACTATAGTTTAACTTGACAATAAGGGAATCATTTCTGCAACTATTAATTCTACTTTTTACAAATTCTAGATTGGGACTTTAATTTCAGTGAGACATTGCAAAATAATTTACAGTCATTACGCAGACTTGATGACAGATTTGGGACTAACCAATTTATTGAATGAATTCTCAGGACAAAATCAAGGAAAAGCGAACTGTAATCTCACAGTGCCACGGAAACTCTGTTCCTGTCTCAGATCTTCAGCCAACGCTCCCTCAAGACTGTAATGAAAATTTTTCAGGTCACACTTAGAAGCAATTATATCCATTAAGTGCCTACGTAAACATCTCCTATGCTCAAGAATTTTTCACCACCTTCGATTCCATATTAATGCTGTCCGAAATAATCTTTCCCTCGTAGTCCATATACGTCCCACGTTTGGATGTAAAAGTGGTCTGAGGTACTTTTAACACGATAGAGAAATTACACGTTAGATGAAAGAGAGTTATTTTGAGAAATGTCATGCATTTTTAGTCAGTAAGGTGTTGAGAAGTTGGATTTTAGAATTCCAGGAGCATCCATTGCATTAAAGTAAATAACGAATTGGAAATAAATACCTTATGGTTCTAACACATAATTTGTTAATAATGAAGGCCTTATGGTTCTAAATCTTAAAATCTTAGTAGAAATTATCTTTAGTTTAAAATTTAAGTAGAAATTACTGTTATTTATTTAATTTCTAGTAGAATTTGCATTTTATCTGAAATATGTTACTTAAGAAATATCGTATACATATTTACAATTTATGCATTGGAAAGGTATGTTAAAATAATAATTAACGAAAAAACATCTTATTTCATAGGTTAGTAAAATTACGTTTTCTATTATGATCCACTACATAAAGTGATAGATTAATTTAATTTAAGTCTGCATTGTTTTTTAGGCATTTTAATTTTTTATATTATTTGATTAGATATGTACCAAATTTAGTTACACAATGTGCATGTAGACCCTGTTATAATGCATTACCATAAGAAAAAAATAATGGATAAAATACCCACTGGAGCAACATCAGAGGAGTTGAAGTATAGAAGCAATTATTATTAGTATTTAATGAAAATTAACCTAATCAGTTAAGGAATTATTTCCTATAAAATCGCCCTGCTATAGTAATCGGTATTTCATCATCTTTGTTGATATTTTATAAACATAAACATCATCACATATTTTATGAGCATCATTTTTTTGTAATCAATATAAAATTTTACAATGCATGTTATTATTATATTAACATAACATAACTTAACAAAACTTTTAAAATGCCATAACAAATATTATATAGCATATTTGTACTCATTGCGTAAAATGAAAATATATATATATATATAGGCAAGGATTCTTTTTTTAATTTTTTATATTCATTTGACCATTAAGGTTTAGTGGTCACATTTTTATTTTTTATTATATAATTATAGTTGCATTTTATAAATTTACTTATTGGCACATGAATTTGGAATTCAAGTGTTATTAAACAGATTTCCTTTTTTTTAGAATATATCGCAATGAAACCAAACAAATACTTTCTCTTGTTACAATAAATTCATTCTTGTATTAAGCATTACAAAATAAAATAGTTATTTTGTATTTTGCACAATAATGCGTATTTATTTGGTATAAATCCTTGTGGTATATGTCCAAAGCATAGTAAAGAATCATAAAATATGCTTTCCGAACGGTAAATAAAAAACTACTTCCTTTACTTCCCAGAGCATTAATGCAATGAAATCTCATAACAGCATTCAGGATCACAGAGAAACGCAATCAATTCTCGCTGGAGGAACAAACGACGAATCTCAAAAAGTCCACAAAATGCTGTTTCAACAAGCCATTAGGCATCAGACTTCCTTAAGAACACATAATAATTCCAGCATCGCATCGATTTTACTTCCGGCTCTCTACCTGCGAAAGCGCAGTTTTACTTAGGCCTCATTAGACAACCAGAAACAAAGTCTTTTCCAAATGTTTCATCCAATCCATCCCTCTTCCAATTTATCCCAAGCGAGAGAGGGGTGCACCATCCACATCTGCACCCCCTCCCCCCTCCTAAGAACGGAAATACAAACCTTCTCTAAGAGTTCCCCGAAACATCATTCAAGAGTGTGTCTGGGCACTCATCATTAAGTGCATCGTTGGAATCCCTGTGTCCATAAAGTAGAAGTAAATATGTAATTTAGGAGTGGCTGCTGTTCGCTTAATAACAACAATAACAAGACACGAAATGGTACTGGTAAATTGGTAAAAAATGAGTCGAGAGAAGAAAAAAAATGGTGATTTTTATTTGGTAAGTACTTCCTTCTTGAGTGTTTGGAATGGTAAAGCTCTTCCACAGAATGACCGGAAATGCTGGATTCTCATTTTCCGGCATGGCTGCAATCAAGTGTCTATTTGCCATCTTACTCAGAAGAGCTACTTCAATCTTGTTGAAGAATATGTTGTACCATTTTTTTTTTCTATTTAAAAAAAAAAATGTCTTGACATTTATATTTTTCCGCTGTTATTTTTTTTTTTTTTTTTGATAATTGGGATTATTTACATAAAATTTTGGTTTTTCTTATATTTTCCAATAAAATGGAAAGATTGGAATCGATTTGGAATTTTTTATATTTTGATGTATTTGGAGAATATTATTAAAGACCATTATATAAATTTAAAATCTTATGCCAACGGCCATACCATGCTGAATATACCGGTTCTCGTTTGATCGCCGAAGTCAAGCATCATTGGGCGCGGTGAGTCCTTGGGTGGGTGACCACCTGGGAACACCGCGTGCCGTTGGCATTCACAAATTTGGGACCTGAATGGCCGAGTGTCTAGCGCTCTGGCGCTCGATGCCACAGGTTTCGGGTTCGAATCCCGGCGGTGCCATGGATGTTTGTAGTGGTTCGGAATCCACTTTAAGCTGTAGGTCCCGGTCTCCTATGACTGTAAGTGCGTCACGGAGCAAAAGTCAGACTTCTACCTACGGGTGCTCCATCACAACAGAAGCTGCTTCCTTCCCCTTCAATCATGAGTAAGTATGGGCTCCTGGGCTTGGCCAGCCAAGTGGGATAAGAAACAACAACAACAAAATCTTATGCTGCATTACTCACTACGTCGTAGTAATGTTTTTCATATGAATATTACTTTTTGAGAAGTCATTTAATAGTCAGTTATGAATAAATCATAATAATAATGGAAATCAAGTGTCTGTTTTCTCAGAAGACCTATTTCAATCTTGTTGATGAATATGTTGTACAATTTTTTTGTATATAAATAAATTAATAGTTTAAAAAAACTAAAAAATACGCTTTTAGAGTTAATCAATCTAAAAAGTAAAAAATAATTGTTAACATAAGAATAAAATGACTGACGAGAAAATGAATGTCACTGTTAAAAAAGCGTGGGGTGCTCGATATCAATCGTTATAATTTTTCCCTAGTTTCATTCCGAAATGCAGAGTTAGTTTAAAAATGTCATACAAAGCACCCCACGCTTTTAGAACAGTGACATTCATTTTCTCGTCAGTCATTTTATTCTTATGTTAACAATTATTTTTTACTTTTTAGATTGATTAACTCTAAAAGCGTATTTTTTAGTTTTTTTAAACTATTAATTTATTTTTTACTTTTTAGTCTGATTAACTCTAAAAGCATATTTTTTTTTAGTTTTTTTAAACTATAATTTATTTTTCATGTTTTTCCACTTGGCCGGTTATCCGCTAAGTTTACATATTTTTTACCCACCGAAATTTTCGGCCAATAGGAAGAGCGCAATTCGACATGATCGCACTCCTATGCCTTTGAGATCCGCCTCTTTTTAGCCACCGAAATTTTCGGCCAATAGGAAGAGCGAAATTCGATCGCGGATATTACTGAATTTCTACCCGGGGTGAAAGACAGCTAGGCAACGGGCGTACCGGTTACGGAGTTCCTTGGTGGTTTTAAGAATCACAAAACCTCCACATCTTAAATTATTAGCATAAGCATTATTAGCATATATTAGCATAAATTGTAGTTTCTTAAATTAATGAATAGAAATAATTAAAAATAAAATAAATGAATTTAAAATTTAGGAAAAACATCTGCTTGAGAACAATTAAAGCAGGAGATCGAAAAAGCTAAAGCTATCGGTACAATTAAGAGTCCGTTGACGATGCCCAAAAATAAAAAGGTTAAAGTTAAAAAAAATGAGAATTTTAAGATAAAAGTAAAATAAAACAAAAGTAATTAAGATTAAACAAAATAATTATACAAAATAAGTAGGGTTTGATCAGTTGACTGACTCGGCAGTAGATAGCACCCTCAGTCCCAAAATCGAGCCCAAAAAGTGAGTTACATACAAACATACAAACATACAAACATACATACATACAAACATACATACATACAAACATACAGGTGAAGCTAATAAAAGCGTATAAAAATGTCATAATTTTTTTAATATTTGTTCCACAATTATTTATTTGATAATTGGGATTCTTTACATAAATTTTTGGTTGTATTTATATTTTCCAATAAGATGAAAAAAGTGGAATCAATTTGGAATTATTTATATTTTGATGTATTTGAAGAATATTATTAAAGGCCATTATGTAAATTTAAAATATTATGATGCATTTCTTGTAATAAAATTTTTTGTATCCATATTATTTTTTGAAAAGTCATTTAACAGTTAGTTATGAGTATATCATTATAATAATGGTGATGTTTAGCAAAAAACGCGATCATTGTATATTTATAAACAAATTATTTTTTTTAATGTCTTCTAAGTATGTATTTACATTATTAAAATTTCTTTACATTGTTAAATAATTTTCTTTATTTGCATCATTAAAATTTCTTTGTTCTCGAAATAAAAATAAATAATAAATTTTAAGATTGAACCTTAGTCTTGTTTAAAAATATACTTTTTTTCTATTCTTTTTTTTTTTTTTTTTCGTGTTTATTTGTTATTTAAATATTATTTTGAAACTCCACTGATTTTTAAGAAGCCACTTACGTTAATTTTATTTTTGTTTGAGGATGCCAATGTTCATTTAATTTTATTATTTATCCATGTCTCATTCCTTTTTTTTTTTTTGAAATTTTTATTGCGAGATTTTACAGTTATATTTTCTTATACAAAGAAAAAACAATGAGAAAATATAGCGAAAAGATTCAAAACAACAAATGCATTTCAATTTTGTTAAACCTACTTTTGTTGATATTATTTAAATAAATATATATAAGAGGTGGTACAAAATGGAATTGTTACGGATATCTATCGGATTAGGTTGGATGCATTGGATTAAAAATGTGTGATAAAGAATTTTTACCTTAGAAATTTAAATCTCCATATCTGTCAATTTTTATCAGTATTCAACCACAATACTTAACTATATGGCAAAATATATAAAATAATGTCTTTTTTAGTATTATGCGTAGATTATTCAAGTTTTTATGCTTCCAGTGCATTTTTTAATGCAACCAATAATGGTCAAAATGAACTGTTATTAGAAATATTTAGAAATATTAATACCTAGCATCTCGATTTTAAAATTAAAATTGCTCTGCTAGCTTATAACTAATATATCTGACATCCCCACATAAATATATTATTAAACAAATAACTTCTTTATAATTAATTCTGAATTATTCAGTATATCAGCAACCTGATTTAGTAACTATAAAAATACAAATTTCTTTAATTATTCATGGCAAAATGTATGCAAATGAGAATTGAAATTATTATTGGGAAAATAACACTGTGAAATAACTTGATCTATTGCTTCAGGTTTATCAAAATGAGATCTTTACTGAATCTAAATTATCAATCGGAGAATTCGGTCCATCGTTATCAAATTTACCTCCATTCGTGGCGACTTGTTCCGCTAATAAATGCACCGTTCTGTTCGTTGAGTATGGTGACCACGTGTCTTATTATCATTGCTACACCTAGAAGATAGGCTGTTATCTCTTTTTTCTGCATCACAAAGCCCAGTTAAAGGTGGTGATACATTATCGTTTCTCCCCCAATGATTGTTTCTGATCATAAATTATCATTTAACTACGGAGAGACGTCAGACTTAATGCTGGTGGCTCGATGCCCTGCTGCTCTGATGGGTAACAGTAGTTACAATAAAAATTTATTTTCTTCCGAAATTGGCTTATTAAGCATGCATCAAAGCATGGCGATCATTTGTCACTTTTAGAAAATTGCAATGCTTTAGGAACCATCAATCGCTCGTTAAAAAGTCAGGACATTATTTTAGGACGAAAAACCGTTAAGAATGTGTCGTTTTAAAGAACATTTGGGTCCAATATTTACAATGAACGTTTTGGATATTTCTGTCAGGTTTAGTTAACTATTTAAAAATACTAACACTGTTACAGTAGATTTTAGAATTATTAATAAGTTGTGTTTGACAATTTTTTTCATAAACATTTATGTAAATTTTCATTAAAAATTTAATAGGAAAAAATACTCCAGCTGAAATACACGTATACATAGTAAATTTTCATTAAAAATTTGATAAAGTACATTTCAGCTAAAATACATATAGACTCAATGTAGCAAAAATGTTTAGGCAATGTAGGCAATAATAAACAAAAATAACTAATAAATGCACTTTCCAAAAAATAAATAAATAGTTAAAATGTCTGAATTGAACATTATTTTTGTAGAATTATTAATGCATTTTTTAAGTTTGTCACCTTAAATAATGAATAGTTTTTTAAATATGAGAGATGAAATCTTAATTTTAATTATTCACTGCCTTAAAATGCATGTATTTCGTAATATCTTTTATGAAATAAATTCATATATCCGTTTTATTCAAATTTAAAACACACAGACTCATTTTAATTGAAATATTACATAATTAATAAGGATATATATATCTATATATATGTTAGTGTTTAAATGTACACAAACGCATATATATTTTGAAAATTATTAACTTCTATCTCTAAGAAAAATGATCAAATAATCATTTTATTATTTCATTGCCTTTTTATTAATTACATGACATATTAACTCATAAAAAGGATTTAGATTTTGTGTTTAATAAATAAAAGAAAGTTCATAAAGTCTTAAAACTATTTCCAATTTTTGAGCAATATAACTCAAAATTTAACCATCTTACATTTTAAATGTTTCAAAGTAATATTTTTGTCAATTTGTATTGCTTCTTATTCAATTCCTTCTATTAGCTCACACTCTCCCTATATATATCTTGATCAAATTTTCAATTGTTAATAAAACACTTTTTATTCATCCACTCAAGTTCAAATACATTTTTTTTAAACTTGTAGTGGATGACACTTCAAATATTAATTCAGTAATTAAATTTAATTAATTAATAATTTTTTTTTTAGATTTAAGTTGCATATATCTACCAATAGATGGCGCCAGATAAACTTAAAAAAGGAATGAAAACTATTTATAAAGGACTTCCTGCTATATACTGAAAAAGAAGTAGGAAATGACTTAAACATTTTTTTTTATATTACTTGTTTTATGGCTATTTTCATTAAATTCGAAAACATGTCGTATTCATAGAGTATTAAAAATGAATATTAATAAAAACTATTACATATACACTTATAAAGAACTTACGTAAATAAATAATACAAGCATTGCAATAAATATTCCAAGTAAAATTGTCAGAAATTTACACAGTTTAATAATAATTTAAAAAAAAAATAATTATGTGGCGCTCTACGGTCATATGAGACCGGAGCCCACGGTTTAAAGTGGATTCCGAACCACTACAAACATCCATGGCAAACCGGGATTCAAAGCCGATACCTGTGGGACCAAGAGCCAGAGCGCTAGCCACTAGACCATCAGGCACCCGTCCAACGCACTGAAAGACCGACCCTGAGGCCTTTAGGAGAAATGGGAAGTTGACTTCGAGACTGACCTGAGATGATATATATTTAATATAACCCTGTGTAGTAGTTGGCTTACAGACTCTCACCAAGAGAAATAGTATTTTTGCGCCCCTGCACATACCTGGATATCTTATTGTCCGCTTAGAATCTATAGTTATATGTCTTTAAATATGTTAAATATCATATGTCGTTAATTGTACGTATGTGGTATTTGTGTGTATGTAAATAATGATGTGCCTTTTGAAATCTGTGTCTCAAGTCTCAACCCAAAATATCTAGCCCACAAACATTTGTAAGATGATTAAAGAATTTAAAGGAATATATGAAATACAATAAGTTTATTCTTGGTTTCATTGACAATATACACTGAAGTGACAAAAGTCATGGGATACCTCTTAATATCATTAATATTTTCCTTTCGCCCGGCGAGTCCAACCCACAACACTACAAATGTAATTTAAAGAAGTATTAACAAAAATTTAACTGTTATAAATCACTTTTTTTCTTTAAACAAAATGTTTGTCATAAATATAATTGATCTTGTTGTAAATAAATGAAGTATATGATAATTATTGAATTTAAAGGAATATATGAAATACAATAAGTTTTGAAAGTTATAAATACATTTGTAAGTATTAGAGTCTTTTTATTCACAATTGTATCCTGTATTATTGAATCTACACACCATGTGAAATACATTGACAATATATACCCCATTTCTTAACTAAAAAAATAAATTTGTTGAATACTTGAGAACTTGAGAATACTTGATTTGTAAAATTACTTGAAAACTTTTAAACAATTTTGATAAGAACCAAGTTCTGTAAAAGGCTTGACTTAATTCAGATGGTAATACTTCTGAACTGAATCTTTTTCCTATTTACTTTATACTTACAAACCTCAGCTTAACAAACGTTTAGAAAAAGCATGTGATTGAATAATTTATTGAGAAACATTCTTAGCATCATTTGGCAGGAGGAAAGTTACACGACGCAATAAGTCTCCAACAATGGCGATTTTTTTATCTTCTGTCGCCAAGGATGAAAACAAATCTGCTTTCTTAAAAACAGAGCCTTCTACCTACCGTCTAATTGTTTCCCTTTTTTTATCCCCTTTTTTGCACCCGTGAATTGTATTTGGTGTATTGCATTAACTCGGTTCTGAACTTAATTTTCCGGGAGAGCAGACGTCGTTAAGCTACCCGTCGTATTAACGTCGTGGAAATAAAAAATAAAAATAAAAATATCCATCGTACTAGGTCAATGGAAAGAAAGAAAATGCTCCAGGACAAGTAAAAAAAAAGGGTACAGTCCATACAATCGTGTTTTCAAGCAGACATTTAAGTTGAAGATCTTGTTTTTAGGTTGTTGGAAAAAGTGGACATTGTTGCGTCGAATGTACAGTTGTCCAGGGCAAATGGGGTTGAATTTATCGCTAATTTGAAAGCTAGTTTCTGCAGTAAAAATACCAATACTTCAATAAATTAAATTTTATAAATTTTTATTGGATTACAGATTAATAATTTTCCTTCGGTTTTTGTTTCGTGCTAAAAGAGGAACAATATTGATATTATGAACTTATTTTATGTATTATTTTAAGACCAATATTTATATTTATATTATAAACTATATGTATACTTATATTATGAAAAATATTGATACTTATATTATAAACAATATTTATACTTATATTATAAACAATATTTAAAAGTACACAATATTTATTATTATCAGTTAAAGAGTCGAAAGGTTTTATCAATTTATTCGTAAACAATTTTTTATACGAGTCTGTAAAACATGCAATGCAATATTATCTATACATATTTCTGTTGTTAAAGAAAATGCCAATGCTTCAATAAATTAAATTATATAAATTGTTATTAGATAAATAATTGTTCCTTGATTTTTCTTCGTGTTAAAAGATGAACAATATTTATATTAGGAATTTATTTTATATTTTATATATTATTTTTGAACAATATTTATATTTATATTATAAACAATATTTATTATTATTAACTAAGAAAATAAAAATACGTAATGCAATACTATATATAAATTTTTCTATTATTTAAGAAAGTTATTTAATGCCAACTGTATATAATGATTTGATAATTAATCTAATTTTATCATTTTAAGCCGTTTGAAAAAGTTAAAGGAAATGAGACTGTTTTTTCAGATTAACAGTTGTCGTGGATACAGAAGAAGTACCCTGACAGAAAAAAAATCCCAGCGCCAAGAAAAAATTATTGTACAGCAATGAAATTTGGGCAATGCATAGTTAACATGATTTAATTGATTAAATTTTAAAGATCACATGTTAATTTAAGATTAAGAAAATGCATTTGAAATGTAAAACTTTACTTTAATAGCCGGTGAAACCTCCAGACAGTAATATTTCTGAATTGAATCTTTTTTAGAGCTGCTTTAATATCTACAAACCTCAGCTTAACAAGCGTTTAGGAAAAGCATGTGATTGAATAATTTATTGAGAAACATGCTTGGCATCATTTGGCAGGAGGAACGTTACACATAAATAAGCTCTCCGACAATATGCGATTTTTTGCCCATTCGCCAGGAAAAAGATCGGCTTTTAAACAGAAATTTCCTTTTTTTTAAACCTCTTTTTTGTAAATGTATTGGGTATGACATATCTAAGATTCTGTATAAGTATATTTATTCATAGCAAGGAGCAAAAAACATAGTAAACATTTGATTTCAATTCATTTTAAAAGTATTGTAAATTTATTTATATCATTCTTGAATAAAGAAAACATCAAACAAAATAGAGCAGAGAATAATAGGGGATTTATTATTAGTTTAAGGTTATTAACAAGCAAAACTTATAAGTTCCCTTTAAAATAATAAAAAATGTACATTAGTTTTTTTATTTTGATTATTTAAATTAAGCCGTGGGCAAAACATTAATATAATATTTATCATTGAATCAAATATTAATGTGTTGGGAAAATGTCAATGCCTTAAATTTAATGAAAAAATTTATTTCATAAAACTGTTTAAAAGTACAACTAAATTTCCAAATTTAAAGTATTTTCACGTTATTATCTTTTGTTAAAGAAAAGAACGGCATTAAATCTTCACTGCATGAATAAAAGTAGGAACTTAGATTCTTTATATCATACAAAATAAAATATTAAAAAAATATTCCAATCACTTACCTACTTCTGTATTATGCCCTCATTTTAATATTATAGATTTAGTTTGTCTCTCCACGGTCATTCTGTGCACACTTTGGACTAATTAGATCGGTACTTAGAGCTTAACGTGGATTCTGAACCACTAGCAAACATCCATACCATCGCCGGGATTCTAACATTAAGCCGGTGGTAATAAAGGCCAGAGAGCTAGCCGTTTGATATAGCATGCTGTTAATATTATAGGGGCTGGGGTACTACACTGCGTGTAAAACAAATAAAGTAAAATAAAATTCATAATGGAAAACGAATATTGTTTCTATGACTTAAAAACGTGTATCACTTATATTATTTATGAAAAACAAGTATTGCCTAGTCACACAAGCATCTCGTGAATACTTCAACGAATCTGGAAAAAAATCGTCAGATTCATTTGAAATTAGACTTATTTGGAAAGGCCTCATCTAATAAAATTTGTTTTTCATGTAAGATACCACGTGATATATTGGTTTTTGTTAATTTATAGGTAATGATTAATTTGATCAGATATTGTTGTAAAAAATATACGATTAGGTAAAAAAAAATACATCTGATGAATGCTTCTAAAATTATATGTTCATGCATGCGATACAGTATGTATGATTGTATTTCAAAAGAACGAATGTTTGAAAGTTATTAAACAATAAATGCAATCAGTTAAACTTTTTTTTTTATTTATGAGCAGTTTCCCAAAAAATAGTTCAAAAGTTGCGTCATTTTATCAATACGCAGTTAATAAAATTACAAATACATTTACTTTGAAAGTGATTTAAGTCAATGTTCCACAAAGACATAATATCTAGATAAAAATATATACTACATAATTTCACTAATTTTTATATGTGTGGCAACACTGTTAAAGATATAATAATTTCGTTCGTTACTAGAATTTTGTTTTGCTTCTGTATCCTCGTCAGAGGGAACCCCATAACTAAAGTTCAAAATGCTATTAGCAAATATCATGTTTATTTTCTTTTAACATAAAATAAATAATTTCGATTACCACTAAATTTAATAATTGTTACTTTTTTTTTTTTTTGACATATTTAATAAAAAGTTCAAAAATAATTTTTTTTATTCAATAAAAATCCCATATTTACTACTTTATATATGTATGATTTTTACATTTTGTCGACCATTGCGGCCCATTTGCGGTTATCAAATGCAATAATTTAGTTTAACTTATAGTTTAAAAACAATCACATTATAAACCTAAATCAAGTTAACATTTAGGACACATAATAAAATCGGCGTATTAGCATATACCAATGATTTTCAAACAAATACAAACCCTTAAATATATTTATATCATATAAAATGGACTTACGCCCTTTTCACAGAGAACAATCAAATAATATTTTTACATATTTTTAAGTATACCTGATACTAATGATTATATTGCATTTTGTATTTTTAATATCAATATAATTTATTATTCATTTTTTATGATTGTATGACGTTGATTTAATTACTCAAAATTTACTGAAAAAACATTTCCACTGAACTAATTGTACCCTATAGTTTAATTTTGGGTATTGCAGTTTCTATCTTACTTCTCAACAAATAAATTTTCTTTGATTTATCAGGAAAACTATATTTTAACTTGACAATAAGCGAATCATTTCTGCAACTGTCAATTCTACAATTACAAATTCTAGATTGGGAGTTTAATTTCAGTGAAACATTGCAAAATAATTTACAGTCATTACGCAGACAAGATGACAAATTTGGGACTAAGCAATTTCTTGAATGAATTCTCATGACAAAATCATGGAGAACTGAACTTTAATCTTACCGTCCTCCGCAAACTCTGTTCCTGTCTCAGATATTTCGCCAACGCTCCCTTAAGACTGCAATGAAAATTTCCCAGGTCACACTCAGAAGCAATTATATCCATTAAGCGCCTACGTAAACATCTCCCACGCTCAGGAATTTTCCACCACCTTCGATTCCATATTAATGCTGTCCGAAATAATCTTTCCCTCGCTGTCCATATCCGTCCCATGTTTGGATGTAAAAGTGGTGTGAGATACTTTTACCTCGACAGAGAAATCACCTGTTAGATGAAAGTGAGATATTTGGAGAAATGTCATACTTTTTTTACTTAGTAAGGTGTCAAGAAGTAGGATTTTAGATTTACAGGAACATCCATTGTATTAAAATAAATGACAAATGTAAAAGAAATAACTTATGATTTTAACAAATAAGCATTCAAAGTTTAGTAGAATTTATCTTTATTTTAAAAACTTTAGTAAAATTTTCTGTTAATTATATAATTTCTTGTAGAATTCCCCTTTTATGTGAATTAAGAAATATTATACAACATATTTCTACTTATTGTGTAAAATAAGAAAAAAAATGCAAGGATTTGTTTTCATTTGGCCATAAAGGTTTAGTGGTCACAATTTTTTTTGTTTTTTAATATATAATTCTAGTTACATTTTATGTATTTATTTATTGCTACACGAATTTGGAATTCAAGTGCTATTGAACTGTTTTCTTTTATTTGAATATTTCGTAATGAAACAAAACAAAATACTTTTTCTTGTTATTATAAATACATTCTTGTATTGAGAATAACTATCAACTAAATAAAATAGTTTATGTTATACTTTACTCAATAATGCACATTTATTTGGTATAAATCATAATTGGAAATATCCAAAAAAATAGTAAAGAATCATCAAATATGCTTTCTGAACAGTAAATAAAAAGCTATTCCCCTTACTTCCTAGAGCAATAATGCAATGAAATCTCATCACAGCATTCAGGATCATGGAGAAACACAATCAATTCTCGCTGGAGGAACAGAAAACAAATTTCAAAAAGTCCACCAAATGCTATTTCAACAAGCCATTAGGCATCAGACTTCCTTAAGAACACAGAATAATTCCAGCATCGCATCGATTTTATTTCCGGCTCTCTACCTATGAAGCGCAGTTTTACTTAGGACATCATCATTAGACAACCAGAAACAAAGTCTCTTCCAAATGTTTCATCCAATCGCTCTTGCAATTTACTCCAAACGAGAGAGGGATGCACCATCCATGCCCCACCCTCCCCCACCTCAGAACGGAAATGCAAACCTTCTCTTAGAGTTCCACGAAACATCATTCAAGAGTGTTTCTGGGCACTCATCATTAAGTGCATCGTTGGAATTCTTGTGTCTATAAAGTAGAAGTAAATATGTAATTTAGGAGTGGCTGCTGTTCGTTTAATAACAAAAATAACAAGACGCGAAATGGTACTGGTAAATTAGTAAAAATGAGTGCAGAGAAGACAAAAAATGGTGATTTTTATTTGTTAAGTACTTCCTACTTGAATGTTTGGAACGGTAAAGTTCTTCCGTGAATGACCGGAAATGCTGGATTCTCATTTTTCGCCATGGTTGCAATCAAGTGTCTATTTACTGTCTTCCTCTGAAGAGGTACTTCAAGCTCGTTGAAGAATATGATGTACTATTTTTTCTACGTGAAAAAAAAATGGTTTGATATTTATATTTTTCCACTATTATCTTTTCTATAAATGGGAGTCTTTATATATTTTTTTTTGTTTTAGTTGTATTTTCCAATAAAACGAAAATAGTTGAATCGATTTGGAAATATTTTATCTTAATGTATTTGGAGAGTATAATTAAAGACCATTATGTGAATTTAGAAGCTTATGCTGCATTTCTTCCTCATTACGTAGAAATAAATTTTTTCATAGTCATATTATCTTTTGAAAAATCATATTTTTATATCATTTAATATTCAGTGATGAATAAATCATAATAATGGTAAAGTTTAGCGCAAAATACGATTGTATATTTAAAAGCAAAAAATACTCAAATTCACAAAATAAAAATAATTAATAAATTTAAAGTTTGGAATGCTGTGGTTTCATATTCATGAAAAAAGTACTTGAAAGACTGTATACAAATTAAAAAAAAATGCAATTTCTGTTTTGTAATTACTTCTTCAATGGGCTTTAGGAAGCAGTAATGAATTGCTATTGAAATGGAATACTGAAGCTTGAATTCAATTCTAAATGCTCATCAGGTTATCTCTCTCACTGAAATTTGTGTTACGTTTTTGTAAACTGCCACTTTCAGGCCAGCTGTCAACCTTAAGGTTATCTATTGATCTTATTTGTTTTTTAAATATTATTTCGAAACTCCAATAATGTTTAAGAAAACCACTTAAGTCAATTTTGAATTTTTGTTGGAGATTTCCAGTGTTTATTTACTTATATTTTCTATATAAAAACCATTTCTTATTCCTCCTTTATAATTTTATTTCAAGAATTTAAAGTTATATTTTTTATACAGTTAATTTTTCAAAGTTTGAATGGAGCAAAGAATTGAAATTCATTATATAATGTATTGAATAAAATGAGAAAATACAGCGCAAAGATTTCAAAACAGCAAATGCATTTCAGTTTTATAAAATATCTTTTATTGATATGATTTTTAAAAAAAAATAAATGGGAATACATACAAAATGAAATTTTTACTGATATCTGTCGGATTACATTTGATGAATTAGTTTAAAAATGGCTGATCAATAATTTTTAAACGCAGAAATCTAAACCACCTCAACTGTCAATTTTTATCAGTACTAAACTAAACTACTTAACTATACGGCAAAACCATATGATCGCCATACGGTTAGTAGTATCATATGGTTTATTTTATTATTATACAAAGATTATTTGGGTTTTCATACTTCCAATGTATTTTTTAAGACAACTATTAATCATCAAAATTAACTGTTATTCAAATATTTTAGAAATTTTTAATTCTTAGCATCTGGTTTTTAAAATTAAAATAGCTCTGCTAGTTTTTTATCTAATTCATCTGAAATTCCCATCTATACATATTATTAAACAAATGATTTTTTTTAAAATAATTCTGAATTCATTATAGCAGCAAAATGATTTAGTAATTATGAAAATATTAATTTCGTTAATTATTAATGACAAAATGTATGCAAATGAAAATTGAAATTATTATTGGAAAATGTGAAATAAATAACAGGATCTATCGCTTCAGGTTTATCAGAATGTGCTCTTTATTGAATATATATAATCAATGGGAGAATTCGGTTCGACATTATCAAATTTACCTCCATTCGTGGCGACTTGTTCCGTGAATAAATGCATCGCTCTGTTCGTTAAGTATGGTGACCACGTGTCTTAATATCATTGCTACACCTAGCAGATAGGCTGTTATCTCTTTTTCCGCATCGCAAAGTCCAGTTAAGGGTGGTGATACATTATCTTTTCTCCCCCAATGATTGTTTCTGATCATAAATTATCACTTATCTACGGGAAGACTTCAGACTTAATGCTGGTGGCTCGATACTACGCTGCTCTGATGGGTGAAAGTAGTCACAATAAAAATTTATTTTCTTCCGAAATTGGCTTTTTAAGCATGCATCAAAGCATGGCGATCATTTGTCACTTTTAGAAAATTGCAATGCTTCAGGATCTACCCACCGCTGGTTAAAAAGTCAGGACGTTATTTTAAGAGGGAAAAACCGTGAAGAATTTGTCGTTTGAAAGAACATTTGGGTTCAATATTTACAATGAACGTCTTGGTTGTGTCTGTAAGACTTAGTTAACTATTTATAAAATGGTAACACTGTTTCAGTAGATATTAGAATTATTAATAAGTTGTATTCAATAATTTTGTTATGAATGAATTATTTAATTTTTCATTAAAAATGTAATGGGAAAATATTTTCCAGCTAAAATACATATACACTCCAAGTAGCAAAAACAGTTTATAAAATTCGGCAATCTTGAACAAAAATAGGCAATAAACGCATTTTCCAAAAAATAAATAAATGGATAAAATATCTGAATTAAACATTATTTTTGTAGAACTATTAATATATTCCTTCAGTTTGTCACCTTAAATGATTAATATTTTTTTAAATATGAATGATGAAATCTTATTGTTAATTATTTACTGCAGTAAAAATTTTATAATATGTATTTCGTAACATCTTTTATAAAAATAACTTAGGTTATTCATTTCAAGCAAATTGAAAAAATACAGGCCCTATTTAATTTAAATAATACATAATTATTAATGATATATGCATATATATATATATACGTGCGTGTGTTTAAATGTACAAATGCGTATGTATTTTGAAAATTATCAACCTCTAGATCTATGTAAGAATATTAATTAATCATTTTATTATTTCATTGATTTATTGCCTTCCGATTAATTGTATGATACATTCCGTGTATATCACAAATTTTGAATTGAATAAATAAAAGAAGATGAAGGGATTTTTATGACAATTTCCAATTTTTATGCAAAATTACTCAATATTTAATCATCTTCTTTGAATTATTCATAATAATAGTTTTGATGATTTAAATATACATATATAAAAGAAACATAAATACATACACATATGCATATCCTACATATACATATATGATTTATTCATAGAGTTCAAAAATAAATTGATAAAAAATTCCATATACATTTATAAAAAAATCCTTAAATAAATAATACATGCATTGCAATAAATATTCGAAGTGAAATCATCAGAAATTTACATAAATTTCATTTTCTAATTCGAATCTAATAATATCTGTAACCAAACAAATTGTAATTTAAAGAAATAATAACAAAAAGTTCGTTTCTATAAATTATTTTTCCTGACAGGAAATTTATGCCTTAAATATCATTTATCTTGTTGTGAAAAAATGAGGTACATTTTATTTGTATATAAAAGAATATAAGTATAAGTATAAATGTTTTGAAAAATATAATTGAATTCGTAAGTATTAAAGTCTTCTTTATAAGCTGTTTCCTGCATTATTGAAACTACGAACAATGTGAAATACAATGACAATATATACCACATTTTAGAACTACAAAAATTTTATTTGTTCTCTAAAATTATCACATAAGAACTTTTTTAAACAATTTTTATGAGAATCAAGTTCTGTAAAAAACTTGACTTACTTCAGATGATAGTACTTCTGAATTGAATCTTTTTTCTATTAGCTGGCTTTATAACTACAAACCCCAGCTTAACAAGCATTTAGAAAAAGCATCTGATTGAATGATTTATTGAGAAACATGCTTGTCATCATTTGGCATGGAGGAAAGTTACACAATGCAATAAGTCTCCAACATTGGCGATTTTTTTTTCTCTCCATTCGCCAAGGATGAAAACAGATTGTCTCCTTAAAAACAAAAGCCTTCTAATTGTTTCCTTTTTTATGCCCCTTTTTTGTACCCGTAATTGTATTTGGTGTATTGCATTAACTCGGTTCTGAACTTAATTTTCCGGGAAAGCAGACGTCGTTAAGCTACCCGTCGTATTAACGTCGAGAAAATAAGGGAAAAAAATATCCATCGTACTAGGTCAATGGAAAGAAAGAAAACGCTCCAGGACAAGTAAAAAAAGGGTACAGTCGATAGAATCGTGTTTTCGAGCTGACATTTAAGTTGAAGATCTTGTTTTTATGTTGGTGGAAAAAGTGGACATTGTCGCGTCGAATGTATAATTGCCCAGGGCAAATGGGGCAGTATTTACTGCTAATATGACAGTTAGTCTCTGCAATAAAAATGACGATACTTCAAAATAACTAAATTATCCTAATAGTTATTAGATTTCAAAATTAATAATTTTCCGTTGCTTTTTTTTTGAAAAGAAAAACCATATTTATATTGGGAACTTATTTTATATTTTATGTATTATTATTTTGGAATAATATTTATATTTATATTGTGCACAATACTTAAAAGATGAATAATTATTTATTATTATGGAAAAATATATAAAACAATGTTTTTTATTATTATATGTTGATATATTTACGTTTCCAATGCATTTTTAATGTAACCAATAATAATCCAATTTAAAGTGTTATTCTTAACATTTCGATTTTAAAATTAAAAAAGCTGTGCTAGTTTTATATCTAATACATCTGAAATTCCCATCTATACATATTATTAAACAAATATTTTTTTTTAAAAAAATAATTCTGAATTCATTATATTAGCAAACCGATTTAGTAACTATGAAAATATTAATTTCTTAATTATTAATGGCAAAATGTAAGCAGATGAGAATTGAAATTATAATTTAAAAATGACACTGTGAAATTACTTGTTATATCGCTTCAGGTTTATCAGAATGTGCTCTTTACTGAATCTAAATTATCAATTGGAGAATTCGGTTCATCATTATCAAAATTTACCTCCATTCGTGGCGACTTGTTCCTTGAATAAATGTATCGTTCTATTCGTTAAGTATGGTGACCACGTGTCTTAATATCATTGCTACACCTTGAAGATAGGCTGTTATCTCTTTTTCCGCATCACAAAGCCCAGTTGAAGGTGGTGATACATTATCCTTTCTCCCCCAATGATTGTTTTGATCATAAATTATCAATTAACTACGGAGAGACGTCAGACTTAATGCTGGTGGCTGGATACCATACTGCTGTGACGGGTAAAAGTAGTCCCAATAAAAATTTATTTTCTTTCGAAATTGGCTTTTTAAGCATGCATCAAAGCATGGCGATCATTTGTCACTTTTAGAAAATTGCAATGCTTCAGGATCTACCCATCGCTCGTTAAAAAGTCAGGTCGTTATTTTAGGACTGAAAATCGTTAAGAATTTGGCGTTTTAAGGAACATTTGGGTCCAATATTTACAATGAACGTCTTGGACGTGTTTGTAAAGGTAAGTTAAATATTTAAAATTGGTAACACTGTTTCATGAGATTTTAGAATTATTAATAAGTTGTGATCGATAATTTTTTTCAAAACATTATGTAAATTTTCATGAAAAATTTAATATTAAAATATTTTCCAGCTAAAATACATTACACTCTGAGTAACAAAAAAAAGCTTATAAATTTAGGCAGTAATGATCAAAAATATCCAATAAACGCATTTTACAAAAAAATAAAAAAACATGGATAAAATGTCTGAATTAAAAATTTTTGTAGAACTATTAATATATTCATTATGTTTGTCACATTAATTGATTAATATTTATTTAAATATGAATGAGGAAATCTTATTGTTAATTATTTACTGCCTTAAAATGCATGTATTACGTATTATCTTTTTTAAATAAATTTATTCATTTTATTTGAATTTAAAACACGCAGATTCCCATTAATTGAATTATTATTACATAATTAATAAGGATATATATTTATATTGAAAATTATAAACTTCTACCTGTAAGAAAAATGATCAAATAATCATTTTATTATTTCATTGGTGAAATGAAATAATAAAATTTATTAATTAAATTATTTAATTTCATTCCTTTTTATTAATTAAATGACATATTAATTAACAAATTAATTACATATTAATTAATAAAAAGGATTTGGTTTTGAGTTTAGTAAATAAAAGAAAATTCATAAATTCTTAAAACAATTTCCAACTTTTAAGGAATATTACTCAAAATTTAGACATCTTACATTTTAAAATTGTTCAAAATTATATTTTTGTCAATTTGTATTCTTTCTTATATTATGGCTGTTTTCATTAAATTCGAAAATATATTGTATTCATATTGTATTAAAAATAAATATTGTAAAAACTATTCCATATACATTTATAAAACACTTCCGCAAATAAATAATACAAGCATTGCAATAAATATTCCAAATGAAATTGTCAGAGTTTTACGCAAAGTTCCTTTTATAAATTAAAAACTTTAAAAAAAATTATGTGGCTCTCTACGGTCATATGAGACCAGGACCTACGGTTTAACGTGGATTCCGAACCACTACAAACATCCATGGCAAACCGGGATTCGAACCCGATACCTGTGAAACCAAGAGCCAGATCGCTAGCCACTCGGTCTTCAGGCACCCATCTTAAGCATTGCAAGACCGCCCCTTGAAGTGATAAGGGGAAATGGTTAGTTGACCTTGAGATTCGCACGCGGGAGGAAGGACTGAACAATCAGCGCTCTCACAAAGGAACATTTAGTTTGTGATATATTTAATGCAACCCTGTGAAGCAGTTGGCTTACAGACTCCCACCATTAAAGAAAGTATTTTTCGCGCCCCCTGTACACAGCTGAGTATCTTATTGTCCGCTTATAATTGGAATCCTTCCATAAATCTCTTATTGTATGTTTTTAAATTTGTTAAATATTATATGTCGTTAATTGTACATGTGTGGTGTTTGTGTATAAGCAAATAAAGTTGTGAGTTTTGAAATCTGCTTCTCAAGTCTCATCCCAACCATATAAAGTTAAAGTCCAGTTATTCCAACCCACAACACTACAAATGTAATTTTAAGAAGTACTAACAAAAAGTTAATTTTTAAAAATCACTTATTTCTAAACCAAAATTATTGTCATAAATATCCTTTATCTGGTTGTAAAAAGATGAAGTATATGTAAATTATTGAATTTAAAGAATATATGAAATACGGCATAGGTTTTTGAAAGTTATTACTGAATTTGTAAGTATTAAGATCTCATTAATGCACATTTGTTTCCTCTATTGCTGAATCAATGTATCATGTGAAATGCAATGGACATGTATGTCACACTTCACAAAACTATAAAATTTAATTTGCTTTTTCAAATTATTACACGGGAACTTTTTAAACATTTTTTATAAGAATCAAGTTCTGGAAAAATTTGACTTATTTCGCATGGTAATACTTCTAAATTGAATCTTTTTTCAGTTAGCTGCCCTTATACCACCAAACCTCAGCTTAACAAGCATTTAGAAAAAGCATGTGATTGAATAATTTAATGAGAAACATGCTTGGCATCATTTGGCAGGAGGAAACTTACACGATGCAATGTCTCCAACAATGGCGATTTTTTTTTCTCAATTCGCCAAGGATGAAAACAGATCGGCTCTCTTAAAAACAGAGCCTTCTACCTACCGTCTAATTGTTTCTTTTTTTATGCCCCTTTTTTGTACCCGTGAATTGTATTTGGTGTATTGCATTAACTCGGTTCTGAACTTAATTTTCCGGCAAAGGAGACGTCGCTAAGCCACCCGTCTTATTAACGTCGAGAAAATAGGGGAAAAAATATTCATCGCACTAGGCCAATGGAAAGAAAGAAAATGCTCCAGGACAAGAAAAAAAAGAGTCTAGTCCATACAATCGTGTTTTCGAGCAGACATGTAAGTTGAAGGTTTTGTTTTTAGGTTGGTGGAAAAAGTGAGAGAAAAAGAAACATTGTTGTGTCGAATGTAGAGTCGCCGTGGGCAAGTATGACAGTATTTATCGCTAATTTGAAAGCTAGTTTCTGCAGTAAAAATGCCAGTACTTCAAAGAAATTAAATTATATAATTCTTTATTAGATTTCAGATTAATAATTTTCCCATGATTTTTTTTTTTCATGTTAAAGGAGGAAAATATTTATATTAGGAACTTATTTTATATGTTATCTAGTATTTTGGAACAATATTTATACTTATATTATAAGCAATATTTAACAAAATAATAACAGATTTTATACTAGATCTTTAATACAATAATTTATTCAGCCGTTAAGGAATTTAAACCTACTAATTAATAGCATATTTATCATAGAATATAATATTAATGTGTTTGGAAACTTCTGACTTAAATGTAATGTAAATACTTATTTCATAAAACTAATTAAAAGTACTGCTAAATTTTAAACTGTAAATGATTTTCACGTTGTTATCATCTGTAAAAAATGGACGGCATTAAATTTTCTCTGCATGAATAAAGTAGACTTTGATCCTACATATCTTACTTTATTAAATATTAAAAAATATATTCCAATCACTTTTTGTACTTCCCTAGATAATCTAGTTGTAGGAAGATGCAACATTAGAATATAAAGACAAAAATCATCTGGGGTTCTTTTCATTTTATTATTATGAATTTGGTTTGTCTCTCAGCAGTCATTTTGTTAACACTTCGGGCTCATTAGATAAAGTCCTACAATTTAACGTGGATTCCGAACCACTAACATCCATATCACCACCAGGATTCTAACATGATGCCTGTGGTACCAAAGGTCAGAGAGATACCCGTTTAGCCACCAGGCTGTTAATATTATAGGAGTTAGGATATTACTCAGCGTATGCATATAAGATATAAATAATACTGTGAAATAAAGTTCATAATGGTAAAAGAATATAGTTTATATGGCTTATAAAAGAACGAGTATTGCTTATATGGTATATGAAAAACGAGTATTGTCAAGTATTACGAGTACATATATATATATATGATAAGATAAAAAAATCATGCATGAATGATTTAGAAATTATACGCTCTTGCATGTGATGTGTATGAACGTCTGTATTTCAAACGAACAAAAGAATGTATACATATCTGGAAGATTGTTTAATCTTTAAGCGATCGTCAAAACATGGCATAATGGAGGTAGAAGTTTTTCTTCTTTTCTTCTCATAAAATTTTAGAATTTTCTGATGTGTAAATTCTTTCTTTGTAAATAATGAATTTTATTGATGATGTCTAATACTCCATTAATTTATTCAACCGTTACATAAAAATCTTAAAACTTAACTTAATTTAACTTTTATTTATTTACAAGCAACTATAATTAACTTAACTTAATTCTCTTATTCTAAGAAAAATATTGAACAAATAATTTTTTTTCTTGCCATCTGTTAAATTACGGAATGCATACCACTGAAACAGAAAATGTATTAGAAAGAAAAAAAATTTCAGTAAAATTCATTTATTCGCTGTTTTCGAAAGAGTATACTATTTTATTTTCAATAAATTCATAAAAAACATGTATGAAAATATCTTGTTTAGAAAATTATGTGTGTAAAATTATAAAAATAATAATACTTGACGTTAGAAAAAATAATATTCGAATTCTTTCAAAAAACTGACAAAGATCTAGATATATTTTAAAAGCGAAAGATTTATCGTTTTAAAGTGATTATGGATGTTTCTTCCTATTCTTCTTCATCTGGTAAGTTAAAAACAACTTTTTCCTTCATAGCGCAAAATATAAAGATAATGCATCCAATCCATTATAAACTTCTAACCTCGTTAAATTTTTCCAAAAAAGTGGAGAAAAACGATTGCTTTTAGTGTTATTTTTTTATATGATAATGTACCATTAAACTACCATCTACAAAACAAACCTGTAAGCATTTTTGCCAGGTTTGAAAAATTGGAATTTTTTGATGTAGATAAAACTCTCGCTATATTTCTGAACAAACCGAATCAATGATGTTTTTCCTGGAGGTTTTTAACACAAACGATGCACTGAGTAATGCTTTCCAGCGTTCAGAACATTAAGTTATCTAAGAAATGTCTCCTCCTGCGAAATAAATTCGTGAAAAATTGTTATTTTCAATTTCGCAAATATGTCTGAGTTTTTCTTTATTAAATTGACTCTTTTCTGACTATTTCTGCGTTGATTTATAAAAACATTTAATCTAGATTTCAAAGGACTATTTTTTTTTTCATAGTTAATTTTGGAACATCTCTGGGATTTAGGGATTTAGAGCATCAACAAATATGATATATACTTAAGTTTATTTATTTTTATCATTCATTTATACATTGAAATATCAAAGGATATCTCTGATTTATCATTTCACACGAAGTTAGGTTAATTTTTGAACAGCTCGTTTTCTTTTATTTTTCTTATCATTTATTTCGAATAAAATAAAAATGCTTTATAATAAAACATTATGTAAGGAACATTTTCAATTGTTGTTTTCCATTTCATAATAATTTCTGAATTATTTATCTAGCATATCCTTAATATTTCTCAAATCAAAATAATCAATAACTTATTTATTTTAAAGGATTCTATTCTTGTTAATCGACAATAATTCTGTTGCATATTTGAATTTGAAACATAACTATGTATATATATATATATATATATATATTACTTTTGTGATTGATTAATTACTCAAAATTTCTGAAAGTCGTTTTCACATGAATTAATTGCGCCCTATAGTTTTATTTTGGGAATATCTGTTTCCATCTTGAATCCAAACAAATAAATTATTCGTTGATTTATCAGGAAAACTATACTTTAACTTGAGATTAAGCGAATTATTTCTGCAACTATTCATTCTACTATTACAAATTCTAGATTGGGACTTTAATTTCAATGAGACATTGCAAAATAATTTACAGTCATTACGCAGACATGATGACAGATTTGGGACTCAGTAATTTCTTGAATGAATTCTCAGGACAAAATCAAGGAAAGCGAACTGTAATCTTAAAGTCCCCACAAACTCTGTTCCTATCTCAAATCTTCCCCGACGTTCCCTTAAGACTGAAATGAAAATTTCTCGGGTCACACTCAGAAGCAATTATATCCATTAAGCGCCAACGTAAACATCTCCTACGCTGAGGAATTTTCCACCACCTTCGATTCCATATTAGTGCTGTCCGAAATAATCTTTCCCTCGCTGTCCGTATCCGTCCCACGGATTGCATGTAAAAGTGGTCTGAGATACTTTTAGCTCGACAAATAAATTACCCGTTAGATGAAAGAGAGTTTGATAAATGGCATACCTTTTTTACTTATTAAGGTGTAGAGAAGTAGAATTTTAGATATCTAGAAACGTACATTGCATTAAAGTACATGACAAATGTAAGAGAAATATTTTATGATTCTAACAAATAAACAACCATGTAAGTTTTAGTAAAATTTATCTTTAATTTAAAAACTTAGTAGAATTTACTGTTAATTATATAATTCTAGAATTTACCTTTTTCATCAGAAATATGTAATTTAAGAAATTTATCATATACAAATTTAAATTTCATGCAGTGGAGAGTTATATTTCAAGAATAATTAACGAAAAACTTTTAATTTCATAAGCAAGTTAGATCAAGTTTTCTACTATCATCCACAACAGAAACTGATGGATTAAATTGATTTAATGATGTGTTTTTTAGCCATTTTGACGGAAGCTTATTTTCAAATAATCTTACAACAACGATAACGACAACGATCCTATTTTATTGCATTACCATGAAGCCCCAACAATGTGAATAAAATACCCACTGGTGGACATCAGCAGTTTCACACTGTTCATCCCTCCATCCCCTTTAACCACAATTGGAGAATTTTACGTCTTAGAAATTCGCCTTGTCCGCTTACGACAGTGTCACAGAAGTGTTTGGTTCAGCAACATCTGTCAGATTTTCTTAGTTCGAATACCCGCTTGTAGACTCTAGCCTATTAATTCGATTTAAGTAGACTTACGATTTTTTTTTAAGTACAGCAATAAATTATATATCATAATAGTACCCTATCACGCAAATGAGTATTTGGTATATTTGCGAATAATAGCAAGGAATCTGAGCTCTAATAAATATATTATTGCATCATTCTTCTTCTAAAGAGTTTTTTCAATCTTAAAAATAGATTATATCTTTAAATAAGTTCAATTTATTTTTAAATAATTATTTTTTATCATATCCGAATCATATATTTCCGAATGTATGCAGAATATGTGTTACCGATATATGTTACCATTTTTTTCTTCCAAAAATTTACAAAATTCAATAATATATAAGCCGAAATAAAAAACGCTATTTTTAATGAAGGGGACCAAAAATTGTAGTATGGAAACATTAAATATGTTGATTATATGCACCAAACATTTCAATGAGTCAACGTGAATTTGACGAATTATTCGGAAACTCAGATTTTGAAGGTTTTATAAGATTTTTTATGACATGTTTTGATTAAGTTTGGGTTCAAAACACCCAAAAAAGTACGTTTAAAAATAAAGTTCTTTTAATTTTTGATTATAGTTTTATATTCTGATTATTACTTAAATTATTTACTAATTAATTATTATTAAAATTACTTAACATTTTTTATAATTTAAAGAAAGATTAGAAAGTATTAGTAGAAAGCAATAATATATTTAAAAACCAAATACTAAGAAGAATACGAGAAAACCAATAATATATATATTTTTAAAAACTTTAGTTTAAATGTTAAATATTTTAGTAAACCATTAAATTTTTTTATAATGCAAATATTTTTTTTCAACATATATTCAGCAACTTTATTGAAAATTTAATATCTGAAGATATTTAAAGATCATTAGAGGTTCAAGCATATAGTATAATATATAATTAAAATATACACAGTCAAGCATATCTAGTGAAAAATTTTTGTACATATTTTACAAAAAAAAAAAAAAAAAAAAATGCATTTAACTAAAACAGTATACTAAAGCAAAGAAATGTTTAAGCCAAAGCGAAAAAACTAAATATAACAAATCTTTTTGACAAATTGTTCTTCAAATATTTGAGGAAGTGTAACTTCAATGGTAATCTATCAAGAATAGGGGCTGCTGTAATTCCAAGAACAAACATGACTTTTTGTTCTTCTCTTTTTTTTTTTTTTTACCTCTTTCAATGTTCTCCGAGGAATTATTTGTGTTATTTAACCTTCTTTTTACTTGGAAAGTAAAAAATATTATATATTTCATGATGTATATTTTATTTTGGTTGCAGGACAGATATGTCAATATAATTGCTACAATTAAAAAGACGTAAGAATAACAATCATGAAAAATATATCACTTTATAATAATAAATTTATTTTAATGGGTATCTGGTAAGTAATATACGTTTTCGTGCACAATTCTTTTTGAAGTACATTTGTACAATATAATGTAATTCTTTTATGTAAGAAATAATTTGTACAATATAATGAACACCAGATTTATTTAAGAATACCATAGAGTATGAAATATTTGAAATATTAAAAGCATTTTATTGCACTTAAGTTATTTAAATTTCCACATTAAATTTATTTTTGTTAAGATAAACTTCATACGGTTTGTAACAAATTAATGTAACAACGCATACATTGACGGATCACGGCTTAATGTCTATTATAATGTAAGCAAAATGTAAAATAAGAAAACACATTTTTATTGATTATATAAAATTATGCATCGGGACTATGGAGTGAAATGCTTCATGTTTGAGTTGTGTTTAATTCTCAATAAATAAATATTTACAATAAAGATATTTAAAAACAATTTGATACTTAATATCTGTTCGAAAATTATTAATATTTTAATGATGGGATAAGTTTTGGTGGATATTAGATAGCATATTTGTACTAGCTATGTAAATAGAAAAAAAATACAAATAATTATATTAGAATTTTTTCGTAGTCATTAAACCATTAAGGTTTAATAGCATAATAATAATAATAATAATAATAAATAAATAATAATAAAATTATAAGGTTTTTTATGGAAATTTGTTGTTCAAATATTTACTAAAATGATATCCCTTTTTTGAATAAATCGTAATGCACATTTATTTGGCATAAATCCCACTTAGAAATGGCCAAAAAATAATAGAAAATCATCAAATATGTTTTCTGAACTGTAAATAAAATTACTTCCCTTACTTCCCAGAGCAATAAAACAATGAAAACTCATAACAGTATTCAAGATCAGGGAGAAACGCAATCAATTCTCGCTGGAGGAACAGAAGACGAATCTCAAAAAGTAAACCAAATGCTGTTCAAACAAGCCATTAGGCATCAGACTTCCTTACGAACACAGAATAATTCCAGCATCGCATCGATTTTACTTCCGGCTCTCTACCTGCGAAGCGCAGTTTTTCTTAGGCCTCATTAGACAACCAGAAACAAAGCCTTTTCCAAATGTTTCATCCAATCCACCCCTCTTGCAATTTATCCCGAACGAGAGAGGGGTGCACCAGCCATGTCTGCACCCCCCCCACCCTCCCTCAGAACGGAAATGCAAACCTTCTCTTAGAGTTCCCCGAAACATCATTCAAGAGTGTTTCTGGGCACTCATTATTAAGTGCATCGTTGGAATCCCTGTGTCCATAAAGTAGACGCAAATATGTAATTTAGGAGTGGCTGCTGTTCGTTTAATAACAACAATAACAAGCCGCGAAACGGTACTGGTAAATTGGTAAAAAATGAGTGCAGAGCAGAAAAAAAAATGGTGAATTTTATTTGGTAAGTACTTCCCTCTGGAGTGTTTGGAATGGTAAAGCTCTTCGATGTAGTGACCTGAAATGCTGGATTCTCATTTTCAATCATGGTTGCAATCAAGTGTCCATTTACAGTCTTTCTCAGAACAGCTACTTCAATCTCGTTGAAGAATATGTATTACTATTTGTTTTCTATGTAAAAAAATGTTCTGATATTTTATATTTGTCCTCTATTATTTTTTTTGATAATTGGGATTCTTTACATAATTTTTTGTTTTAGTTATATTTTCTAATAAAATGGAAAGTGTGGAATCGATTTAGAATTATTTATATTTTGATGTATTTGGAGAATATTGTTAAAGGCCGCTATATAATTTTAAAAGGATGCATTTCTTACTCATTACGTTGTAATATTTTTTTTCATATAAATATTATTTTTGAGAAGTCATTTAATAGTCAGTTATGCATAAATCATAATAATAATGAAATCAAATGTCTGTTTACTGTATTTCTTAGAAGAGCTATTTCAATTTTGTTGAAGAATATGTTATATTATTCTTTTTCTAAATAAAAAAAATATCCTGATGTTTAATATTTTTTCACTATTATTTGTTTTCAATAATAGGGTACTTTTTTCGTTATAATAATCTTTACATAATTTATTGGTCTTAATTATATTTTCCAATAAAATGAGAAAAATTGAATCGATTTGGAATTATTTATATTTTGATGTATTGGGTAAATATTATTAAAGCCTATTATGTAAATTTCGAAACTTATTCTGCATTTCTTAGGCATTACGTTGTAATAAAGTTTTTCATTTCCATATTATATTTTGAAGAGACATATTTTCCGGCATTTAGTAGTCAGTTAATAATGGAAAAGTTTAGCACAAAACACGATCACTGTATGTTTATAAAAATTTTTTTTTAAGATTTCTAAGCAATTATTTATCGTTCATCATTAAGACATCGTTAAACTTTCTTTTCTCAAAAAAAAAAAAAATAATAAATAATAATAATAATAATAAATTATAAGATTGGAATGTTGTTATTTCATATCCATGGAAAAAAAATACGAAATAGGAAAGCAAACTGAAAAAAAATTGAAAATGTAAACTTATAATTTGTAAACACATCTCATGAGAGTGTTAGGAACACTCTAAGTTATTGAACTGTAATACTGAAAATTGAATCGTCATCAGGTTGGCTTTATTTCACATTGAAATTTCCATTACATCTGTTAATTAGCACTTTCAGGACAATTATCAACCTTAGTTTTGTTGGAAAAACATACTTTTTTTTATCTTTCTCTTCTTTTTCCAATTTATTTCTTATTTCAATAATATTTGAAAACTCCATTAATTAATAAGAAAATTTTGGTGGGTAGAATATATTTCTATATTCTATATTCTTCTATTAGAAGAATATAGAATATAGAAATATAGGTAGAATATATTTATATATTCTATATTTCTATATTCTTCTGATATTTCTATATTCTCTTTCAGGCCAAGTATTCAATTTTGGATTTTTTTCGACATTTCTGGAGTTTATTAATTTTTATTTTTTATAATTATTTATTATTTTTAGTGCCCCATTTCTTATTCTTTTAATTTTGTAATTTTTATTGCGAGATTTTATATTTTCAAGTAAGAATGGAGCAAAGAATTGAAATTTATTATTATAAGTAATTTGAAAGCTAGTTTCTACTTCAAATAAATTAAATTATCTGAAATTCTTTTAAAGTGAAAAAATAATAATATTCCCTTGGTTTTTTTTCGTCAAAAGAGAAACAATATTTATAGTAGGAACTTATTGTATACATATTTTTAAGAACAATATTTATATTTTTATCATAAGCAATATTTATACTTATATTGTAAACAATATTTAAAATTTCATCATTATTTACTATTATCAGCTAAAAGAAATAAAAATATTACTATGCGATTAATAATTATTGAAGGTAAGCTCAAGTCTAAAAATATTATCCATTTATTTTGATAATATTTTTAGACTTGACTTGGCCTTGATTTTTTTTATGTGTTAAAAGAGTTACAATATTTAGAAGGAACATTAGTTACATTAGGAACGTATTTTATAGTATATTTTATATATTATTTTGGAACAATATTTATATTTATATTATAAACAATATTTAATAGAGGAATAATTATTTATTATTATCAGCACTCAATAAAAATGTTATTATGCGATTATGACGGTAAATATAAGTCTAAAGTATTATCAATTTATTCGTAATCTGATTTTATATGATCTTTTAAGTCTGTAAAATATGTAATGCAAACTACATATATATACTTCTATTATTTAAGAAAGTTATTGAATATCAACTGTATATAATTATTTTATAATTAATCTAATTATATCATTTTTATGTTGATGGACAAAGTTAAAGCAAAACTTCTAATTAACTTTTTATTCTAATACTTCTAATTAACAATTTTCATGGGTAAATGAAAAGTATTTGTCGTTGGTGTGAACATCAGTTTGTGCATTAAATTTTTTTTTTAGTCTTGACGTAATTGATGAATAATTGTTTTTTGGAAATATTTCTACATCACTAAAAAGCTGATTTTGTATATTATACAAGGCGAAGCTTGTATTTAAATTTCTTAATACTTTTTAAATTTTGAAACTGACAACTTTAGCTACAGTCAGAATATTATATACTGTATCATATATAAATATATAATGATATTGTATCGAATAATGTTTGTATATGTGTATATAATGATTCAATGTTATTTGCATCCAAATCTCATAAATGGACCACTTCTAAAATAATGAAATATGAAAATTAGTGTTATATATAAAAAAAAAATTTTTAGGGAAATATAGCTTTATTATTAAACTCTCAAAAAAATGTAGGATATAACGTATCTAAACTTCTTTATAAGTATATTTATTCATAGCAAGAAGAAAAAACATTGTAAATATTTGATTTCAATGTATTGTAAGTATTGTAAATTTACTTATATCAATCTTCAATAACTTAATATAAAACAAAATACAGTATAATAAGTAATTTATTAATTTAATCGATTTCAAGGTTATTAATTAAAAGTACAAACAAAAATTATAAATTTGCTTTAAAAAAATAAAAAGATAATTATTTTTTTTTTTGAATATTTAAATTAAGAGCCTGAGCATTAATAACATATTTATCATTGAATCAAATATTAACCATTTGGGAAAGATATATGATTTTTATTTAGGAGAGGACCATTTTCTTCAAACAAAAACTTTATAATTTTCTGATGTTTAAATTTCACAACGTATTTCACAGCATATTTTTCATACATTAATTTATTCAACCGTTAAGGAATGTATATCTACAATAAAAATATCTTCAATATAAAGTTAGTTTAACTTTTATTTTTTTTTAATTAACTATAATTAACTTATCTTAATTATTTCCCTAAAAAACTTATTTAGCAAATTAGAATTTTTTTCTTACCATCTGTTTCATTAACATTCTTTTATTCTTTGTTTTCGAAACAGTATACTGCTTTATTTCAATAAACTCATAAGTAACATATATAAAACTATGTAGTTTAGAAATGTACTTGTGTTAAATCATAAAAAATAATGATACTTGACTCTAGAAAAATAATATTCGAATTCCTTCAAAAAACTGGCAAAAATCGACATATGCATTACAAGCGAAAGACTTATCGTTTTAAAGTGATTATGAATGTTTCTCCCTATTCTTCTTAATCTGTAAAGTTAAAAAAAACTTTTCCCTTCATAGTGTAAAATAAAAATATAATGCATCCAAGCCATTATAAACTTCTAACCTCGTTACATTTTCCCAAAAATGTGGAGAAAAACGATTGCTTTTAGTGTTATTTTTTTATATGATAATGTACCATTAAACTAACGTCTACAAAACAAACCTGTAAGCATTTTTGTAGGTTTGAAAAATTGGATTTGTTTGATGTAGATAAAGCTCTCGCTGTATATGCCTGAACAAAGTGAATCAATGATGTTTTTCCTGGAGGTTTTTAACACAAACGATGCACTGAGTAATGCTTTCCAGCATTCAGTACATTAAGTTATCTAAGAAATGTCTTCTCTTGCGAAATAAATTCGTGAAAAATTGTTATTTTCAATTTCGCAAATATGTCTGGGTTTTCCTTTATTAAATTGGCTCTTTACCGACTATCTCTGCGTTGATTTATAAAAAAATAGATTTAGGGGCTTTTTTTTTTTTTTTGAAGTTATGGGATTTAGGGCATCAGCAAATATGATGTGCGTAAGTTTATTTATTTTTATCATTCTTTTACACATTTAATCTAGATACAAATATCAAAGGATATCTGCATTTTATCCTTTCATAGGAAGTTCGGTTAATTTTGGAACAGCATTTTTCCCTTTCCTTTTATTTGTCGTCTATTTCGTATAAAATGAAAATGCTATTGTTTTAAATATGTTCTATTTTGAGTAGCATGTTGCAAGTTATTTTGAGTTGCCGTAAAGTGCTTTTTCTTTCTTATTTATATGAATCCTTATTGAAAAGCACATTTACATGGGAAAAATTAAATCAACATTTTTATCTTTGTTGAAATTCTTGAAGCCATAACAAAATACATTTTCTACACAGATGATATATTTGTACTAATTATCATAAGGATAAATAAAAACGCATTTTTACTTTTAACTTACAAAGTAAAATTTATATTTCATGGATATAATTAATCTGCAGTTAAATTTTGTTCTGTAAAATTTTTTTAAATACTGTTAGTGTTCTGCTTATCAAAATATTAACTTATATCAAGTATATGAGCCAGTTTCTTTAAAAGTGGTGTAAGCGTTATCATTAACTAATTTTTGACAAAAAAATTAGTTAATGATAACAATGAATACAATCTGCTATGAGCGTTTTATCTATAAACAATTTGCAAAATAATCTTTAAAAATTGCATCATTTTATCAAAATTTAAGTACTTATTAAAAAATTAAATACAGGTACTTTGAAAGTGCTGTAAGTCCACTTTTCACAAAGACATAATATTTAGTTCGAATATTATACTAAATAATTTCTCTACTTTATTTTTATATATGTGGCATCATTGTTAACGATATAAAAATTTTTAATTCGTTTACTGGAATTTTGTTGTTTTCTTCTGAATCACCGTCAGAGGAATACTGCTTAGCTAGAGTTGAAGATCCTGTCAGTAATATGTTCTGGTCTTTTTCATAATTTAAAGTAAATAAGTTCAATAAGCTCTAAAATTACTAATTTTTATTTTTATTATTTTGTCATATTTAAAATAAATTTTGAAAATAAATTGGTTTGATTCAATAGTAATACCATATTTATTATGTTATTAATATATGATTTTTCCATTTTGTTGACTTTTAAAGTGGTTTAAATCCATTTGAGTTCGTCAAAAATGTAAATTCTTTTAACTAATACGTTAAAATCAATGACATTATAAACTTAAATTAATTTATTATTTAGGAAACATAAAATGGGCATATTAGCATATAACAATGTTTTTCAAACAAATATAAACTCTTAAACATCTCCATGTAATATAAAATGGATTACACCACTTTCAAAGAAAACGACTCAAATATTATTACATGTTTTTTAAGTATTCCTGATATTAATGATAATCTTGCATTTTTATTTTTTTTTAAATATATCAATATAATTTATTAAACATACTTAGGTTCGAACGAATTTGATGCGTACTGTTTCTATCTTTCTTCACAAGTATTATAATATATTACGACTATTCAGTATAATCGTATTACACCATTTTAACAACGTATGTTTCCAGCTTCAGATTTTAACTATGATCACCATTTATAAAATTTTAATTGAAAGAAAATAATATACACAAGTCATATTATACAAAGCATTGTAAGTTAGCAACCAAATAACAGCTACTATACTAAACGAAAATAAAGAAATCTGCTTTAAAATTAAATATTATGTAAGAAACATTTTCAAGTGCTGTCTAGCATTTCATGATAAATTATGAATTGTTTAGCTAGCAGATCATTAATATTGCCCAAATCAATATAATAAATAACTTATTTAGTCTAAATGGTAAGATAATCATCAATCTCGTACATTTTGTTTTCTTAATATGATTAATTATTCATGATTTAGGGAAAGACATTTTCCCATATAAAAAATTAATTGTGCACTATAGTTTTATTTGGGGAATTTCTCTTTCTAACTTGCTTCCCTACAAATAAATTATTTGTTGATAAATCAGAAAAACTATAATTTAACTTAACAATAAACGAATCATTTCTGCAACTATTCATTCTACCATTACAAATTCTAGATTGGGACTTTAATTTCAGTGAGACATTGCAAAATAATTTACAGTCTTTACGCAGACATGATGACAGATTTGGGACCGAGCAATTTTTGAATGAATTCTCAGGACAAAATCAAGGAAATGCGAACTGTAATCTCAACGTCCCCCTCAAACTCTGTTCCTGTCTCAGATCTTCAGCCAACTCTCCCTTAAGACTGCAATGAAAATTTCTCTGGTCACATTCAGAAGCAATTATATGCATTAAGCGCCTAACGTAAACATCTCCTACGCTCAGGAATTTCTCCACCACCTTCGATTCCATATTAATGCTGTCCGAAATAATTTTTCCCTCGCTGTCCATATCCGTCCCACGTTTGGATGATTGGGTGTAAAAGTGGTCTGAGATACTTTCAGCTCGACAGAGAAATTACCTGTTAGATGAAAGATAGTTAGTTTGTGAAATATTTTATTTTTTTTACTTAGGTGTCAAGAAGTAGGATTTTAGAAGCCCTGGAACATTCATGGCATTAAAGTAAATGAAAAATGTAAAAGAAATATCTTATGATTCTAACAAATAAGTAGCATATAAATTTTAACATTATTTATCTTTATTTTAAAAATTTTAGTAGAATTTACTTTTAATCATATAATTTCTAGTAGAATTCGCCTTTTATCTGAAATATGTTATTTCGGAAATTTATCATATGCATATTTATATTTCATGCAGTGGAAAATTATGTTTAAATAATAATTAAAGAAAAAACATATCATTTCCTAAGTAAGTAATATCATGTTTTCTATTTACTTCATTATAGAAATTGATAGGTTAAATTGATTTAATATAGCTCTGTTTTTTCATAAGCATTTTAAAGGAGGATTATTCGATTAGATATGTACCAAATTTAGTTACACAGGGTGCGTGTAGACCCTGTTGTAATGCATTACCATAAAGTCTCAACAGTGTGGATAAAATACCCACGAGAGGACATCAGATGGTTAAAGTATTCATGTAATTATTATTACTATTGAATGAAAATTAGCCTAATCAGTTAAGGAAATATTTGCTATAAAATCACCCTGCAGTAGTAATCGATATTTCATCATCATCGTTGATATTTTATGAACATAACATTATTTCTTTGTAAGCAATATAAAACTTTACTGTATGCGTTATTATATTCAAAAACAGAAGTTAAAAGAACTTTTAAATATCATAAAAAATATTATATATCATATTTCTACTTATTGTGCAAAATGAAAAAAAAAAAAAAAAAAACCAAGGATTTTTTTTTAAATTTCTCATATTCATTTGACCATCAAGGTGTAGTAGTCACATTTTTTTAATATATAATTACAGTTACATTTTATATATTTTTTATTAGTACATGAATTTGGAATTCAAGTGTTATTAAGCTGATTTCCTTCTTTTTGAATATATCGTAATGAAACAAAACAAAATAATTTTTATCCTTATTATAAATTCATTCAAGTATTAAGCATTACTTGTAAACTAAATAAAATAGTTATGTTACATGTTGCGCAATAATGCATATTTATTTGGAAAAATCCCAATTGGAAATGACCAAAAAATAGTAAAGGATCATCGAATATGCTTTTCTGAACAGTAAATAAAAAAACTATACTTCCCTTACTTCCCAGACCAATAATGCAATGCAATCTCATAACAACATTCAGGATCATGGAGAAACTCAATCAATTCTCGCTGGAGGAACAGAAAACGAATCTCAAAAAGTCCACCAAATGCTGTTTCAACAAGCCATTAGGCATCAGACTTCTTTAAGAACACATAATAATTCCAGCATCGCATCGATTTTATTTCTGACTCTCTACCTGCGAAGCGCAGTTTTACTTCGGCCTCATTAGACAACCAGAAACAAAGTCATTTCCAAATGTTTCATTCAATCCACCCCTCTTTCAATTTATCCCAAACGAGAGAGGGGTGCACCATCCATGCCCCTACCTCAGAAGGGAAATGCAAACCTTCTCTAAGAGTTCTCCGAAACATCATTCAAGAGTGTTTCTGGGCACTCATCATTAAGTGCATCGTTGGAATCCCTGTGTCCATAAAGTAGAAGTAAATATGTAATTTAGGAGTGGCTGCTTTTCGTTTCATAACAAGACGCGGAATGGTACTGGTAAATTGGTAAAAAATGAGTCGAGAGAAGAAAAGAAAATGGTGATTTTTATTTGTAAAGTATTTCCTTCTTGAGTGTTTGGACTGGTAAAGCTCTTCCACAGAATGACCGGAAATGCTGAATTCTCATTTTCCGCCATGGTTGCAGTCAAGTGTCTATTTACTGTCTTTCTCAGAAGTGCTACTTCTATCTTGTTGAAGAATATTGTGCACTATTTTTTTCTATGTAAAAAAAATATATATATCTTAATATTTATATCTTTCCACGATAATTGGGATTCTTTACATAAATTTTTCGTTTTAGTTATATTTGCCAATAAAATAGAAAAAGTGGTATCGGTTTGGAATTATTTATATTTTGATGTAATTCAAGAATATTATTAAGGGCCATTGTATAAATTTAAAATCCTATGCTGCATTTCTTATTCATTACGCTGTAATAAAATTTTTCATATCTATATTATTTTATGAGAATTCATTTAATTGTCAGTTATAGATAAGTCTTATTAATAATGGAAAAGTTTAGAACAAAACTTGATCAGGGAATTCATTAACAAAAATCGTTTTTTTTAAAAAGCCTTTTAAGATTTTATTTATCGTTCATCATTAAGACATCATTGAAATTTTTGTGTTCTCAAAATAAAAATAAAAATTAATTATAAATTTTAAGTTTGGTATATTGTTTGTTTCATATCTATGAAAAATGACATTATATGGAAATTCAAATGAAAAAGAAGGAAAAAAACTTGAAAATTGTAACTTTTATTTTGTAAGCACTTCGTTCATGATTGTTAGGAAACGGTAATACACTCTATGCTTTGGAATACTGAATATTGAATTCACTTTTAAATTCTCATAAGGTTGTCTTCGTTTCTCACCAAAATTTCATTTATGTTTTTGTTAATTGCCATTTTTAGGTCAGCTGTCAACCTTATTTTTGTTGAAAAATGTATTTTTTTTTATCTTTCTTTTTCTTTGTCGTGTTTATTTGTTATTTAAATATTATTTCCAAACTCCACTAATTTAAAAGAAAACTGATTAATTCCCTTTTGGATTTTTGCTGGAGAATTTTCAGAGTTGATTTAGTTTTATTTTTTATTTAAGCCCCATTTCTTATTCCTTTTTTTGTAATTTTTATTGTTATTTTTATTGAAATTTTATAGTTATATTTCGTTATACAGTTATATTTTTATTATATTTTCAAGTATGAATGGAACACAGAATTGAATTTATTATATAATATACTAAATAAAATGAGAAAGTTAGTATGAGAATGACAATAAGTTATATTATAAAACAGCTTTTATTGATATTTAAAAGAAAAAAAAAGTAGAAGGAGGTACAAAATAGAATTGTTACTGATATCTATCGGATTAAATTTGATGAATTGGCTTAAAAATGGGTGATACATAATTTTTTAACACAGAAATCTAAATCAACTTATTAGTCAATTTTTATCAGTACTTAACCATATTACTTACTTATATGAAAAAATATATGAAACGATGTTTCCTTTTATTATTATACGTATATTATTCGAATTTTTACACGTCCAATGTTTTTTTAATGTAACCAATAATGGTCAAAGTTAAAAATTTAATATTCGAATGTTTCAGAAATTTTTATTCTTAGAATATCGATTTTAAAATTAAAATAGTTCTTCTAATTTTATATATAATGCATCTTACATTCCCATCTACACATATTAATAAACAAATATTTTTTTTTTTTTCAAAAATAATTCAGAATTCATTACATCAGCAACTAATTAAAGAAAATACTAATTTATTTAATTATTAATGGCAAAATGTATGCATATGAGAATTGAAATAATTATTAGAAAATAACATTGTGAAATAACTTGATCTATCGCTCCAGGTTAATCAGAATGTGCTCTTTACTGAATCTAAATTATCAATGGGAGAATTCGGTTCATCATTATCAAATTTACCTCCATTCGTGGCGACTTGTTCCGTGAATAAATGCACCGTCCTGTCCGTTGAGTATGGTGACCACGTGTCTTAATATTATTGCTACACCTTGAAGATAGGCTGCTATTTCTTTTTCCGCATCACAAAGCCCAGTTAAAGGTGGTGATACATTATCCTTTCTCCCCCAATGATTGTTTCTGATCATAAATTATCACTTAACTACGGAGAGACGTCAGACTTAATGCTGATAGCTTGATACTGTGCTGCTGTCATGGGTAAAAGTAGTCACAATAAAAATTTATTTTCTTTCGAAATTGGCTTTTAAGCATGCATCAAAGCATGACGATCATTTGTCACTTTTAGAAAATTGCAATGCTTCAGGATCTACCCATCGCTCGTTAAGAAGTCAGATCGTTATTTTAGGACGAAAAACCGTTAAGAATTTGACGTTTTTAAGGAACATTTGGATCCAATATTTACAATGAACGTTTTGGACGTGTCTGTAAAGGTTAGTTAAATATTTAAAAATGGTAACACTGTATCAATAGATTTTTGAATTAGTACTAAGTTGTATTCAAAAATTTTTTTCATAAAAACATTATGTAAAATTTCATTACAAATTTAATAGGAAAAAATATATGTAGGTGAAATTCACATACACTGCAAGTAGCAAAAAAAAGGCTTATAGGTTTAGGCATTATTTAACAAATAAATAACCAATAAACTCACAAAATACTTTTTTTACAAAACACTTTGCTCATTTTTTTGCAAAAAATAAATATATAACTAAAATGTCTGAATTTATCATTATTCTTGTAGAAATATTAATTCATTTATTATGTTTGTCCCCTTAAATGAATAAGATTAGTAAATGTTAATATTTTTCTTATAAAATAATAATAAGATTTTTTTTATAAAATAAATTTATTTATTCATTTCAGTAAAATTTAAAACACACAGACAAAATTTAATTTTAAGTATTACATAATTATTAATGGTATATTCATATAAGTGTAGGTGTGTGTTTAAATGTACAAATGCATATTTTGAAAATTAACAACCTCTAGCTCTATGCAAGATTAGCAATTAATAATTTCCTTATATCACTGGTGTATTGTTTTTCGATTAATTACATGGCATATTCCATATATAATTCAAAATTTGTAATTAAATAAATAAAAGAAGATGCAGGAATTATTGAGATAATTTCTAATTTTTAAGGAATAATACTCAAAATTTAATAAAGTTACGTTTTAAAATTGTTCAAAATAATATTTTTTTCGATATTTATTGATTCTTATTTTACCTCCACTTTCCTTAAATTAGAAAATATGATGTATTTATAAAATGTACAAAATAAATGTTGTAAAAAAATCCCTATACACTAATAACAAAATTCCGTACATAAATAATACAAGTATTGCAATAAATATTCCAAATAAAATTGACAGATATTGACAGAAATTCATTTTTTTAATTCAAATCTTTAAAAAAATCATTTAGTTTTAATAATTTATATACATTCGAATACAAAACAAAAATGACAGCAAGAACTGTAACAAAAACAAATGTAATTTAAAGGTCATATTTATGGATATATTTTATATAACAATTGTTAGTTTTACTTATTTATTTATTTGACATAAATTTGGTAATCCAATATTTATTTAACTGATATCCCATTTTTGAATAAATCGTAATGAAACACAACAAAATAATTTTTCTCGTTGTTGTAAATTCGTTCTTGTATTAAGTCTCACTTATCCACTAACTAAAAAAGTTTATGTTATATTTTACTGAATAATGTACATTTATTTGGTATGAACCCCAATTGGAATTATCCAAAAAATAGTAAATAATCATCAAATATGCTTTCTGAACAGTAAATAAAAAAACAACTTCCCTTACTTCACGGAGCAATAATACAATGAAATCTCATAATAGCATTCAGAATCATGGAGAGACGCAATCAATTCTCACTGGAGGAACGAATCTCAAAAAGTCCACCAAATGCCGTTTCAACAAGCCATTAGGCATCAGACTTCCTTAAGAACACAGAATAATTCCAGCAGCGCATCGATTTTACTTCCGGCTCTCTACCTGCAAAGCGCAGTTTTACTTAGGCCTCATTAGACAACCAGAAACAAAGTCTCTTCCAAATGTTTCATCCATCCATCCCTCTTGCAATTTATCCCAAACGAGAGAGGGGTGCACCATCCACGTCTGCACCCCTCCCTCCCACCTCAGAACGGAAATACAAACCTTCTCTAAGAGTTCCCCGAAACATCATTCAAGAGTGTTTCTGGGCACTCATCATTAAGTGCATCGTTGGAATCCCTGTGTCCATAAAGTAGAAGTAAATATGTAATTTAGGAGTGGCTTCTGTTCGCTTAATAACAGCAATAACAAGACACGAAATGGTAATGGTAAATTGGTAAAAAATGAGTCGAGAGAAGAAAAAAAATGGTGATTTTTATTTGGTAAGTACTTCCTTCTTGAGTGTTTGGAAGGGTAAAGCTCTTCCAAATAGTGACCGGAAATGCTGGATTCTCATTTTCCGCCATGGTTGCAATCTAGTGTCTATTTACTGTCTTACCCAGAAGAACTACTTCAATCTCGTTGAAGAATATGTTGTGCTATTTTTTTCTATATAAAAAAATGCGCGGATTTTTTTATATTTTTCCACTATTATTTTTTTGATAATTAGGATTCTTTACATAAAAAGTTGGTTTTAGTTATATTCTCCAATAAAATTCAAAAAGTTGAATATATTTGGAATTATTTATATTTCGATGTAATTGGAGAATATTATTAATGGCCATTATATAAACTTAAAATGTTATGCTGCATTTCTATATTATTTTTTAGAAATTATTTAATAGTCAGATATCGATAAATCATAATAATGGAAAAGTTTAGCATAACACACGATCGTTATATATTTATAATAAAAATTATTAAAAAATTTTTTTAATATTTTATTTATCGTTCATCATGATGACATCATCAAAATAAAATAAACAATAAATTTTAAGTTTTTTTTTTTTTTAATGTTGTTGTTTTAAATCCATGAAAAAAGATACGAAATAGACAAGGCAAACTGAAAAAAAAATTTTTTTAATTGTAATTTATTTTATACTAATTTATTATTGAATCTAAATTATCAATGGGAGAATGCGGTTCATCATTATCAAATGTGCCTCCATTTACCCGTTAAACTGTAATACTGAGGTCTGAACTGTCATCAGGTTGGCTTTATTTAACGTAGAAATTTCCATTAAGTTTTTGTTAATTAGCGCTTTCAAACCAGCAATCAACCTAAGTCTTATTGAAAAAAATTTTCTTTTCTTTTTTTTTCTGTTTATTTGTTATATAAATATTATTTCGAAACTCCAATAATTTTTATATTAGAATTTTGTTGGAGAATTCCAGTGTTCATTTATTTTTATTTTTTATCCATTTCTCATTCCCTTTTTTTGTAATTTTTATTGCGATATATTTCAGTGATATTTTCTTATACATTTTTTTTTTTATTTTCAAGTATGAAAGGAGCAAAGAATTGAAATTTATTATATAACGTATTGAATAAAATGAGAAAATATAGCGCAAAGATTTCAAAACTGCAAATACATTTCAGTTTTATAAAATAGATTTTATTGATCTGATATAAAAAAAAATAAATAGGAGTAGGTACAAAACGATAGTTTGAGATTTTTTTAACGATAATTTCGATTTTTTTAGAGATTTTACAGTTACGACTATCTATTGGATTAAATTTGATAAATTAGTTTAAAAATGGGTGATAAATATTTTTTTAACATTAAAATCTAAATCAGTACTTAACCATTTTATCACTATATAGCCAAACCAAATTACTTAACTATATAGCCCAACCATATGAAATAATGTTTCTTTTTATTATTATACGTAGATTATTAGAGTTGTTATAAGGCCAATGTATTTTTAATGTAACCAATAATGGTCAAAGTTAACTGTTAGTCGAATGTTTCAGAAATTTTTATTCTTAGCATCTCTATTTTAAAATTAAAATAGTTCTGCTAGTTTTATATCTAATACATCTGAAATCCATATTTATACATATTATTAAATAGATAATTTAAAAAAAAAATAATTGTGAATTAATGATATAAAAAGCCTGATTTAGTTACTATGAAAATATAAATCTCTTTAATTATTAATAACAAAATATATGCAACTGTGAATGAAAATTATAGTTGGGAAATAACTTGATCTATCGCTTCAGGTTTATCAGAATGTGCACTTTACTGAATATAAATTGTCAATGGGAGAATTCGGCACGTCATTATCGAATTTACCTCCATTTACCCATTGAACTGTAATATTGAAGACTGAATTCTTATCAGGTTGGCTTTATTTCACATTGAAATTTTTATTACGTTTTTGTTAATTAACACTTTCAGGTCAGCTGTTAACCTTAGTCTTGTAGAAAAACATAGTTTTTTTTTTTCATATTTTCCATCTTTTTAAATGTATTTGTTATTTCAATATTATTTTAAAACTTAACTATTTTTTAGGAAAACCACATACGTCAATTTTCAATTTTTGTTGGAGGATTCCAGTGTTTATTCATTTTATTTTTTATCTAATCCCCATTTCTCATTCCTTTTATTTGTAATTTTTTTGAGAGATTTTACAGTAATATTTTTATTATAGTTATATTTTTATTATATTTATGTGATACATTATCCTTTCTACCCCAATGATTGTTTCTGATCATCAATTATCACTTAACTACGGAGAGACGTACGACTTAATGCTGGTGGCTCGATACCATGCTGCTCTGATGGGTAAAAGTAGTCACAATAAAAATTTTTTTCTTTCGAAATTGGCTTTATAAGCATGCATCAAAACATGGCGATCATTTGTCACTTTTAGAAAATTGCAATGCTTCAGGATCTACCCATCGCTCGTTAAAAGTCAGGTCGTTATTTTAGGACGAAAAACGGTTAAGAAAGTGTCGTTTCAAAGAATATTTGGGTCCAACATTTACAATGAACGTTTCAAATGTGTCTGCAAAAGTTGGTTAATTATTTAAGAAATGGTAACACTGCATCAGTAGATTTTTGAATTTTTAATAAGTCGTATTCAGTATTTTTTTCATAAAAAATTATGTAAATTTGCATTAAAAATTTAATAGGAAAAATTTTCCAGCTAAAATACACGTACATTTCAAGTAGCAAAAAAAAAAAAATCTTATAAATTTAGGCAATATTGAGCAAAAATAGCCAATAAATGCATCTTCCAAAAATAAATAAATAAATAAAAATGTTTGATTTGAATATTATTTGTTGTAGAACTATTAATCCATTTGTCGACTTAAATGATAATATTTTTTTTTTAAATAGGAATGATGAAATCTTAATTTTTATTATTTATTGCCGTAAAATATATGCATTTCGTAATATCTATTATAAAATAAATTAATTTATCGATTTCATCAAAATTTAAAACATGTAGACACCATTTAATTGAGCTATTATAAAATTAATAATGATATGTATATATTGAAATTTATCTACCACTACCTCTAAGCAAGATTAACAAATAACCATTTTATTATTTCCCGTGTATTCTCTTTCGAGTAATTACATGACATATTCCATAAATATAGCATATTTTGATTTGAATAATAAAAGAAAATATACAAATTCTTAAATCAATATCCAATTTTAAGGAATATTACTCAAAATTTTGCATTTTTAAATTTCTCAAAGTAATATTTTTGTCGATTTTTTTGCTTCTAATGTTACAGCTATTTTCATTGAATTTGAAAATATGATGTTTTTTCTTTGACTTATTTTAATTCAGTTTAAAAACAAGTATTATAAAAAATTCCATATACATACATAAAAAAAATTTCGTAAATAAATAATACAATAAATATTCCAAGTGAAATTCTCAGATTTTTACGCAAAGTTAATTTTCAATTCAAATATTCAGAAAAATTGTTCAGTTTTAATAATTTATATACATTCCAATATAAAACAAAAATGATAGCAACAACAGTAACAAAAAATGTAATTTCAAAAAGTATTAACAAAAAGTTCGTTTATATAAAATATTTTTCTGAAATGAATTTTCTATCATAAACATCTTTTATCTTGTCTTAAAAGATAAAGTACATGTTAGTTAATGAATATAAAATAATATATAAAGTACAATTTGAAAGTCCTGAATGAATTTGTGAGTATTAAAATCTTCTTTATTCGCAATTGTTTCCTTTATTATTGAATCTACGCACCATGTGAAATACAATGACAATATATACCATATATCAGAACTACAACAAATTTAATTTATTCTCTAAAATTATTACATTGAAACAATTTTTTATAAGAACCATTTCTGTAAAGAACTTGACATACTTAGATAGTAATAATAATCTTTTTTTCTATTATCTGCCTTTATACCTACAAACCTCAGCTTAAGAAGAGTTTAGAAAAAGCATGTGATTGAATAATTTATTGAGAAACATGCTTGGCATCATTTGGCAGGAGGAAAGTTACACGACGCAATAAGTCTCCAACAACGGCGATATTTTTTCTCTCCGTTCGCCAAGGATGAAAACAGATCGGCTGCCTTAAAAAACAGAGCCTTCTACCTACCGTCTAATTGTTTCCTTTTTTTATGCCCCTTTTTTGTACCAGTGAATTGTATTTGGTGTATTGCATTAACGTCGTAACGTCGTAGACGTCGTTAAGCTATCCGTCGTATTACGTCGTGAAAAAAAGGAAAAAAAAAACTCCATCTTACTAGGTCAATTGCAAGGAAGAAAATGCCCAGGACAAGAAAAAAAAAATGGTACAGTCCATACAATCGTCTTTTCAAGCAGACATTTAAGTTGAAGATCTTGTTTCTTGGTTGGTGGAAAAAGTGGACATTGTTGCGTCGAATATACAGTCGCCGTGGGCAAATGGTCTAATGGACTTGATCCCTAATTTGAAAGCTGGTTTCTGCAGTAAAAATGCCAATACTTCAATAAATTCAATTATCTAAATTTTATTAGATTTCAGAATAATAATTTTCCTTTGATTTTTTTTCGTGTTAAAACAATATTTATATTAGGAACTTATTTCGTATATTATTTTAGGAACAGCATTTATATTTATATTATAAATAAATTTATTTTTATATTTTATACAATGTTTATACTTATATCGTAAACAATATTTATACTTATATTATAAACAATATTTAGAAGAAATACACTATTTATGATTATCAGCTAAAAAAATAAAAATATTATTATG